>JARQOC010000005.1:572699621-572760997 GCA_033576535.1 Allobates femoralis | reverse complement strand
CCAGTGGGGCGCCACATATATATGTTACAACAATTATAATATGTAAATATACAGAATAGTTTAGAGAAGGGGCGGTTGAAGATAGCGCAAACCGTAAACTAATTCTCATTAGTTAAACAGTAAAAAATAAGCCCTTGTTTTCAGGCTGGAGAGGTGACAGCCAGGGTACGGTGCAGCAACCTCAAAGAATTAAAGTGATAATGTAGCAAAAGTTAATTGGTTTAGTATATTATGTAGTGTGTCCCTACAGTGATGAAATCTATCATTCAATCTAGGGTTGCTCTTTTATCTCGATCACGAAATTCCCACATCTGTGTGCTCATCTAACATTACACGCTACCTGTGTTGGTTTCTGACCTGCTATAATCCTGATCACGGACCGAGCGTATATATCTGAACGAGGAACTGGAGACAGCAATCAGTGCTTGTGTTATTCATGGCCTCTGTCAGTGATGGGGTGGTGGATATTATATGTAAGTCTGGCCTGGGATTGGAAGGTATATACCACACTCACTGAGAGACGCTTTAATAAACCAGCACTGACAGGGCAACTGCAGCCCTTCACTTATCCTCAGTCAGTTCCCTGGTTGTCCTGAGTATAAGAGGGGCGCTAGAGAGCTGCAAGGTTTGGTGGCAAATTTGTCACAGCCGCAAATATAAATGTCCTGAAATTAAATTCTATGTCTTCCATAGTGAATCCCTCCCCAGCCCGCTGCTTACTGGGGGAGAAGAACTACGCACAATTGACATTTCAGAGCAGTGGCAGCTGCTGTTCAGACATCTACATTCTCCAACACTGCAGCATCAGAAGAGCAAAGGGACAAAAGGACTGGACAAATCCTAAAGGCTTCAAAGCAGCAACTGCAAGCTCTATTCTACTATTATACTCCAGAGCTGCACTCACTATTCTACTAGAAGAGTCACTGTGTACATACATTACATTACTGATCCTGAGTTACCTCCTGTATTATACTCCAGAGCTGCACTCACTATTCTGCTAGTGCAGTCACTGTGTACATACATTACATTACTGATCCTGAGTTACCTCCTGTATTATACTCCACAGCTGCACTCACTATTCTGCTGGTGCAGTCACTGTGTACATACATTACATTACTGATCCTGAGTTACCTCCTGTATTATACTCCAGAGCTGCACTCACTATTCTGCTGGTGCAGTCACTGTGTACATACATTACATTACTGATCCTGAGTTACCTCCTGTATTATCCTCCAGAGCTGCACTCACTATTCTGCTGGTGCAGTCACTGTGTACATACATTACATTACTGACCCTGAGTTACCTCCTGTATTATACTCCAGAGCTGCACTCACTATTCTGCTGGTGCAGTCACTGTGTACATACATTACATTACTGATCCTGAGTTACCTCCTGTATTATACTCCAGAGCTGCACTCACTATTCTGCTGGTGCAGTCACTGTGTACATACATTACATTACTGATCCTGCGTTACCTCCTGTATTATACTCCAGAGCTGCACTCACTATTCTGCTGGTGCAGTCACTGTGTACATACATTACATTACTGATCCTGAGTTACCTCCTGTATTATACTCCAGAGCTGCACTCACTATTCTACTAGAAGAGTCACTGTGTACATACATTACATTACTGATCCTGAGTTACCTCCTGTATTATACTCCAGAGCTGCACTCACTATTCTACTAGAAGAGTCACTGTGTACATACATTACATTACTGATCCTGAGTTACCTCCTGTATTATACTCCAGAGCTGCACTCACTATTCTACTAGAAGAGTCACTGTGTACATACATTACATTACTGATCCTGAGTTACCTCCTGTATTATACTCCAGAGCTGCACTCACTATTCTACTAGAAGAGTCACTGTGTACATACATTACATTACTGATCCTGAGTTACCTCCTGTATTATACTCCAGAGCTGCACTCACTATTCTGCTGGTGCAGTCACTGTGTACATACATTACATTACTGATCCTGAGTTACCTCCTGTATTATACTCCAGAGCTGCACTCACTATTCTGCTGGTGCAGTCACTGTATACATACATTACATCACTGACCCAGAGTTACCTCCTGTATTATACTCCAGAGCTGCACTCACTATTCTGCTGGTGCAGTCACTGTGTACATACATTACATCACTGATCCTGAGTTACCTCCTGTATTATACTCCAGAGCTGCACTCACTATTCTGCTCGTGCAGTCACTGTGTACATACATTACATTACTGATCCTGAGTTACCTCCTGTATTATCCTCCAGAGCTGCACTCACTATTCTGCTGGTGCAGTCACTGTGTACATACATTACATTACTGATCCTGAGTTACCCCCTGTATTATACTCCAGAGCTGCGCTCACTATTCTGCTGGTGCACTCACTGTGTACATACATTACATTACTGATCCTGAGTTACCTCCTGTATTATACTCCAGAGCTGCACTCACTATTCTGCTGGTGCAGTCACTGTGTACATACATTACATTACTGATCCTGAGTTACCTCCTGTATTATCCTCCAGAGCTGCACTCACTATTCTGCTGGTGCAGTCACTGTGTACAGACATTACATTACTGATCCTGAGTTACCTCCTGTATTATACCCCAGAGCTGCACTCACTATTCTGCTGGTGCAGTCACTGTGTACATACATTACATTACTGATCCTGAGTTACCTCCTGTATTATACTCCAGAGCTGCACTCACTATTCTACTAGAAGAGTCACTGTGTACATACATTACATTACTGATCCTGAGTTACCTCCTGTATTATCCTCCAGAGCTGCACTCTCTATTCTGCTGGTGCAGTCACTGTGTACATACATTACATTACTGATCCTGAGTTACCTCCTGTATTATCCTCCAGAGCTGCACTCACTATTCTGCTGGTGCAGTCACTGTGTACATACATACATTGCTGATCCTGAGTCACCTCCTGTATTATACTCCAGAGCTGCGCTCACTATTCTGCTGGTGCAGTCACTGTGTACATACATTACATTACTGATCCTGAGTTACCTCCTGTATTATACCCCAGAGCTGCACTCACTATTCTGCTGATGCAGTCACTGTGTACATACATTACATTACTGATCCTGAGTTACCTCCTGTATTATACTCCAGAGCTGCACTCACTATTCTGCTGGTGCAGTCACTGTGTACATACATTACATTACTGATCCTGAGTTACCTCCTGTATTATACTCCAGAGCTGCACTCACTATTCTGCTGGTGCAGTCACTGTGTACATACATTACATTACTGATCCTGAGTTACCTCCTGTATTATACTCCAGAGCTGCACTCACTAATCTGCTGGTGCAGTCACTGTGTACATACATTACATTACTGATCCTGAGTTACCTCCTGTATTATACTCCAGAGCTGCACTCACTATTCTGCTGGTGCAGTCACTGTGTACATACATTATATTACTGATCCTGAGTTACCTCCTGTATTATACTCCAGAGCTGCACTCACTATTCTGCTGGTGCAGTCACTGTGTACATACATTACATTACTGATCCTGACTCACCTCCTGTATTATACTCCAGAGCTGCACTCACTATTCTGCAGGTGCAGTCACTGTGTACATGCATTACATTACTGATCCTGAGTCACCTCCTGTATTATACTCCAGAGCTGCACTCACTATTCTGCTGGTGCAGTCACTGGGTACATACATTACATTACTGATCCTGAGTTACCTCCTGTATTATACTCCAGAGCTGCACTCACTATTCTGCTGGAGCAGTCACTGTGTACATACATTACATTACTGATCCTGAGTTACCTCCTGTATTATACTCCAGAGCTGCACTCACTATTCTGCTGGTGCAGTCACTGTGTACATACATTACATTACTGATCCTGAGTTACCTCCTGTATTATACTCCAGAGCTGCACTCACTATTCTGCTGGTGCAGTCACTGTGTACATACATTACTGACCCTGAGTTACCTCCTGTATTATCCTCCAGAGCTGCACTCACTATTCTACTGGTGCAGTCACTGTGTACATACATTACATTACTGATCCTGAGTTACCTCCTGTATTATACTACAGAGCTGCACTCACTATTCTGCTGGTGCAGTCACTGTGTACATACATTACATTACTGATCCTGAGTTACCTCCTGTATTATACTCCAGAGCTGCACTCACTATTCTGCTGGTGCAGTCACTGTGTACATACATTACATTACTGATCCTGAGTTACCTCCTGTATTATCCTCCAGAGCTGCACTCACTATTCTGCTGGTGCAGTCACTGTGTACAGACATTACATTACTGATCCTGAGTTACCTCCTGTATTATACCCCAGAGCTGCACTCACTATTCTGCTGGTGCAGTCACTGTGTACATACATTACATTACTGATCCTGAGTTACCCCCTGTATTATACTCCAGAGCTGCGCTCACTATTCTGCTGGTGCACTCACTGTGTACATACATTACATTACTGATCCTGAGTTACCTCCTGTATTATACTCCAGAGCTGCACTCACTATTCTGCTGGTGCAGTCACTGTGTACATACATTACATTACTGATCCTGAGTTACCTCCTGTATTATCCTCCAGAGCTGCACTCACTATTCTGCTGGTGCAGTCACTGTGTACAGACATTACATTACTGATCCTGAGTTACCTCCTGTATTATACCCCAGAGCTGCACTCACTATTCTGCTGGTGCAGTCACTGTGTACATACATTACATTACTGATCCTGAGTTACCTCCTGTATTATACTCCAGAGCTGCACTCACTATTCTACTAGAAGAGTCACTGTGTACATACATTACATTACTGATCCTGAGTTACCTCCTGTATTATCCTCCAGAGCTGCACTCTCTATTCTGCTGGTGCAGTCACTGTGTACATACATACATTACTGATCCTGAGTCACCTCCTGTATTATACTCCAGAGCTGTGCTCACTATTCTGCTGGTGCAGTCACTGTGTACATACATTACATTACTGATCCTGAGTTACCTCCTGTATTATACCCCAGAGCTGCACTCACTATTCTGCTGATGCAGTCACTGTGTACATACATTACATTACTGATCCTGAGTTACCTCCTGTATTATACTCCAGAGCTGCACTCACTATTCTGCTGGTGCAGTCACTGTGTACATACATTACATTACTGATCCTGAGTTACCTCCTGTATTATACTCCAGAGCTGCACTCACTATTCTGCTGGTGCAGTCACTGTGTACATACATTACATTACTGATCCTGAGTTACCTCCTGTATTATACTCCAGAGCTGCACTCACTAATCTGCTGGTGCAGTCACTGTGTACATACATTACATTACTGATCCTGAGTTACCTCCTGTATTATACTCCAGAGCTGCACTCACTATTCTGCTGGTGCAGTCACTGTGTACATACATTATATTACTGATCCTGAGTTACCTCCTGTATTATACTCCAGAGCTGCACTCACTATTCTGCTGGTGCAGTCACTGTGTACATACATTACATTACTGATCCTGACTCACCTCCTGTATTATACTCCAGAGCTGCACTCACTATTCTGCAGGTGCAGTCACTGTGTACATACATTACATTACTGATCCTGAGTCACCTCCTGTATTATACTCCAGAGCTGCACTCACTATTCTGCTGGTGCAGTCACTGGGTACATACATTACATTACTGATCCTGAGTTACCTCCTGTATTATACTCCAGAGCTGCACTCACTATTCTGCTGGAGCAGTCACTGTGTACATACATTACATTACTGATCCTGAGTTACCTCCTGTATTATACTCCAGAGCTGCACTCACTATTCTGCTGGTGCAGTCACTGTGTACATACATTACATTACTGATCCTGAGTTACCTCCTGTATTATACTCCAGAGCTGCACTCACTATTCTGCTGGTGCAGTCACTGTGTACATACATTACATTACTGATCCTGAGTTACCTCCTGTATTATACTCCAGAGCTGCACTCACTATTCTGCTGGTGCAGTCACTGTGTACATACATTATATTACTGATCCTGAGTTACCTCCTGTATTATACTCCAGAGCTGCACTCACTATTCTGCTGGTGCAGTCACTGTGTACATACATTACATTACTGATCCTGACTCACCTCCTGTATTATACTCCAGAGCTGCACTCACTATTCTGCAGGTGCAGTCACTGTGTACATACATTACATTACTGATCCTGAGTCACCTCCTGTATTATACTCCAGAGCTGCACTCACTATTCTGCTGGTGCAGTCACTGGGTACATACATTACATTACTGATCCTGAGTTACCTCCTGTATTATACTCCAGAGCTGCACTCACTATTCTGCTGGAGCAGTCACTGTGTACATACATTACATTACTGATCCTGAGTTACCTCCTGTATTATACTCCAGAGCTGCACTCACTATTCTGCTGGTGCAGTCACTGTGTACATACATTACATTACTGATCCTGAGTTACCTCCTGTATTATACTCCAGAGCTGCACTCACTATTCTGCTGGTGCAGTCACTGTGTACATACATTACTGACCCTGAGTTACCTCCTGTATTATCCTCCAGAGCTGCACTCACTATTCTACTGGTGCAGTCACTGTGTACATACATTACATTACTGATCCTGAGTTACCTCCTGTATTATACTCCAGAGCTGCACTCACTATTCTGCTGGTGCAGTCACTGTGTACATACATTACATTACTGATCCTGAGTTACCTCCTGTATTATACTACAGAGCTGCACTCACTATTCTGCTGGTGCAGTCACTGTGTACATACATTACATTACTGATCCTGAGTTACCTCCTGTATTATACTCCAGAGCTGCAATCACTATTCTGCTGGTGCAGTCACTGTGTACATACATTACATTACTGATCCTGAGTTACCTCCTGTATTATACTCCAGAGCTGCACTCACTATTCTGCTGGTGCAGTCACTGTGTACATACATTACTGATCCTGAGTTACCTCCTGTATTATACTCCAGAGCTGCACTCACTATTCTGCTGGTGCAGTCACTGTGTACATACATTACATTACTGATCCTGAGTTACCTCCTGTATTATACTACAGAGCTGCACTCACTATTCTGCTGGTGCAGTCACTGTGTACATACATTACATTACTGATCCTGAGTTACCTCCTGTATTATACTCCAGAGCTGCAATCACTATTCTGCTGGTGCAGTCACTGTGTACATACATTACATTACTGATCCTGAGTTACCTCCTGTATTATACTCCAGAGCTGCACTCACTATTCTGCTGGTGCAGTCACTGTGTACATACATTACTGATCCTGAGTTACCTCCTGTATTATACTACAGAGCTGCACTCACTATTCTGCTGGTGCAGTCACTGTATACATACATTACATTACTGATCCTGAGTTACCTCCTGTATTATACTCCAGAGCTGCACTCACTATTCTGCTGGTGCAGTCACTGTGTACATACATTACATTACTGATCCTGAGTTACCTCCTGTATTATACTCCAGAGCTGCACTCACTATTCTGCTGGTGCAGTCACTGTGTACATACATTACATTACTGATCCTGAGTTACCTCCTGTATTATACTCCAGAGCTGCACTCACTATTCTGCTGGTGCAGTCACTGTGTACATACATTACATTACTGATCCTGAGTTACCTCCTGTATTATACTCCAGAGCTGCAATCACTATTCTGCTGGTGCAGTCACTGTGTACATACATTACATTACTGATCCTGAGTTACCTCCTGTATTATACTCCAGAGCTGCACTCACTATTCTGCTGGTGCAGTCACTGTGTACATACATTACATAATTTCTTGTATGTAAACAATGATGAGAGTATTGCTCTCTTGTTTTCCGGTGACTACTTCGGCATCTTTGGGTCTAATCTTGTAATTAGGAGTAATTAACTATTTATATTCTGCAGTTACGCAGCGTGTCCTGAGTCATCCTCTATTATGGACACTTACCTGTGGTTTATATACTGTGTGTAATAGTAATGAGGGGCAGAGTCACAGTGCGGAGGTGGAGGGGGCTCTATAAAATTTGTGCAGTGTAGACTGACCGTACAGTGCGATAAGGCTGAGCATCTACACTACACCATGAAGAGGCTGGGAGTTGTAGTTCTCCTGTTTGCGGGTCTTGCTGTTGTTTCACTCCAGGCTTCTTCTGGGGATCCTCAGGACGGTCACACATTGTGCTGCAATAACCCGGGCTGTGGCGGGTGTGAATGTCGCAATACAAGTCACTTGGTGAGTCCTGTGTCCAGTCTTGTGAGTGACTCTACATTGGATGGAGCCTCTGCCCAAGTCTCTGCTCTTTCCTCTGTCTCCTGTAATGACCCCTCTGTTCCTCTTCGGTCTCCTCTGACCCCTCTGCTCCTCTTCGGTCTCCTCTGACCCCTCTGTTCCTCTTCGGTCTCCTCTGTCCCCTCCGCTCCTCTTTGGTCTCCTCTGACCCCTCTGCTCCTCTTCGGTCTCCTCTGACCCCTCTGCTCCTCTTCAGTCTCCTCTGACCCCTCTGTTCCTCTTCAGTCCCCTCTGACCCCTCTGTTCCTCTTCGGTCTCCTCTGACCCCTCTGTTCCCCTTCGGTCCCCTCTGACCCCGCTGTTCCTCTTCAGTCTCCTCTGACCCCGCTGTTCCTCTTTGGTCCCCTATGACCCCTTTGCTCCTCTTCGGTCTCCTCTGACCCCTCTGTTCCTCTTCGGTCTCCTCTGACCCCTCTGTTCCCCTTCGGTCCCCTCTGACCCCTCTGCTCCTCTTCAGTCTCCTCTGACCCCTCTGTTCCTCTTCGGTCTCCTCTGACCCCTCTGTTCCTCTTCGGTCTCCTCTGACCCCTCTGTTCCTCTTCGGTCTCCTATGACCCCTCTGTTCCCCTTCGGTCTCCTCTGACCCCTCTGTTCCCCTTCAGTCCCCTCTGACCCCTCTGTTTCTCTTCGGTCTCCTGTGACCCCTCTGTTCCTCTTCAGTCTCCTCTGACCCCTCTGTTCCCCTTCAGTCCCCTCTGACCCCTCTCCTCCTCTTCGGTCTCCTGTGACCCCTCTGTTCCTCTTCAGTCTCCTCTGACCCCTCTGTTCCTCTTCAGTCTCCTCTGACCCCTCTGCTCCTCTTCAATCCCCTCTGACCCCTCTGTTCCCCTTCGGTCTCCTCTGACCCCGCTGTTCCTCTTCAATCCTCTCTGACCCCTCTGTTCCCCTTCAGTCTCCTCTGACCCCTCTGTTCCTCTTCGGTCCCCTCTGACCCCTCTGTTCCCCTTCAGTCTCCTCTGACCCCTCTGCTCCTCTTCGGTCTCCTCTGACCCCTCTGCTCCTCTTCGGTCCCCTCTGGCCCCTCTGCTCCTCTTCGGTTTCCTCTGACCCCTCTGTTCCTCTTCGGTCTCCTCTGACCCCTCTGTTCCCCTTCGGTCCCCTCTGACCCCTCTGTTCCTCTTCGGTCTCCTCTGACCCCTCTGTTCCCCTTCGGTCCCCTCTGACCCCTCTGTTCCCCTTCGGTCACCTCTGACCCCTCTGTTCCCCTTCAGTCCCCTCTGACCCCTCTGTTCCCCTTCGGTCGCCTCTGACCCCTCTGTTCCCCTTCAGTCCCCTCTGACCCCTCTGTTCCTCTTTGGTCCCTTCTGACCCCTCTGTTCCCCTTCAGTCCCCTCTGTTCCTCTTCAGTCCAATCTGACCCCTCTGCTCCTCTTCGGTCTCCTCTGACCCCTCTGTTCCTCTTCAGTCTCCTCTGACCTCTCTGTTCCCCTTCAGTTCCCTCTGACCCCTCTGCTCCTCTTCAGTCCCCTCTGACCCCTCTGTTCCCCTTCGGTCTCCTCTGACCCCTCTGTTCCCCTTCAGTCTCCTCTGACCCCTCTGTTCCCCTTCAGTTCCCTCTGACCCCTCTGCTCCTCTTCAGTCCCTTCTGACCCCTCTGTTCCCCTTCGGTCTCCTCTGACCCCGCTGTTCCCCTTCGGTCTCCTCTGACCCCGCTGTTCCTCTTCGGTCCTCTCTGACCCCTCTGTTCCTCTTCGGTCCCCTCTGACCCCTCTGCTCCTCTTTGGTCTCCTCTGACCCCTCTGTTCCTCTTCGGTCCTCTCTGACCCCTCTGTTCCCCTTCAGTCTCCTCTGACCCCTCTGCTCCTCTTCGGTCCCCTCTGACCCCTCTGTTCCCCTTCAGTCTCCTCTGACCTCTCTGCTCCTCTTCGGTTTCCTCTGACCTCTCTGTTCCTCCTAGGTCTTCTCTGACCCCTCTGTTCCCCTTCGGTCCCCTCAGACCCCTCTGTTCCTCTTCGGTCCCTTTTGACCCCTCTGTTCTCCTTCAGTCCCCTCTGACCCCTCTGCTCCACTTCAGTCTCCTCTGACCCCTCTGTTCCTCTTCAGTCCCCTCTGACCCTCTGCTCCTCTTCGGTCTCCTCTGACCCCTCTGCTCCTCTTTGGTCTCCTCTGACCGCTCTGTTCCCTTTCGGTCCCCTCTGACCCCTCTATTCCCCTTCAGTCCCCTCAGCCCCCTCTGTTCCTCTTCGGTCCCTTTTGACCCCTCTGTTCTCCTTCAGTCCCCTCTGACCCCTCTGCTCCTCTTCAGTCTCCTCTGACCCCTCTGTTCCTCTTTAGTCCCCTCTGACCCCTCTGCTCCTCTTCGGTCTCCTCTGACCCCTCTGCTCCTCTTCGGTCCCCTCTGACCCCTCTGGTCCTCTTCGGTCTCCTCTTACCCCTCTGTTCCTCTTCAGTCCCCTCTGACCCCTCTGTTCCTCTTCGGTCCCCTCTGACCCCTCTGCTCCTCTTCGGTTTCCTCTGACCCCTTTGTTCCTCTTCGGTCTCCTCTGACCCCTCTGCTCCTCTTCGGTCTCCTCTGACCCCTCTGTTCCCCTTCAGTCTCCTCTGACCCCTCTGTTCCCCTTCAGTCCCCTCTGACCCCCCTGCACTTCTTCGGTCCCCTCTGATCCCTCTGTCCTCTCTCCAGCCTCCTCTGTCCTCACTTCAGACTCTTCTGTCCTCCCTCCAGACTCTCTTCTGTCCTCCCTCCAGACTCTTCTGTCCTCCTCCAGACTCCTCTGGCCTCCCTCCAGACTCCTCTGTCCTCCCTCCAGACTCTTCTGTCCTCCCTCCAGACTCCTCTGTCCTCCCTCCGGACTCCTCTGTCTTCCCTCCAGACTCTTCTGTCCTCCCTCCAGACTCCTCTGTCCTCTTCCAGACTCCTCTGTCCTCCCTCCAGACTCCTCTGTCTTCCCTCCAGCCTCTTCTGTCCTCCCTCCGGACTCCTCTGTCCTCTCTTCAGCCTCCTCTATCTTCCCTCCAGACTCTTCTGTCCTCCTCCAGACTCCTCTGTCCTCCTCCAGACTCTTCTCTCCTCCCTTCAGACCCCTCTGTCCTCCCTCCAGACTCCTCTGTCCTCCCTTCCAGACTCCTCTGTCCTGCCTCCAGACTCCTCTGTCTTCCCTCCAGAATCTTCTGTCCTCCTCCAGACTCCTCTGTCCTCCCTCCAGACTCCTCTGTCCTGCCTCCAGACTCCTCTGTCTTCCCTCCAGACTCCTCTGTCCTCCTCCAGACTCCTCTGTCCTCCCTCCAGCCTCCTCTGTCCTCCCTCCAGACTCCTCTGTCCTCCCTCCAGACTCTTCTATCCTCCCTCCAGACCCCTCTGTCCTCCTCCAGACTCCTCTGTCCTCCCTCCAGCCTCCTCTGTCCTCCCTCCAGACTTTTCTGTCCTCCTTCCAGCCTCCTCTGTCCTCCCTCCAGACTCTTCTGTCCTCCCTCCAGACCCCTCTGTCCTTCTCCAGACTCCTCTGTCCTCCAGACTCCTCTGTCCTTCTCCAGACTCCTCTGTCCTTCTCCAGACTCTTCTGTCCTTCTCCAGACTCCTCTGTCCTCTAGACTCCTCTGTCCTCCTCCAGACTCCTCTTTCCTTTTCCAGACTCCTCTGTCCTCCCTCCAGACTCCTCTGCCCTCCTCCAGACTCTTCTGTCCTCCTCCAGACTCCTCTGCCCTCCTCCAGACTCTTCTGTCCTCCTCCAGACTCCTCTGCCCTCCTCCATACTCCTCTGCCCTCCTCCAGACTCCTCTGTCCTCCTACAGACTCTTCTGTCCTCCCTCCAGACCCCTCTGTCTTCCCTCCAGACTCCTCTGCCCTCCTCCAGACTCCTCTGCCCTCCTCCAGACTCCTCTGTCCTCCTACAGACTCCTCTGTCCTTCCTCCAGACTCCTCTGCCCTCCTCCAGACTCCTCTGTCCTCCTACAGACTCCTCTGTCTTCCCTCCAGACTCCTCTTTCCTTCTCCAGACTCCTCCGTCCTCCAGACTCCCCTGTCCTTCTCCAGACTCCTCTTTCCTTTTCCAGACTCCTCTGTCCTTCCTCCAGACTCCTCTGCCCTCCTCCAGACTCCTCTGTCCTCCTACAGACTCCTCTGTCTTCCCTCCAGACTCCTCTTTCCTTCTCCAGACTCCTCCGTCCTCCAGACTCCTCTGTCCTCCTCCAGACTCCTCTTTCCTTTTCCAGACTCCTCTGTCCTCCCTCCAGTCTCCTCTGCCCTCCTCCAGACTCTTCTGTCCTCCCTCCAGACTCCTCTGCCCTCCTCCAGACTCCTCTGCCCTCCTCCAGACTCCTCTGTCCTCCTCCAGACTCTTCTGTCCTCCCTCCAGACCCTCTGTCTTCCCTCCAGACTCCTCTGCCCTCCTCCAAACTCCTCTGCCCTCCTCCAGACTCCTTTGTCCTCTCCTCCAGACTCCTCTGTCCTCCTCCAGACTCTTCTGACCTCCTCCAGACTCCTCTGCCCTCCTCCAGACTCCTCTGTCCTCCTCCAGACTCTTTGTCCTCCCTCCAGACCCCTCTGTCTTCCCTCCAGACTCCTCTGCCCTCCTCCAGACTCTTCTGTCCTCCTCCAGACTCCTCTGCCCTCCTCCAGACTCCTCTGCCCTCCTCCAGACTCCTCTGTCCTCCTCAAGACTCCTCTGCCCTCCTCCAGACTCCTTTGTCCTCTCCTCCAGACTCCTCTGTCCTCCTCCAGACTCTTCTGTCCTCCTCCAGACTCCTCTGTCCTCCTCCAGACTCTTCTGCCCTCCTCCAGACTCCTTTGTCCTCTCCTCCAGACTCCTCTGTCCTCCTCCAGACTCCTCTGTCCTCCTCCAGACTCCTCTGCCCTGTCCAGTCCTCTCTTTTTCTCCAGTCTTCTTCCTGATCTGATCCTCCTTTTCCTCCGGGACTCTTGTGAGGACACATTCTCTTCCTTGTATACATTCATTATATCTGGTGCGTCCTTCTTCTGCCCCCATACACATTATTCTGGACTCATCAGCCCGGGGTCCTCTCATTTGTGTTGCCAGCACGGGGACACCCACCCTCCGCCATGTCCAGACTCTGCTCCTATCTCTGCTGACTCCAATACACCTGCAACTCTGCACAAGTCCAACAGTCATAAAGATACAGAAATAGCCACAATCTGCACATCCTCATACCTGGAGGACCACATCCAACAATCATAATGAGATGCCTATGCTGACCCGGCCCCTAATTATAATGAGATGACTCTGCTGACCTCGCCCCCTAATTATAATGAGATGACTCTGCTGACCCCGCCCTCTAATGATAATGAGATGACTCTGCTGACCTCGCCCCCTAATTATAATGAGATGACTCTGCTGACCCCGCCCTCTAATGATAATGAGATGCCTCTGCTGACCCCACCCTCTAATGATAATGAGATGACTCTGCTGACCCCACCCTCTAATGATAGAGATGACTCTGCTGACCCTAACCTCTAATGATAATGAGATGACTCTGCTGACCACGCCCTCGAATGATAATGACATGACCCTTCTGACCCCGCCCCCTAATGATAATGAGATGCCTCTGCTGACCCCGCCCCTAATGATAATGAGATGACTCTGCTGACCCCGCCCTCTAATGATAATGAGATGCCTCTGCTGACCCCGCCCTCTAATGATAATGAGATGACTCTGCTGACCTCGCCCCCTAATTATAATGAGATGACTCTGCTGACCCCGCCCTCTAATGATAATGAGATGCCTCTGCTGACCCCGCCCTCTAATGATAATGAGATGACTCTGCTGACCCCACCCTCTAATGATAATGAGATGACTCTGCTGACCCCGCCCTCTAATGATAATGAGATGACTCTGCTGACCACACCCTCTAATGATAATGAAATGACCCTTCTGACCCCGCCCCCTAATGATAATGAGATGCCTCTGCTGACCCCGCCCCCTAATGATAATGAGATGACTCTGCTGATCCCGACCTCTAATGATAATGAGATGACTCTGCTGACCCCGCCCTCTAATGATAATGAGATGACCCTTCTGAACCCACCCTCTAATGATAATGAGATGCCTCTGCTGACCCCGCCCCTAATGATAATGAGATGACCCTTCTGACCCCACCCTCTAATGATAATGAGATGCCTCTGCTGACCCCGCCCCTAATGATAATGAGATGACTCTGCTGATCCCGACCTCTAATGATAATGAGATGACTCTGATGACTCGCCCTCTAATGATAATGAGATGACTCTGCTGACCCCGCCCTCTAATGATAATAAGATGACTCTGCTGACCCCGCCCTCTAATGATAATGAGATGACTCTGCTGACCCCACCCTCTAATGATAATGAGATGACCCTTCTGACCCCATCCTCTAATGATAATGAGATGACTCTGCTGACCCCACCCTCTAATGATAATGAGATGACTCTGCTGACCCCGCCCTCTAATGATAATGAGATGACCCTTCTGACCCCACTCTCTAATGATAATGAGATGACTCTGCTGACCCCGCCGTCTAATAATAATGAGATGACTCTGCTGACCCCGCCCTCTAATGATAATGAGATGACTCTTCTGACCCTGCCTTCTAATAATGAGATGACTCTGCTGACCCCACCCTCTAATGATAATGAGATGACTCTAATGACTCTCCCTTCTAATTATAATAGGAACCTGCTGACCTTGCATATTTAATGATAGTGAAATGAGTCTTCTGACCCCTACCATTTCTAGACTCAACCATAAATATTGATAATGAGTGGGGGTGTCGGGGAGCAGTAACCCACGCCCTTGGTTCCTCAGGGGAGGAGCCCTCTACCACATAAGAAGACACCAGAATCGTAGTGGCACGTATAAGTGGGGGCTTTGTTACAGATTTGTCTCCAGTCCATCACCACCATCATTGTCCTCCTCATCCTCCTTCTTCATCCTGATATTGTTGGTCTTTTAGGTGTCATTCACATGTCAGGATATTTACTTCTATGCCAGAACCGGGAGTGGAGCATTAATGGAAAGACTGACGCCTGCTCTGTGTTATGGAGACTCCTGATGAAACATTGATTAAACCTCTGAACGGAGGATAACTCCTATCATTTCTCTTCTCATAGGTAAACAATTACGTGCCAGGAAACCATTCTCATGGATCGCAGCGCTGGACGACCTCGGAGCCCTGGTACACCAGCATCAGCCGCAACCAGAGCCAGAGCGGCCTCGTCAGCTGCTTACTGTGCAAAGTCTTCAAATGCAAATTTAACATCAGAAACTCCACATCTGAATGGCAATAAAGATCCCGCGCTCCCCTCCCCCACAACAACCCTCACCCCTGACCCCTAATAATGTACAGTTCTCATTAAAGGTGACATCTACTGATCCCCTCTGTAACTCATCTGGTGCCAGGAATACTGAGCGATGAAAATACTGAATGGAGCAAGAAGATCTGCAACCAAACACTCTGTATCCATTCATCGTAGTCTGCAGGATCGGAAACCTGAGAATTAGACAAGTGCAAGTACAAGAATAAGTGCAAGTGCAAGAACAAGAACAACTGCAAGTACAAGAACAAGTGCAAGAACAAGTACAAAAACAAGTACAAGAACAAGTGCAAGTACAAGAACAAGTGCAGGTACAAGAACAAGAACAAGTACAAAAACAAGCGCAAGAACAAGAACAACTGCAAGTACAAGTGCAAGTACAAGAACAAGTGCAAGTACAAAAACAAGTGCAAGAACAAGTGCAAGTACAAGAACAAGTGCAAGTGCAAGAACAAGAACAACTGCAAGTACAAGAACAAGTGCAAGAACAAGTACAAAAACAAGTACAAGAACAAGTGCAAGTACAAGAACAACTGCAAGTACAAGAACAAGTGCAAGAACAAGTACAAGAACAAGTACAAGAACAACTGCAAGTACAAGAACAAGTACAAGAACAAGTACAAGAACAACTGCAAGTACAAGAACAAGTACAAGTACAAGTACAGAAACAAGTACAAGAGCAAGTGTAAGCTCAAGTGCAAGTACAAGAGCAAGAACAAGTGCAAGCGCAAGTACAAGAACAAGTGCAAGCACAAGTACAGGAGAGAGTACAAGAACAAGAGCAAATACAATCACATGTACAAGAACAAGTGCAAGTGCAAGCACAAGTACAAGAGTGGGTACAAAAGCAAGTACATGAGCAAATACAAGCACATGAACAAGTGCAAGAGCAAGTACAAGTACAAGTTCAAGAAAAAGTACAAGAGGAAGTACAAGAACATGAGCAAGTACAAGAGCAAGAGCAAGAACATGAGCAAGTACAAGAGAAAGAGCAAGAACATGAGCAAGTACAAGAGCAAGAGCAAGAACATGAGCAAGTGCAAGTGCAAATGTTACATTTCCAGCTCACATGGTCAGACCCTCCAGAGGGGTCATCCTTTGACTCCTGTAGTGAAATTCCCCTTTAAAGGGAACCAACCAGCAGGCTTTAGGGCTATAAAGTGAAGCCAGAGGGATCTTGAAGGCAATCATACCTTTACTTGAATGATTCCAGGTTTGGTTGCAGAGAAAAGTGTAATAAAACTCATGGAAAACAGGGCAGCAGATGATTGATGTGTGCAGCACTACGTCACTATTTGGGGTTGTTGTTTTTTTCCTCCCCTGTGGGCATGCCTTTTGGCTGTAAGAAAAACCCTCCCCCTCCCTTTCATCTCTACTTTCAGTTTTATCAGGCATCCTGTGGCTGGAGTATAGTGGCAGTGCACAAGAGCCAGAGACTGAAAGAGAAGAGGGAAGGACAGGCGGGAGGGTTTGGCTTACAGCTGAAAGGCATGCCCACAGGGGAGAAGAGAAAACAACAACCCCAAATAATGACTCAGTGTGAAACACATCAATCATCCGCTGCCTGTTCACCAGGAGTTTTAGGACACTTTTCTCTGCAATCAAACAAGGAATCATTCAAGTAAAGGTATGATTGCATTCACCATCCCTCTGGCTTCCCTTTATAGCCCTAAATCCTGCTGGTTGGTTCCCTTTAAAGGGGAATTTCACTAGAGGAGTCTGGCACCACTGGGGTCTGGAGGGTCCGGTCATGTGAGCTGGTAATGTAACACTTGCAGGGTTGGTTCCGTTTAGCTCCATCACTCACCTGTAACTGGGACAATGAGTTACTTTCCTGCAGCAAATAAATCTTATTCTTTGTTACAATTTACCATTGTATTTCCTTATCGACTGTTTATTATTATTTTGAACATATTGTATAAACAATACAATCACCCCTTTTCTTTCTTTCTCCATATGAGGCTTCTCCTATAGATATCAGTCGTAGTGTTGAGGAACGCGGCTCATTTACTTTACCCGAAAAACAGGAAAAACTGGAATCTTTATTACACTGTTGTTCCCTGGATATAAACGTTACAAAGTAACGAGATTGAACAGGTCCAGACGGGGAGGTTTCATGATTTTAGTGGCTAAAAAAAATTCTGATTTTTTTAATATTAATCTATTTGTTCCATTCTGAAACCTGCAAGATACATGATAAGATTCTGTCTGCAGCCACCACTAGGGGGAGCTCCCTGTATACAGAGATACATGATAAGATCCTGTCTGCAGCCACCACTAGGGGGAGCTCCCTGTATACAGAGATACATGATAAGATCCTGTCTGCAGTCACCACTAGGGGGAGCTCCCTGTATACAGAGATACATGATAAGATCCTCTCTGCAGTCACCACTAGGGAGAGCTCCCTGTATACAGAGATACATGATAAGATTCTGTCTGCAGTCACCTCTAGGGGGAGCTCCCTGTATACAGAGATACATGATAAGATCCTGTCTGCAGTCACCACTAGGAGGAGCTCCCTGTATACAGAGATACATGATAAGATCCTGTCTGCAGCCCCCACTAGGGGGAGCTCCCTGTATACAGAGATACATGATAAGATCTTGTCTGCAGCCACCACTAGGGGAGCTCCCTGTACACAGAGATACATGATAAGATTCTGTCTGCAGTCACCACTAGGGGGAGCTCCCTGTATACAGAGATACATGATAAGATCCTGTCTGCAGCCACCACTAGGGGAGCTCCCTGTATACAGAGATACATGATAAGATCTTGTCTGCAGCCACCACTAGGGGGAGCTCCCTGTACACAGAGATACATGATAAGATTCTGTCTGTAGTCACCTCTAGGAGAAGCTCCCTGTATACAGAGATACATCATAAGATCCTGTCTGCAGCCCCCACTAGGGGGAGCTCCCTGTATACAGAGATACATGATAAGATCTTGTCTGCAGCCACCACTAGGGGGAGCTCCCTGTACACAGAGATACATGATAAGATTCTGTCTGCAGTCACCACTAGGGGGAGCTCCCTGTATACAGAGATACATGATAAGATCCTGTCTGCAGCCACCACTAGGGGGAGCCCCCTGTATACAGAGATACATGATAAGATCTTGTCTGCAGTCACCACTAGGGGGAGCTCCGTATATATAGAGATACATGATAAGATTATGTCTGCAGCCACCACTAGGGGGAGCTCCCTGTATAAAGAGATACGTGATAAAATTCTGTCTGCAGTCACCACCTGGGGGAGCTCCCTATATATAGAGGTACATGATAAGATTCTGTCTGCAGCCAACACTAGGGGAAGCTCCATATATACAGAGATACATGATAAGATCCTGTCTGCAGCCAACATCAGGGGGATCTCCCTGTATACAGAGATACATGATAAGATTCTGTCTGCAGTCACCACTAGGGGGAGCTCCCTATATACAGAGATACATGATAAGATCCTGTCTGCAGTCACCACTAGGGGGAGCTCCCTGTATACAGAGATACATGATAAGATTCTGTCTGCAGTCACCACTAGGGGGAGCTCCCCGTATACAGAGATACATGATAAGATTCTGTCTGCAGTCACCACTAGGGGAGCTCCCTGTATACAGAGATACATGATAAGATTCTGTCTGCAGCCAACATCAGGGGGATCTCCCTGTATACAGAGATACATGATAATATTCTGTCTGCAGTCACCACTAGGGGAGCTCCCTATATACAGAGATACATGATAAGATCCTGTCTGCAGTCACCACTAGGGGGAGCTCCCTGTATACAGAGATACATGATAAGATTCTGTCTGCAGTCACCACTAGGGGGAGCTCCCCGTATACAGAGATACATGATAAGATTCTGTCTGCAGTCACCACTAGGGGGAGCTCCCTGTATACAGAGATACATGATAAAATTCTGTCTGCAGCCACCACTAGGGGGAGCTCCCGGTATACAGAGATACATGATAAGATTCTGTCTGCAGTCACCACTAGGGGGAGCTCCCTGTATACAGAGATACATGATAAGATTCTGTCTGCAGCCACCACTAGGGGGAGCTCCCTGTATATATAGATATATGATAAGATTCTGTCTGCAGCCACCACTAGGGGGAGCTCCCAGTATACAGAGATACATGATAAGATTCTGTCTGCAGTCACCACTAGGGGGAGCTCCCTGTATACAGAGATACATGATAAGATTCTGTCTGCAGACACCACTAGGGGAGCTCCCTGTATACAGAGATACATGATAAGATTCTGTCTGCAACCAACACTAGGGGGAGCTCCCTGTGTACAGAGATATATAATAAGATTCTGTCTGCAGCCACCACTAGGGGAGCTCCCTGTATACAGAGATACATGATAAGATTCTGTCTGCAGCCAACATCAGGGGATCTCCCTGTATACAGAGATACATGATAAGATTCTGTCTGCAGTCACCACTAGGGGGAGCTCCCTGTATACAGAGATACATGATAATATTCTGTCTGCAGTCACCACTAGGGGGAGCTCCCTATATACAGAGATACATGATAAGATCCTGTCTGCAGTCACCACTAGGGGGAGCTCCCTGTATACAGAGATACATGATAAGATTCTGTCTGCAGTCACCACTAGGGGGAGCTCCCCGTATACAGAGATACATGATAAGATTCTGTCTGCAGTCACCACTAGGGGGAGCTCCCTGTATACAGAGATACATGATAAAATTCTGTCTGCAGCCACCACTAGGGGGAGCTCCCGGTATACAGAGATACATGATAAGATTCTGTCTGCAGTCACCACTAGGGGGAGCTCCCTGTATACAGAGATACATGATAAGATTCTGTCTGCAGCCACCACTAGGGGGAGCTCCCTGTATATATAGATATATGATAAGATTCTGTCTGCAGCCACCACTAGGGGGAGCTCCCAGTATACAGAGATACATGATAAGATTCTGTCTGCAGTCACCACTAGGGGGAGCTCCCTGTATACAGAGATACATGATAAGATTCTGTCTGCAGACACCACTAGGGGGAGCTCCCTGTGTACAGAGATATATAATAAGATTCTGTCTGCAGCCACCACTAGGGGGAGCTCCATGTATAAAGAGATACATGATAAGATTCTGTCTGCAGTCACCACTAGGGGGAGCTCCCTGTATATATAGATATATGATAAGATTCTGTCTGCAGCCACCACTAGGGGGAGCTCCCAGTATACAGAGATACATGATAAGATTCTGTCTGCAGACACCACTAGGGGAGCTCCCTGTATACAGAGATACATGATAAGATGCTGTCTGCAGCCACCACTAGGGGGAGCTCCCTGTATACACAGATACATGATAAGATTCTGTCTGCAGACACCACTAGGGGGAGCTCCCTGTATACAGAGATACATGATAAGATGCTGTCTGCAGCCACCACTACGGGGAGCTCCATGTATAAAGAGATACATGATAAGATTCTGTCTGTAGTCACCACTAGGGGGAGCTCCCTGTATACAGAGATACATGATAAGGTGCCATCTGTATTTACCACTTCTAGTAATGTAATGAGATAGAGAAGGAATGTATGATCTCTTTCCTTTCAGACAAACCCTGTCACATCCATAGTTAGTTATTGTATGGGTAAGTCCATGGGCCGGTTCCCAGTTAGTAATGAATCCATTATTAGTAGAGGTGTCCAGGACGTGCTGAGATCATTTATTCCAGGATTTTCTTCATGTTAAAATAAACTAAAACTTTATGTGCTGTATAAAAAAGGTGAGACGATGAATAATAATAATAATAATAATAATAATAATAATAATAACAATAAAGCTTTATTTATATAGCGCCAAGCACATAATCTTACGCGTTTTGAACATGAAAACGCTCTTTGTCTATGACCTAGGATGGCGGGGAGCTGCTGCTGCACAAGGGGCCATGGGTTGGCAGATGATGCTTCTTGACATCCCCGTGTGCTCTGTTTTCCCTTGTGCTGTCTCTGTCCCCCTTTGTGCTCTCTCCCCTTGTGCTGTTTCTCCCCCTGCTCGCTCTCTCTCCCCTTGTGCTGTCTATCTCCACTGTGCACTGTCTTTCCCCTTGTGCTTTGTCTCTCCTCTGGGCACTCTCTCCACCTGTGCGCTTATTCCCCTTGTGTGGTCTCCCACCACTGTGCGCTCTCTTTCCCCTCATGCTGTCTCTCCCCCTGAGCACTCTCTATTCCCCTTTGTGCTCTCTTTTCCATTGTGCCGTCTCTTTCCCTTGTGTGTTCTCTCTCCCCTCATGCTGTCTCTCCGCCTTTGCACTCTCTCTCCCCTTGTGCTGTCTCTCCCCTTGTGATCTCTCTCCCCATGTGCGCTATCTCCCCATGTGCTGTCTTTTCCCCCGTTTGCTCACTCTTCCCTTGTGCTGTCTCTCCACCTGTGTGCTTTCTCTTCCTTTGTGCTGTCTCTCCCCCTGTGAGCTCTCTATCCTCTTGTCTCTTGTGCTGTCTCTCCCCCTGTGTGCTCTCTATCCTCTTGTCTCTTGTGCTGTCTCTCCCCCTGTGTGCTCTTTCTACCCTTGTGCTGTCTCTTCCCCTGTGTGCTCTCACTCCCCTTGTGCTGTCTCTCACCACTGTGCACTCCCTTTCCCCTTGTAATGTCTCTCCCCCTGTGCACTCTCTTCCCCCTGTGTCCTCTGTTCTCCATTGTGCTGTCTCTTCCCCGTGTGTGCTCTCTCTCCCCTTGTGCTATCTCTCCCCATGTGCTGTCTCTTCTCCTGTGCGCTCTCTCTCCCCTTATTATTCTATGACTAAGCGCACTTTCACGCTCGAAACCCATACGTTTATGTGTTTCATCTTTTAACCTTTTTTACTTATGTCAATAAAGTTTGTTTTATTTAAACATAATAAGAGTTTAAAGTTGTTTTGCCTTTTGAGGGACCAAGCCGGAGGCCGCAAAGCTCAAGGAGAGATGAAGGAGTGCAGGAAAAAACAGAAATCCTGTGTGATCTACACTGAAACAGGTACAAATAAGGTGAAAGGATAAAAGGGCTGGAAAGAAAACACAAAAAACAGCAGAAAATCCCATATATAAAGAGAGCGGGACAGGTCCACATAGAACTATAGCCAGCAAGAAAGAGCAGTGCAAGGAAAGCGTGTATATCCTCGCCCAGGCTGTGATAGGACAGAGCAAAACAGGACAAGGAGAAAAATCTAATGAAGAAGAAGAGCAGAAAGGACAAAGGTAACAGTAACCCTCAGCTTTAGGACCGAGAGCAATAGCACCATATATGAGATGTTTATACAAATATTGAATCATCTTTCCTTTTTCCTACAATGTTTGGCCGCTGTCCCTTGTTTGCCATTTCTTTAATAAGTGTAGAGTGACACATGACGGGACGGCCAGCAATCTTACAAGAGGCAGAAGAGGGCTGTTAGCATTGAGACCTGGTATATAGCCTGTATTACATTATTTACTACATATAAATATTTGCATAATGTCATTTTATTACACTGTCAGGGGCTGATTCTCTCATATTCTAGAACAGGTGCAGTTATATATTAGTCCAATTATTCCCGCTACTAATTACAGCATCACTGAGGAGGGCGGGGGGAGCCGCTGCTGTACAGGGGGCCGTGGGTCCGCAGGTGCTGCTGCTGCTCACCATCCTCCTGTGTGCTCTCTGTCCTCTTCTGGCTGTCTCTCCCCCCTGTGTGTTCTCACTCCCCTTGTGCTGTCTCTCACCACTGTGTGTTCTCTCTCCCCTTGTGGCTGTCTCTCCCCCCTGTATGTTCTCACTCCCCTTGTGCTGTCTCTCACCACTGTGTGTTCTCTTTCCCCTTGTGCTCTACCTTCCCTTGTGTGCTCTCTCTTCCCTTTATGTGCTTTCTCTCCTCTTGTGCTGTCTCTCTTTCCCCTGTGTGCTCTCTTTTCCCTTGTGGTCTCTCCCCATTGTGCGCTCTCTCTCACCCCTCTGCACTCTCTCTCCCCTTGTGCTGTCTCCCCCCCGTGCACCCTCTATTCCCCCTGTGTGCTCTCTCTCCCCTTGTGTTCTCTCCCCTTGTGCTATCTCTCCCCCTCTGCGCTCTCTTTCACCCCTCTGCACTCTCTCTCCCCTTGTGCTGTCTCCCCCCGTGCACCCTCTATTCCCCCTTTGTTCTCTCTCTTCTCGTGTAATCTACCCTTATGCTGTCTCTCCCCCTCTGCACTCTCTCTCCCCTTTTGCTGACTCTCCACCTGTGCACTCTCTATTCCCCCGTGCGCTCTCTCTCACCCTTGTGCTCTCTACCCTTGTGCTGTCTCTCCCCCTCTGCACTCTCTCACCCCTTTTGCTGACTCTCCACCTGTGCACTCTCTATTCCCCCGTGTGCTCTCTCTCCCCTTGTGCTGCGTCTACCCTTGTTCTCTCTTCCCCCTCTGCACTCTCTCTCCCCTTTTGCTGTCTCTCCACCTGTTCACTTTCTCTCCCGTGTGTGGTCTCTCTCCTCTGTGTGTGACATCTCTTTTCCCCCTGTATGCTGAGGAGCTGCGACACCAGGCTGGGTTCCAGAGAAGGGTATGACGGAGCAGAGCTAAGCAATAATGAATGCCTGCGCTGCGGCCAGTGTCCGAGATAGCGTGTTGACCCCCGTCACAGATGCCCTACAGGTGTTGCTGCTTCACATTCCAGTTTGTCCGATGTAATATGTGTGACTGCAGAGTTATCCATCCTCCCAGTGCCCGCACTTCGCTCTCATTGTTTCTAAACAAGGAACAGACCGATATGTGAATAACCATGGCTCAGTGATGCCAAAATTGTGACTGACCTCTTCTGTACAATAACCTTGTATTCCAGTTGCAGGACATGTTGTGATTTGATGCTGGTGCTCCTCGGGGGCGGGCCTAGCTCTACTACTGGAGTTATGCATGTATGGTAAGCTGTTATTGGAATGAAAATTGGACCCCATAACCTGCACCATTATCAGCAATTGTCTTTATAAGAATGGTCCACAATATGTTTCCCCAGACCTTCCTCCTACACCAAGCCCCGGGTCTAATCATCTATCTGGATTACACAGAGTTAATCCTAATTCTGTCTCTTGGCAGAAGCGTCCTGTATATTGTTTTGCTCACACCCTTCATTAAAACAGCTGAGGAAAGTCATCATCCATGAGGCTGTAATACATGATCCTGCCTGGGAATATACAGAATAATGGAGTCTTTGTGGCGTCTTGTGGCTTTTGGGTCGTTTTTGGTGATTTCCACCATCTGCCAATCATCCGCTCTGCCCAGATCTCAGCCCCCGAAGAGCGAGGAATCTACAGGAGGGCACGAGGGCTCTTCACACAGACAGGTGAGTGGATGTGGGGGACACTGGGACAAGGGGGTCATGTCTAGCCAAGATCTTCAAGACTCCAAGTCAAGATTTTACCCGTCTTCTCCAGTTTGCTCCAAAATTACCAACTCACCATGTAAGAGCAGAGTACCCGAATCTCTATACAAGAACAGCTGGGAGATGTGAGGCTCATGGTACAGCCAACATATGGCGGGATTATAACCTGAGTACTAACTACTAACCTGGCAGCAAATTTACTAATTGCATGACACTATATGGGGGTACTATATGAGCATTGGGTATTATATAGGGTGCCATGAAAAATGCCCACAAGAAAAGATGCTCACAGGCAACCCTAGCCCTAACTCTAACCCTAGCCCTAACACCTGACCATAGCCCTAAACCCTAACAGTAAAACCTAACCCTAGATCTAAACCCTAATACTAACCCTAACACCTAACCTTAGCCCTAAATCCTAACACTTAACCCTAAAACCTAACCCTAGATCTAAACCCTAATCCTTAACCCTAGCCCTAACTCTAACCCTAGCTCTAACCCTAACACCTAACCCTAGATCTAAACCCTAACCCTAATACCTAACTAGGGATGGGCGAGTCTACTCGCTAGGTCTCGTTACTCAGCGAGTAGTAAGGGACTCGCAGGACTCGTTACTCTGCGAGTTTCCCAGCGTTTACTCGCACAGTAACGAGTCCAATGCAAGTCAATGGCAATCCTAGTTTTGTCAGAGTTTACTTTTTCTCACTCGCTAGACTCGCTATATCACATCGCTATGTAGCTTGAATCTCTCCAAATCGTTTAAACAATCGCACCGCTTCACGGATACCCGCTGTCAGCAGCGAGTCTGAACGAGTCTATGAATCTGAGTCCTGTATTCTGTATTCGCGAGTCCCGAATACAGAATACAGGACTCAGATTCATAGAATCTGTTATGTTCCGACAAAGCTTCCGAGACAGCCTAGCGTGTTAGGTCAGAAAACTAGTGAAGATGGACAAGCCAATCATATTCAGTAATGCCACAGCCATGTTGGTTGTGGCAGGACTATGATTGGCTTCTGTCCATCGTGATGCCTATGTCATGTATGAGAGGCGAGGCTGTATATAAGCCTTTCCACCGCCATTTCCTCCACATTCCTGTGACGATCTGAGTCTAGTGCAGGGTGAGGTAGATGCTGGAGCAGATAATAGGGAGTGTCAGTCAGTGTAGGGAAACTTCAAGATTCCTTATATTTAACCCAAACAGCTCTTGTGAGAGCTACCAGGAGGACAGAGGAGTACTGTGTAGAGGACTGTAGGCAGGCAGGCAGGGAGGAGCAGCCTAAGGCTGGCTTCACATTAGCGTTCCCCTCCGCAGTGTTCTGCGGAGGGGTCCGCAATGTGTGCGCAGCGGCCACCAGCTCCTATCTTTATAATGGGAGCGCACGGTGCTGCGCTTGACAGCGCATGACCGTGCGCACCCATACACTCCCATATGTGATCTGTGCGCAGGCGGAAGCCTGCGCACAAATCACACACTCTCACCCGCACCAGGGACGCAACATGTCGCGTCCCTGGTGCGGACGAGACTGGGTGATCTGTATGCAGGCATCCACCTGCGCACACATCACATATGGGAGTGTATGGGTGCGCACGGTCATGCGCTGTCAAGCGCAGCACCGTGCGCTCCCATTATAAAGATAGGAGCTCGCGGCCGCTGCGGTCACATTGCGAACGCTAATGTGAAGGCAGCCTTACTCACTCAGCTGTCCTAATAGCTGAAGTCAGAGGCTTAGCTGAGGTACTATTTCCTATTTTTTTTGCACCTGATAGATTTTGGGTCATAATAACCCCTTCAGCTTTATTTTCTCTGTGGCAGACCAGTGCGTTGCTGCTCTACCTGCAAATAGCACGTACGCCACCTGCTTGTGCGACTACTTGTGCGCACTTAATAACACATGCGAGTTTGGCCTCGGACACAGCAGCAAACAACTGTTGCGAGTCAGGTTTCCAAAACGGCAATGCGAGCGCTTTCCGAGACACATCTGCGATTTGTAAATCGCACACTACTCGCTATTACTCGCTTCCCCATTCATTAACATTGGACTCGCTAGACTCGCAACGAGTAGCGAGTCCCGGGCTCGGACTCGCTAGAGTCAAGCGAGTCCGAGTAATTTAGGACTCGCCCATCACTATACCTAACCCTAAATCCTATCCCTGGATCTAGACCCTTAACCCTAGCTCTAACCCTAACACCTAATCTTAGTCCTAAACCCCAACACCTAACCCTAAAACCTAACCCTAGATCTAAACCCTAATCCTTAACCCTAGCCCTAACCTCTAACACCTAACCCTAGCCCTAACGCCGAAGACCTAACCCTAGATCTAACCCTAGACCTAAACCCTAACACCTAACTCTAAACCCTAACCCTAACCCTAACACCTAAACCCTAACTCTTAACCCTAGCCCTAACCCCTAACCCTAACACCTTATCCTCAGCCCTGTGTGCAATTTTCCTTGTGGCATTTGTCTGATCACCATCACTATATAGTTATGGTTTTGTGTCATTTTGGAGGAATGTAGATCACTATCATATGTAAGGGCACTGTATGGGGATAGGACTGATACATTGTGTGATTCTGTTATATGGGCACAGTGTGGTGATATAATGGACTGGGCCCTCTATGGCACTTGATAATGTGCACTGTCTGGTGACATAGTTGTTACCCCTCGGGGGTCTGCCGCTCGTGCCCGCGGCCTGCTGCCCTTACTCCCTCTGCTGGAGCAGCACTGCTCCTCTCACTTCCGGTACCACTGCTTGTGCTCCTGAAACCGTCTCCTATTCAGTTTCTGCTGGAGAGGCTGCAGGGTTCTGGCTCCTCCCCTCAGCCAATCACCAGGTCTCAGTGCCCTGCCAATCAGGCCTGCCCTGTTCTGATTTAAACCTCCTGTTTGCAATCAGTCGGGGCCAGGGCAACTTCTACCTTCCCCTTGGGGAAGTTGCCACTTCTGGTCTGTCAGGTCGCTCCTCGTTTGGTCTGTTACCTGATCTTTCCGTGTTACCTCCTCCAGATCTTGTTCCTGCCGGCTCCCGGTTGATCACCGTGTTCCTGGACGTCCTCCTGGTTCCCTCCAAGCTGATCGCTGGTTCTCGCCCGGCTCCGGATCCCCCGTGGTCCTGGATCTCCCTGGTTCTTGGATCTCTCTGTGTTTCTGGATCTCCCTGGTTCTTGGATCTCTCCGTGTTCCTGGATCTCCCTGGTTCCTGGATCTCTCCGTGTTCCTGGATCTCCCTGCGTTCCTAGTTCCCCGTGTTCCTGCTTCCCGTCTCTCGTTATATTCTCGATTCTGTTTTGTTACCACGTCGCCTGGGGTCGGTTGAACACTTGTGTCCGTTGCATTGGCCCCTTCGAGGCTGATCCCGGCGGTATCCCTGTACAGGGGTCAAGCGCTCCGGGGTCTCCCTCGCTGGGTCTCCAGTGTTGCGGCCTTGTGGCCCTCTCCAGGGGCGTGTGTTTCTGTGTTATAGTTCTGTTTAATAAACCCGTTGACTCTACGGTACGTGTCTGCCTCTCTATCACCCGGTGTCAGCATCCGCTTTACGCGGTCCAGTGGGTCCACGTGAGTAGTCCGTCCGTAGCACGTGACAGATTTTGCCCTGGCCATGGACCCCGCTGATACCAGGTTTGACGTCAAGAGAGAGCTGACCGCACTCCGCCAGAGTTACGACCAGATTTTGGGGATTATCCAGTCATTAGAGTCCCGAGCGTCCTCTTCTTCCTGCACCCCCAGCAGCCGGAGAAGGACTCCCCGCCTGGCACCCACATTCTTGGGGGTGCCCTCTACTGTTGATTCTGCTCTCTCCTTCCAGGTGCTGGGTCTCCGCCAGGAGAGGGACCGGATGCGTGGGGTACAGACTCGAATGGTTTCCCCTATGGCCTCTCTGGATGATCGGCTTGCCAGCCTTGAGCCGGTGGGTGTCCCTGATGACGTCTTGCCGGCCGGTGCCCCTGGTGACGTCCTGCCGGTCGGTGTCCCTGATGACGTCCAGCCTGTCGATGTCCCATCATGCCTTGTTCCTGGACGGGCTCCTCCTCCGTGTTCCTGGGGAGTCTCCAGCCTTGCTCCGGTGGGTGTCCCTGCTGACGTCTTGCCTGTCGGTGTCCCAGATGACGTCCTGCCTGTCGGTGTCCCTGCTGACGTCTTGCCTGCCGGTGTCCCTGCTGACGTCTTGCCTGCCGGTGTCCCTGCTGACGTCTTGCCTGCCGGTGTCCCTGCTGACGTCTTGCCTGCCGGTGTCCCTGCTGACGTCTTGCCTGCCGGTGTCCCTGATGGCGTCCTGCCGCCTGCCGGTGTCCCTGATGGCGTCCGGCCGCCTGCCGGTGTCCCTGATGGTGTCCTGCCTGTCGGTGTTGGACGGGCTCCTCCTCCGTGTTCCTGGGGAGTCTCCAGCCTTGATCCGGTCGCTGTCCCTGATGACGTCCTGCCTGTCGCTGTCCCGGATGACGTCTTGCCTGTCGGTGTCCCTGATGATGTCCCTGAAGACGTCCTGCCTGTCGCTGTCCCTGAAGACGTCCTGCCTGTCGCTGTCCCTGAAGACGTCCTGCCTGTCGCTGTCCCTGAAGACGTCCTGCCTGTCGCTGTCCCTGAAGACGTCCTGCCTGTCGCTGTCCCTGAAGACGTCCTGCCTGTCGCTGTCCCTGAAGACGTCCTGCCTGTCGCTGTCCCTGAAGACGTCCTGCCTGTCGCTGTCCCTGAAGACGTCCTGCCTGTCGCTGTCCCTGATGACGTCCTGCCTGTCGCTGTCCCTGATGACATCCTGTTCCTCCTGTGCTCGTCACATGACGCCCGAGTAACCACCCTCGGGTCCCTTCTGTCCTCGGGACCAGGGTGGGGGACGCCGATGCCCCGAGCCCCCTGCGCGGGTTCCGGGCCGGTCTCCGTCCGGGAGGGGGGCGTAGAGGGGGGGGTAATGTTACCCCTCGGGGTCTGCCGCTCGTGCCCGCGGCCTGCTGCCCTTACTCCCTCTGCTGGAGCAGCACTGCTCCTCTCACTTCCGGTACCACTGCTTGTGCTCCTGAAACCGTCTCCTATTCAGTTTCTGCTGGAGAGGCTGCAGGGTTCTGGCTCCTCCCCTCAGCCAATCACCAGGTCTCAGTGCCCTGCCAATCAGGCCTGCCCTGTTCTGATTTAAACCTCCTGTTTGCAATCAGTCGGGGCCAGGGCAACTTCTACCTTCCCCTTGGGGAAGTTGCCACTTCTGGTCTGTCAGGTCGCTCCCCGTTTGGTCTGTTACCTGATCTTTCCGTGTTACCTCCTCCAGATCTTGTTCCTGCCGGCTCCCGGTTGATCACCGTGTTCCTGGACGTCCTCCTGGTTCCCTCCAAGCTGATCGCTGGTTCTCGCCCGGCTCCGGATCCCCCGTGGTCCTGGATCTCCCTGGTTCTTGGATCTCTCTGTGTTTCTGGATCTCCCTGGTTCTTGGATCTCTCCGTGTTCCTGGATCTCCCTGGTTCCTGGATCTCTCCGTGTTCCTGGATCTCCCTGCGTTCCTAGTTCCCCGTGTTCCTGCTTCCCGTCTCTCGTTATATTCTCGATTCTGTTTTGTTACCACGTCGCCTGGGGTCGGTTGAACACTTGTGTCCGTTGCATTGGCCCCTTCGAGGCTGATCCCGGCGGTATCCCTGTACAGGGGTCAAGCGCTCCGGGGTCTCCCTCGCTGGGTCTCCAGTGTTGCGGCCTTGTGGCCCTCTCCAGGGGCGTGTGTTTCTGTGTTATAGTTCTGTTTAATAAACCCGTTGACTCTACGGTACGTGTCTGCCTCTCTATCACCCGGTGTCAGCATCCGCTTTACGCGGTCCAGTGGGTCCACGTGAGTAGTCCGTCCGTAGCACGTGACAATAGTTTAGTACTGAACGTTTGAACACCTTATAGCGCAGTATGCAGTCATGTTTGTTGGAGGGCACCATGTGGCATCATTCATTGTGTTTGCATTTAGTACAAACACTTTATAAATGTGATATAACGCTGAGCAGATCATGGGGCCGAGTGAGGAGGCCACAGGCCCCGACCCACGTCTGCCGGACAGTGAACCCAGGGACCTGTCGTGTGATGCAGGTTCTGATCTGACTTCATTTATACCTACAGGACCTGATGCCGGCTACTGAATCAGAAGGAAAAAACGTAGAGGAGGAAGAAAAACAAGAAGAGGTAGAAGAAAAAGAAGAGAGAGAAAAACAAGAAGAGGTAGAAGAAAAAGAAGAGAGAGAAAAACAAGATGAGGTAGAACAGAAAGAGGAGGAGAACTCCCAGAAAGACTTGCATTTCATTGATTGCTTGCTGCAGTCAATAACTGGAATTAAATGTTAAAAATGGGGACGATAGAATGGAAAATAATAGTGTCAGGAGGGTGGAGGGAAGCTGAGCGCTATCACAGGCTCCGGACCCCAGTTATGGCATGTGGAGACCTCAGGGGTCCTGTGCACTCATTCACTCATTCTGTGTCTTTTTCATTATTTTTGCTCTTACTAAATACAAAAAAAAAATCTCAGTGGAAAATAGTTTAATAGCTCCAGCACCTACCTCATACCCTCTCCCCTATATCTTTTCCCTTCCCCTTTATACTCATTCCCCTATATCCTTTTCCCTACATCCTTTCCCCTTATTACTCTTTCCCCTATACCCTTTTTTTCCCCTTTTTCCCCTTTCCCCTAATGAGATGACCCTGCTGACCCCGCCCTCTAATGATAATGAGATGCCTCTGCTGACCCCATCCTCTAATGATAATGAGATGCCTCTGCTGACCCCATCCTCTAATGATAATGAGATGACTCTGCTGACCCCGCCATCTAATGATAATGAGATGACTCTGCTGACCCCACCCTCTAATGATAATGAGATGACTCTGCTGACCCCACCCTCTAATGATAATGAGATGACTCTGCTGACCCCACCATCTAATGATAATGAGATGACTCTGCTGACCCTGCCATCTAATGATAATGAGATGACTCTGCTGACCCCGCCCTCTAATTATAATGAGATCTCTCTGCTGACGCCATCCTCTAATGATAATGAGATGACTCTGCTGACCCCACCCTCTAATGATAATGAGATGACTCTGCTGACCCCGCCATCTAATGATAATGAGATGACTCTGCTGACCCTGCCATCTAATGATAATGAGATGACTCTGCTGACCCCGCCCTCTAATTATAATGAGATCTCTCTGCTGACGCCATCCTCTAATGATAATGAGGTGACTCTGCTGACCCCATCCTCTAATCATAATGAGATGACTCTGCTGACCCCACCCTCTAATGATAATGAGATGACTCTGCTGACCCCGCCCTCTAATGATAATGAGATGACTCTGCTGACCCCACCCTCTAATGATAATGAGATGACTCTGCAGACCCCACCCTCTAATGATAATGAGATGGCTCTGTTGACCCCACCCTCTAATGATAATGAGATGACTCTGCAGACCCCACCCTCTAATGATAATGAATATTACTGACTTTGAATGATAACTACATGCCTCTGCTGTCCAATCCTCTGATTAAAATGATCAGTTTCAAAATTGCAATTTTTCAAGACTTTTTTTAATGTGGATTGTTACATAAAAAGAAAAAAAGAAAAATGTTTAGAAGAGTTAACGTGACTGAATAATGACGGGACTTCATCACTTTGTTTCAGTTCCAAATAGAAAATCTATGCTGAAATAAAATGCTAAATTCTTCTTGTAATCTGTTCATATTTATGATTATTCTCATCTGTACGTGATATTGGAGTCTCAGAGCTGCAGGCGGTGCATAGACGACTCTCCAACCGGCGTGACTGTTATCTCCTGTGTTATCCTGCAGGACTGGGGAGAAGAAGTGGCCCCCGAGGAGCGCTGAGTATATACAGTAATGTGGGGGCCAAATTTTGGAAACTGACAGGTTTTGGTTTTCACATTTTGCCTCTTCATTGTTTGTCATTCATTTAGTTGTCTGCTTCTATGGTTACTATAGTGCAATTGTAAACATTCCGTAAATTGTTACATTTTATTGACAAATACATCTGGATATCGGCTTCTGACCCTGATCTTGTCTCATCAGTCAAGGGTCTGATAAATGGTTGATTTAAGGGCAATGTTACAGGCAGCAATGCCCTTGCCTGTAAAGCCCTTTTGATGTAAAGCAATGGTGACCTTTCCTTGGAGTGAACAATAATTATCTGAAGAAGAGAGTTATTTCAAGCACCAGCCCTTGTAGAGAAATCATGAACTTGTCCAGTGCTGGCCTCCTACTCAGACCGGGAGGCTGCTGTTTAGACCTGGGGTATGATGTTCTTGCCGCCCCTCCGGGCTGCTAAACCCACCCTGCACTTTTCAAATTTCCCGCCTCTACTCTGGCAGCGCACGCGCCCCGGAAGCAGTGGAGAGGGCGTCCGCGCTGCATTGAACATAGCGCCGATGTCTCGCGAGACTTCACAAATGTCGCGAGATGTCAGCACAGGAAGGCGCACTTGCACCTGCGCAGTGGACCGGGTGTCCGCGCATAGTGCTGATGTCGTGTGGCATTTGTGAAGTCTCGCGAGACATTGGCACTGTTCAATGCAGCGCGGACACCTCTCCACTGCGCCGGTGCGAGTGCGGCTGTCACTCAAGTGCTGACCCCAGGTCTAAACAGCAGCCTACCGCTCTCAGTACTACACAATATATGTTCTTATTTCAGGTATGAGGGACCAGTCTGGGCACATACTGGGGTTACAAGACCCCCATTTACATCATGTAAATGCGGTGGGTATAGTTTAAAATGCCCAAAGGGGGTGACAGGTTCCCTTTAAAAGGAATCTGCCATCAAGATTTCATACACCAAACTATATTTTGGGCATGTAGCCCCTTCAAAGACAAGTCCAGCAATACCTTTACATGGCCATTCCCCTCCTCCGTTACTGAGAAATCAGTGTTTGAAGGGTATGCAAATGAGGCTGAAGAGCTATGGTAGATCTGGAGCCTCTGTCACTCCAGCTCTATTCTCCGCCCAGCAGCGCCTCCTACTTCTTGACTGATGGCTTGTTTGCTTGAAGTCACACAGGATTGAGGACTTGTACTTGAAAGAGCAAATGTTATACCTGTACCTACTCACAGATGGATAAATGGAGCAATAAAGCCTACACTGCAGCTGCACCCTACTGGTTCCTGTACAGACTAGAAGATCCCTAGCCACACAACTAAAAACCACAGCTCAGACCTGGCTCCTTGAAAGGCCGGCGAGTGGGAAACTGTGCAGAGGTAGATGGGTACCCAGGGTGAAGAGACTAAAAGCATGTGCACAAATAGAAAAGGAATGAATAATAAATGAAAGCAAAGTAAACCCCACCAGCCTAACTGAGGACCGAGAAGAGGTGATGGGAATGTAAAAGGGAAAACACAAAGTAACACAACTGGTCTCTACCTAGCAAGCAAAATCCTTTTGTCTTGGAGTGGCACAGCGGTAAGGGAATCAGGAGGCAGGATGGTAAGATGGGCTAAGGGCATTCAGGGGAAGTAGTCTGACCCCTAGACTGGGGGTCCCAGGCTCACCCTGCTCCTAAAGGTACCTCAGAAGGTAAGGAGGTCCGCATTGCCACCCTTGCCCTATGCTCCTGGTAAGCCCTAGGCTAAGAGCCCTTACCTCCACCCACGGACCAGGAAACAGCAACTTCCCAAGAAAGGTAAACTCCAGGCAGGATCAGCAGGAAGGCATCAACACACCCTTCACTATGTCCTAACAGCACACACGGTCAAGGGAGAGTGAAGCTCTATCAGCGACACCTGGTGGAAGGAAGTGGAACTACTTAAAGCCTAAGAGAGTGGACAACTAAGTGATCTGACACACACACACCTACACATGCAGAGCCGCACACAGCAATACTGCAGAATCTGCACATTAACACTGAATGTGCCAAAGGATATTAACTCTGATTTATATCACAGCAGCATTTCATATGGACTGCAAAACAGTCAACACGTGACAGCTTTAGTTGCTGGATTGTCTTTGCTGAAATCCACCTAGAAATATAGCCAGCAAAGAAGGAAGGTGCAAGGTGGGTATAAATAGTATAAATATCCTCACCCAGAATGTGATAGGACACAGACTAAATAGGAAAGTGAGAAATACCTGACAAGCAGCAAAGCAAGGGAAGAAAAGCAAAGATAAGAGAATCATCAGCAGATGGACAGAGATCGACCAGGCTGTGGTTCAGCAGGGAAGGTAACCGACCACAAAGCATCAGATTGACTTTTGGTGCCTAAAGCTGAATTGCATATTCCAGATGATCAGTGAGGACAATAGTCTTTTAAGTAAATACAAAAGTGTTTTCTGTCTTGTTTGTTACAATTAGTGATGGGCGAATCCTAAATTACTCGGAATCGTTTGACTCTAGCGAGTCCGAGCACAGGACTCGCTACTCGTTGCGAGTCTAGCGAGTCCAATGTTAATGAATGTGGAAGCGAGTAATAGCGAGTAGTGAGAGATTTACAAATCGCAGATGTGTCTCGGAAGCTTCAGCCTGAAGCAATCCGAGTTGTGTCATTTATTTGCATTGCTAGTTTACTTTGTAAGTAATCGCTGACTCGCACAGATAAGATCCTGTCTTCTCTGTGTTCTGGCTGCCCCAGCTCCAGGGTCCTAGAGCCTGCCTGCTGCCTGATGTAGCAGAGCTGAGATTGTTCTCAGTCTGCTCATTCCCTGTGTACAGACATGAATGTCTGTGCACAGAGATGATGTAGCAGAGCTGAGATTGTTCTCAGTCTGCTTATTCCCTGTGCATAGACATCTATATTTATGCACAGGGGATGTAGCAGAGAGGACATCGCGTTTTGGACTGCGTCGGACGGAAGAGGATTTTTTTAATTAAAGATGGAGTCCCTAATGGCTTTTTTTTTTATTTCTAATAAAAAATTTTCCTTGTGTTGTGTTTTTTTTAAAACAATTTAATAGAAATTCATGGCGGTCATGTCTAATATTGGCGTGACCGCCATAAATTTCGGGCTTAGGGCCAGCTGATAATACAAAGCTGGCCCTAACCTCTTTATTACCCAGCGTGCCATCGCTACCAGGGCCGCTGGAAGAGCGGGGTTCAGCGCCAGAGGATGGCGCTTCAATGAACGCGCCATCTTCTGGGGCGGCTGCGGGCTGCAATTTGCAGCGGGGGGTGCCCAGAAAGCTTGGGCATCCCTGCGCTGCGGATTCCAGCCCCCAGCTGCCTAGCTGTACCTGGCTAGACATAGAAATTGCGCGGAGCCCCACGCATTTTTTTTTAATTATTTCATGAAATTCTGAGATTCTGACTCTGAGACTCTGACTCTGAGACTCTGACTCTGAGACTCTGACTCTGAGACTCTGACTCTGAAATTCATGAAATAATTAAAAAAAAATGCGTGGGGCTCCGCGCAATTTCTATGTCTAGCCAGGTACAGCTAAGCAGCTGGGGGCTGGAATCCGCAGCACAGGGATGCCCAAGCTTTCTGGGCACCCCCCGCTGCAAATTGCAGCCCGCAGCCGCCCCAGAAGATGGCGCGTTCATTGAAGCGCCATCCTCTGGCGCTGAACCCCGCTCTTCCAGCGGCCCTGGTAGCGGTGGCACGCTGGGTAATAAAGAGGTTAGGGCCAGCTTTGTATTATCAGCTGGCCCTAAGCCCGAAATTTATGGCGGTCACGCCAATATTAGACATGACCGCCATGAATTTCTATTAAATTGTTTTAAAAAAAACACAACACAAGGAAAATTTTTTATTAGAAATAAAAAAAAAAGCCATTAGGGACTCCATCTTTAATTAAAAAAATCCTCTTCCGTCCGACGCAGTCCAAAACGCGATGTCCTCTCTGCTACATCCCCTGTGCATAAATATAGATGTCTATGCACAGGGAATAAGCAGACTGAGAACAATCTCAGCTCTGCTACATCATCTCTGTGCACAGACATTCATGTCTGTACACAGGGAATGAGCAGACTGAGAACAATCTCAGCACTGCTACATCATCTCTGTGCACAGACATTCATGTCTGTACACAGGGAATGAGCAGACTGAGAGCAGTCTCAGCACTGCTACATCAGGCAGCAGGCGGGCTCTAGGACCCTGGAGCTGCACAGAGAAGACAGCTGGACTCGGCTCGCAATGTAACAGCAGTTATCTGCGAGTTTCCCTGCTATCACTGGCACAGTAGCCGAGTCTAATGCAAACAATGGCAATCCTAGTTTTGTCAGCGTTTCTGACAAAACTAGGATTGATATTGATTTGCATTGGACTCATGCGAGTAATCACTGGGAAACTCGCAGAGTACCGAGTCCTGCGAGTCCCTTACTACTCGCCGAGTAACGAGTCCTAGCGAGTAGATTCGCCCATCCCTAGTTACAATGTATCAGTGCATCACAATGTATCAAGCTGATATACATAAAGAGAACCAGTTATCAGGATTTACTCCTATAAACTGGTCCCACCACACTGTATCAAGTGTAGACACATCCACACTGGTTTATGACTGTAGAACACATCAAAGTTGAGGTGAACTTTGATATGGTCATAAACCTGCCAGAATGAGCTCACTGGTGGATCCCCAGTTAACTCTATATCCAGAAATGTGCAAGTAAAACCCAAGTGGTACAAAATTCATAGTGAGACCCAATTGGGTAAAAAATACAAGAATTTTATATAAAATAAACAATTAGAATAGTTTATAGGGGTGAAACCTAAATGGAGATGGGTTCCAGCCTGAGATGTGAGAGTGCTTAGGTCTGTGTCATGCTTAGGGGGTGGGGGAAACAGGAAACTGGATGGTGAGGTGGGTGAGGGGATTCAGGGGGAGCTAATCTGACCCTTATACTGGGGATCCCCGGCGCGCTGTGCTCTCGGATGTACCTCTGAAGGTGAGGAGGTCCAAGTTGCCACCCTTCTCCTAAAAGCCCCTACCTCCACCCACGGACCAGGAAAACCCAGCAGCTTCATATGAAAGAGCTCCACAGAAACAGCACAGGTCAGCAGAGCAGAGCACGACTTCACAGCATGGGTCCTACATCAGGAATGAACTGAATCTGCAACATCTGGTGGAGGGAAGCAGAACTACTTAAGGCTGAGGGGGTGGAGAGCAGAAAGCTCAGCCATAGCCCTCACTTCCACCTCAGCTATGACTCACTCCTCACCCCCACCACACATTCAGCTTTATCTCCACCTGCAGAATAAGGGAAAAAGCTCAGTATAAATCACAGCAAGCTGCTCCCATTGACTGCATGGCAGTCAGTATGTGACAGTCTGTATGTGACTGTTAGTATGTGACAGTCTGTATGTGACAGTCAGTATGTGACAGTTTGTGACAGTCTGTACGTGACAGTCAGTATGTGACAGTCAGTATGTGACAGTCTGTATGTGAGTCTATATGTGACAGTCAGTATGTGACAGTCTGTATGTGACTGTATGTGACCATCTGTATGTGACAGTCAGTATGTGACAGTCAGTATGTGACAGTCAGTATGTGACAGTCTGTATGTGACAGTCTGTATGTGACAGTCAGTATGTGACAGTCAGTATGTGACAGTCTCTATGTAGACGTATGTAACTAAGAGATCGTGAACATATTATGATGAGAAGATGAAAGACAAAGACGGTTAGAAAGTTGTAACGTTTTAATCCCCAGGTGTGAGACCCCGCACTGTGCAGCTCCGCTCTGCGGCCACACGGTGTCACTATACGGCCGATATATCATTCCATCATCACGGCTGGAGACTTTATATCAACGTCACAATATGAGAAGAAGCGAAGGAACGTTCCATCATTTCTATTCATTGTTTCTCTTGATCTTGATCCTTTTATCCTCTTATCTCCATTCTTCTTCCCGCCTGTCACCTTCAGAGGATTCATCTGTCATTATTGCTGATTTTCTCTTCTTTTATATTGTTTTATGAGTTATTTCTATGTTTCATCCTTATTTCCGCCTCATTAACACATGATGGAGGCGGCAGATGGAAGATGAATTTTACACATTTTTAATATACAAAAGTTTCTGTAACAATAAAACAAAGAAAAATCTCCAGTATTATATTTAATGTCTCTTATTGTAGAATGATGAGTGCTGTACTGCTCCATTACACTGGGGCATGAAGACATGATAGATTGGGACTGGACATTACAGAGGACAGAGGACCTGGGTAGGGACCCACATACTATGTCCTTCCTGTAAATGTTCAGATACGTCCGTACAATCCTAATAAGCAGCTTGTATGTAATAGACAGGACATGGGTCGTATTTTTAGTAAATACAATAATAGTTGGTCTCTTTCCTGCTTTTTCCTGATATTGACATTTAAAAATAAAAAGTTACTTTTTGTTACATTTTAATTGCTTTTTTCAATTATTTTATTACCTCCATCCTAACCCTATCCCTAATCTCAGCCCCTAGTCCTATCCCTATCCCTAATCTCAGCTATATCCCTAGTCCTATCCCTATCCCTAATCTCAGCTCTGTCCCTAGTCCTATCCCTATCCCTAACCTCAGCTCTGTCCCTAGTCCTAACCCTATCCCTAATCTCAGCTCTGACCTTAGTCCTAACCCTATCCCTAATCTCAGCTCTGACCTTAGTCCTAACCCTATCCCTAATCTCAGCCCCTAGTCCTAACCCTATTCCTAATCTCAGCTCTGCCCCTAGTCCTAACCCTATCCCTAATCTCAGCCCCTAGTCCTAACCCTATGCCTAATCTCAGCTCTGTCCATAGTCCTATCCCTAATCTCTGCTCTGTCCCTAGTCCTAACCCTATCCCTAATCTCAGCGCTGTCCCTAGTCCTAACCCTATCTCTAATCTCAGCTCTGTCCCTTGTCCTAACCCTATCCCTAATCTCAGCTCTGTCCTTAGTCCTAACCCTATCTAATCTCAGCTCTGTCTCTACTCCTAATCCTATCCCTAATATTAGCTTTAACCCTAGTCCTAACCCTATCCCTAATCTCAGCTCTGTCCCTAGCCCTAACCCTATCCCTAATCTCAGCTCTGTGCCTAGTCTTAACCCTATCCCTAATCTCAGCTCTGTCCATAGCCCTAACCTTATCCCTAATCTCAGCTCTGTCCCTAGCCCTAACCCTATCCCTAATCTCTGCTCTGTCCCTAGTCCTAACCCTATCCCTAATCTCAGCTCTGTCCTTAGTCCTAACCCTATCCCTAATCTCAACTCTGTCTCTACTCCTAATCCTATCCCTAATATTAGCTTTAACCCTAGTCCTAACCCTATCCCTAATCTCAGCTCTGTACCTAGTCTTAACCCTATCCCTAATCTCTGCTTTGTCCCTAGGCCTAACCCTATCCCTAATCTCAGCTCTGTCCTTAGTCCTAACCCTATCCCTAATCTCAGCTCTGTCCTTAGTCCTAACCCTATCCCTAATCTCAGCTCTGTCTCTACTCCTAATCCTATACCTAATCTCAGCTCTGTCTCTACTCCTAATCCTATCCCTAATATTAGCTTTAACCCTAGTCCTAACCCTATCCCTAATCTCAGCTCTGTCCCTAGCCTTAACCTCATCCCTAATCTCAGCTCTGTCCCTACTCCTAACCCTATCCCTAATCTCAGCTCTGTCCTTAGTCCTAACCCTATCCCTAATCTCAGCTCTGTCCCTAGTCTTAACCTCATCCCTAATCTCAGCTCTGTCCCTACTCCTAACCCTATCCCTAATCTCAGCTCTGTCCCTAGTCCTAACCCTATCCCTAATCTCAGCTCTGTCCTTAGTCATAACCCTATACCTAATCTCAGCTCTGTCCCTAGTCCTAACCCTATCCCTAATCTCAGCTCTGTCCTTAGTCCTAACCCTATCCCTAATCTCAGCTCTGTCTCTACTCCTAATCCTATCCCTAATATTAGCTTTAACCCTAGTCCTAACCCTATCCCTAATCTCAGCTCTGTCCCTAGTCCTAACCCTATCCCTAATCTCAGCTCTGTCCCTAGTCCTATCCCTATCCCTAATCTCAGCTCTGTCCCTAGTCCTAACCCTATCCCTAATCTCAGCTCTGTCCCTAGTCCTAACCCTATCCCTAATCTCAGCTCTGTCCCTAGTCCTAACCCTATCCCTAATCTCAGCTCTGTCCCTAGTCCTAACCCTATCCCTAATCTCAGCTCTGTCCCTAGTCCTATCCCTATCCCTAATCTCAGCTCTGTCCCTAGTCCTAACCCTATCCCTAATCTCAGCTCTGTCCCTAGTCCTAACCCTATGCCTAATCTCAGCTCTGTCCCTAGTCCTAACCCTATCCCTAATCTCAGCTCTGTCCCTAGTCCTATCCCTATCCCTAATCTCAGCTCTGTCCCTAGTCCTATCCCTATCCCTAATCTCAGCTCTGTCCCTAGTCCTATCCCTATCCCTAATCTCAGCTCTGTCCCTACTCCCGACCCTATCCCTAATCTTAGCTCTGTCCCTAGACCTAACCCTATCCCTAATCTCAGCTCTGTCCCTACTCCCAACCCTATCCCTAATCTCAGCTCTGTCCCTAGTCCTAACCCTATCCCTAATCTCAGCTCTGTCCCTAGTCCTAACCCTATCCCTAATCTTAGCTCTGTCCCTACTCCTAACCCTATCCCTAATCTCAGCTCTGTCCGTAGTCCTAACCCTATCCCTAATCTTTGCTCTGTCCCTAGTCCTAACCCTATCCTTAATCTTAGCTCTGTCCCTAGTCCTAATCCTATCCCTATTCTCATCTCTGTCCCTACTCCTAATCCTATCCCTAATATTAGCTATAACCCTAGTCCTTACTAGTGATGAGCGAGTACCGTAATATTGGTAATCATTATACTCGTTGCGAGCACTTTCTCAGCGCTGTCCTTAGTCCTAACCCTATCCCTAATCTCAGCTCTGTCCCTAGTCCTAACCCTATCCCTAAATCTCAGCCCCTAGTCCTATCCCTATCCTTAATCTCAGCTCTGTCCTTAGTCCTAACCCCATCTAATCTCAGCTCTGTCTCTACTCCTAATCCTATCCCTAATATTAGCTTTAACCCTAGTCCTAACCCTATCCCTAATCTCAGCTCTGTCCCTAGCCCTAACCCTATCCCTAATCTCAGCTCTGTCCCTAGCCCTAACCCTATCCCTAATCTCAGCTCTGTCCCTAGCCCTAACCCTATCCCTAATCTCAGCTCTGTCCTTAGTCCTAACCCTATACCTAATCTCAGCTCTGTCCCTAGTCCTAACCCTATCCCTAATCTCAGCTCTGTCCTTAGTCCTAACGCTATCCCTAATCTCAGCTCTGTCTCTACTCCTAATCCTATCCCTAATATTAGCTTTAACCCTAGTCCTAACCCTATCCCTAATCTCAGCTCTGTACCTAGTCCTAACCCTATCGCTAATCTCAGCTCTGTCCTTAGTCCTAACCCTATCCCTAATCTCAGCTCTGTCCCTAGTCCTAACCCTATCCCTAATCTCAGCTCTGTCTCTACTCCTAATCCTATCCCTAATATTAGCTTTAACCCTAGTCCTAACCCTATCCCTAATCTCAGCTCTGTCCCTAGTCCTAACCCTATCCCTAATCTCAGCTCTGTCCCTAGTCCTAACCCTATCCCTAATCTCAGCTCTGTCCCTAGTCCTAACCCTATCCCTAATCTCAGCTCTGTCCCTAGTCCTAACCCTATCCCTAATCTCAGCTCTGTCCCTAGTCCTAACCCTATCCCTAATCTCAGCTCTGTCCCTAGTCCTAACCCTATCCCTAATCTCAGCTCTGTCCCTACTCCCAACCCTATCCCTAATCTCAGCTCTGTCCCTAGTCCTAACCCTATCCCTAATCTCAGCTCTGTCCCTAGTCCTAACCCTATCCCTAATCTTAGCTCTGTCCCTAGTCCTAACCCTATCCTTAATCTTAGCTCTGTCCCTAGTCCTAACCCTATCCTTAATCTTAGCTCTGTCCCTAGTCTTAATCCTATCCCTAATCTCAGCTCTGTTCCTAGTCCTATCCCTATCCCTAGACAATTTAGGGTATGGGTGTCACCATGGTGGGATCACCAGTTACACAGATAAAATAGATATATAGAAGAGAAAAAGCACTGTGCATAGACCAACTGGGATCAGGCCAGAATATTAGTGAAAAAAATATATAATCAATTTATTCAATTTCATTACATTACAGACAAGTGCATACAAGTAACATTTAAAAACAATTAAAATTTGTGCAACCACAAAATTGCAAACCAACCATAGCCAAATATTTCAAATGAGATGATGTAACATCACATATCAAGTATTATGCAGTGTGGACTAAGAAGCTAGCTTGGGGGGTATTAGGGTAGCCCAGTTCCCAAAGGGGATAATCAATTGTAGCAAATGCAGGATAGAAAATGGGCTATCTGATTCCCTAGTCCCCATAGAGCTTACATACTGAATCAAACACGGTGAGGATAGCCAAAGGGACAGGTGTACACTTCAATCTTTAAATGAATAATCTACCTGCCAAAGGGGGGGCTGTATTGCCTGAATGGATTTTCATAAACTCCCTATTGAGAGGACATGGGAGAACAGAGCCCCTGAGACCAGGGGAAGGCACGGCAGAAAAAAGCAATCGAGCCTGTAAAGATAGAGATAAAGATTAAGAAGCGATAAATACAACCTGTATTGGCAGATCCTATCAAATTCCGTGGATATGGGTCCACCTGCAGTGGCTACGGGATAGAAGGCCCGTGTCGCCCGACGCGTGTCGCCGTCCTTATGGCGGCTTCATCAAAGGGGCAGGAGTGCATTGGTATGCTGCTACTGAGACTTTAAATACGCACCGGGCTGTAATGGATCCGGCTTCCACGCCGGGATCAGGGAGGCGTTACCAGAAGTGACGTTCCGGGATTTCAGCTATGACATGGCGACGCAGCCCGCAGAGAGAGCGTGCCCGGAAGTGACGTTACGGGCGCTACGCTCTGTGGCCGGGTCCTAGTTCTAGTGGGTATTATTTGTTGTTGTTGTTGCTAGGGAACCTAGCTCAACAACAGGCATACGCGAGACCGGCCGGTCTATGAGTGTTCTGTGCTAAAAAAGCACAGTAACAGAGATTTTTGCAAGAAGATCTAAGGACCTAAGTACATCCACAGCGAATCAAGCGATTTAGCAGGGGAATGCCTAAAGTGAAAGAAACAGGATTAATTATAAACAAATGAGTTAGTAACAGATGTATACAAGACATATGGTTATATAGTGGCACTTGTTCCTCTTCTCATCATTCACTGGTGGTCATACGTTCAATCAAGTCCTGAGTCCCAGGATCATGATTTAGCAATAAAGTCTATCCCTAATCTCAGCTCTGTCCCTAGTCCTATCCCTATCCCTAATCTCAGCTCTGTCCCTACTCCCAACCCTATCCCTAATCTCAGCTCTGTCCCTAGTCCTAACCCTATCCCTAATCTCAGCTCTGTCCCTAGTCCTAACCCTATCCCTAATCTCAGCTCTGTCCCTAGTCCTATCCCTATCCCTAATCTCAGCTCTGTCCCTACTCCCAACCCTATCCCTAATTTTAGCTCTGTCCCTAGTCCTAACCCTATCCCTAATCTAAGCTCTGTCCCTACTCCCAACCCTATCCCTAATCTCAGCTCTGTCCCTAGCCTTAACCCTATCCCTAATCTCAGCTCTGTCCCTAGTCCTATCCCTATCCCTAATCTTAGCTCTGTCCCTAGTCCTAACCCTATCCCTAACCTCAGCTCTGTCCCTAGTCCTAACCCTATCCTTAATCTCAGCTCTGTCCCTAGTCCTAATCCTATCCCTAATATTAGCTATAACTCTAGTCCTTACTAGTGATGAGCGAGTACCGTAATATTGGTAATCATTATACTCGTTGCGAGCACTGTCTAATAATCGTGTATTCATTACGAATAGCGAGTACAATGTAAGTCAATGGGAAATGTGAGTAATCTTCTGCTGGACTCTATATAGGGGTCCGGGGGCCTGAGGAACAGGCTGAAATGGAGGGAAAGTGATTAAGGAGAATGTGAAGATCCTGGAGAATCTGCCTGCAGGCATTTCTGACTCACATATGGATTGTGGGAATAGCTTTGTTGCAGGATTACACCACTGTTATAGACACCAAGAACAACTAGCAAACCTAAATCACATTTCACAGGCCAAAAAGGTTCAGAAACACTAATTCCTGCCTAATCACCAGTATACAAGGCTAAATAAACCAGAGAAACAAAAACATATAAAAAATATCCCCTTATAGCGTTTGTGCACATCTACTGTTGTGGCTTTTTTTCGCCTTTTTACAATTGGGAGGGCCCTGACTCCTACATTTTGTAGGTCCCTCTGTCATACATCATTGTTAGTTAGCTATTCCCCAGCACTTTACAAGGCAGCTACAATGTACCAGTAGATATGTTGATCTTTGACCTAAGAGGCCTCAGGCGGTCCTGTAACATACGTACGCTCTTACTTAGACATTTGGGCGGTCCCTCCCTCATTGACACACAGATAGTGGAATACATATTCCATAGCACTTTACAATGTGCCCATTGTAGCGTTGGGCAAAACCTTCCTCTTCCATGTGATTCTGCAGCCCTACATTCTTCTGTTCAGAGGGCCTGCAGCAGGCAAAAACCTGAGATTACTGAAGGCCCAGAGGTGGTTCTGTAACGTAGGTTTTGGAGGGACTGCTCTTACCTCGACATTTCGGAGAGCCCTCCTCTATACTTTTGGAGGTGAAACCATTGCCTTAAGAATAACACAGTATAAGCAAAGCCATGGTTGCTGGCACTGAAGGTCATCTCATCTGTACATTAGGAAGGGCCTTCCTTTAGACTATAGTATTGTGAGGGCCCTCCTCTATACTTCGGGAAGGGCCCTCCTGTATTCATTCAATGAGGAGTCCACTGATACAACCTGGACCATTGGCACGCATAGCCAGCGCAGCAACACAGAGGAAGATGGATATGTAACACCAACACAGGTGCCAATGTGTAGTGGTCTGACCAGAGTGAGAAGTGGGCCAACTGTTAACCAAGAGCACCCCCTCAGTGGCCCAAGTCAGGACATGGGGGCATTCAGCCACTGTCTGGAATTTTTTTTTATGAAAGGCCTTCAGAAAACATTGTAATCTGTAGCATCCACCATACCAAGCTGAAAGAGGTCAGGGCAAAGGCCGCCTGAGTACCACAAGTATACGTAACCACATGGCAGCCATAGACTCCATTAGGTGGCCGGCACACTAGAGTACCAAATCTGTGTCTGTGGGTCAAACCACTGCCATGTCACCTGTGCTTTGTCCTTCACAATCTGCTGTCCATGAAGCAGGCACTTATACCTCCTGCCCACAAGGTGCGGTGGCACAGAGAAAGCAAACATCAACCTCATCCTCTTGTTTTCCAAGCGAAACGTCAAGTTGTCCGTAGCCGAGAGCTTGGAAAGGAAGAGTAAATAAGCAGCCACGTACCACAGGCACAAATACTAACATCACACATTGCCAGATTGCTTTCTGTGGAGATGTTGACATTTAGGCTTGTGGGAACAGAATGCCAACATGGTCTCTGGGCTGTAGCTGCCCCACGATACTCGGTTCATAGCTGCCACTATTGTAGCCAGGGTGCTGTCCACGACTGAAACAAGCAAATGTGAAACAATATCAACCGAGCGGTCAACAAGCTGTAACTAGGAAGAGACACGTGAAGACGTGGTGGACAATCAGGGACGAAACATGTCAGTGACGGCACACTGGGTGACCCTGGTGGAGGGTGGGACAGAGTGACGGCCTGGGACATCACACACCCTACACATGCCAAGAGTAGTCGGCCCAACTTCCATCATGGTTTCCATCTAATCATATGTCAGCTTCTGTGTCTCCTCCTCATCCTTTTCCTCCTCCTCCTCCTCCATGTCATTCTGCAGCCCTCAAATCAATTATTCATAGGCCCTGCAAACCTGAGTTTGGTGAGGCCCAGATGTGGCCCTGTAATATATGTTTGAGAGGGCCTCTATTCATTTTGGAGGGCCGTCCTTTATACATTTGGGAGGCCCCTCCTCTACACTTTGGGAAGGGCCCTCTTCTATTTATTCTGGAGGACCCTCTATACTTTTGGGAGGACCCTCCTCTACGCTTTTGGGGGTGAAACCACTGCCTTGAGAATAACACGGCATAAGCAAAGTCATGGTTGCTGCCACTGAAGGTCATCTCATCTGTACATTAGGTAGGGCCCTAATTAATACATTAGGGAGGGCCCTCCTCTATACTTTGGTATGGGCCCTCCTCTATTCATTTGAGAGGGTCTCTATACATTTTGTAGGTCCCTCCTTTATACATTTGGGAGGGACTTTATTTATACATTAGGGAGGGCCCTCCTTTATACTTTGGGGAGGGCCCTTCCCAATCTGCTGTCCATGAAGCAGGCGCTCCCGCCCACGAGCTGCAGTTGCACAGATACAGCAATCAACATGAACCATGTCCACTTTTTTATGCCCCAGTGAAGCGTGCTGTTGTCCCAGGTCTTGGAATGGAAGGGTAAATACACAAACACTCCCCCTCAGGCAAAAACATTAACGGTCACATTGCCAAATTGCGAGCCGTGCAGATGTTTCCCTTTAGGCTTGTAGTAATGGAGTATTTCCACGATCTCTTGGCTGTGGCTGCCCCAGGATACTAGTTTCCTATCCAGCGGCACCACTATTGTACCCGGTGTTCAGACCCCGCTTTACAGAACCAGGTGTTAAACAACATCAACCGGGCTGTCAGCAATGCTGTGATCGGGCCTGCAAACCTGAGTTTGGTGAGGGCTCAGAGGTGGCCCTGTAACATATGTTTGGGAGGGCCCTCCTCTATTTATTTGGGAGGGTCCTCTATACATTTTGGAGGGCCCTCCTTTATAGATTTGGGAGGCCCCTACTCTATACTTTGAGAAGGGACCTTTATTCATTTGAGAGGGCCCCTTATACATTTTGGAGGGCTCTCCTTTATCCATTTGGGTGAGCCCTCCTTTATATGTTAAGGAGAACCCGCCTCTATAAGTTGGGAAGGGACCACTTTTATACAGTTGGGAGGGCCCTTATGAAGTGGACTCCCATTGCTACAGAGGGGACTCCCAACTCCAGCTTGGATGGGCTAGAGAGGAGGAAGTGGAGGCGAGGCAGCGTGAGGAGAGGATGGGTATTGTTCCCCATGTTGGTAACATAGAGCCTTTGCCTGTTTGAAGGTTGGCCCACATGGCACAGTTCCCGTGTGTCTGTTTTAAGACCCTCGTGTGATACACATTTTCGCCAACAACCTATACTGGTTAGCCACCTTACTCAACCGACGCTACAAAATGAAAATTTCTTCTCTTCTTTTTGTGTTACAAAAGGGTTGCACAATGGAATCCTGTAAGAGGTGCCATTGTACATCACGTGCTCAAAACATCACCCTCTGACCATGCTGGTGGCAGAGGTACCAGCACTTTTCATCAGCAAGGATTAATTGGGAGAAACACGCACACCTGCTACAACAGAGGTGGGGGGAAATCTGCACAAACTGGTCCATTTTCAATAAACCAGCATATCAGTAAGGGCTATCTGTGCCTGTAACAATGCCAAGGAGATAGAAGTTGAACAAGATGCTAAAGGGATACTTAACTGACCATACCTGCATCATTCATGATGATTCACTTCCCTTTAATTATTGTGTGTCCAAGTTGAACACTTGGCCTAACCTCTCCTTATATGCTTTAGAGGTGCTGGCCTGCCCTTCTGCTGGTGTGATGTCAGAGCGTGTTTTCTGTTATGGTGGGGCAATCAATCAACACTGATAGAAATGATGGGAGTGTAGGTGTGTCACGGTCCGCGCTGCTCCAGTGCAAAAGAAAACTCACCAAAGAGCCAGAAAATCATAAGTCAGATTTCCATCCTTTTATTCCTTTCTCTTACGCGTTTCGGTGCTCCACCTGGCGCCTTCCTCAGGGATACCAGGTGGAGCGCCGAAACGCGTAGGAATAAGAGGATGGAAATCTGACTTATGATTTTCTGGCTCTTTGGTGAGTTTTCTTTTGCACTGGAGCAGCGCGGACCGTGACACACCTACACTCCCATCATTTCTCTGGATATAGCCACTGGTTGGTGGTCGGTGGAGGTCCAGCAGCAGCTTGGAATATCTTCAAACGCCTTCAAACCAGTTGTGGGAATCACAACTGAATCAGGTGAGTGGCCCCTTAGCACCACTCCACATCTTTTAGTGTCATCAGTGATAGGGCACTATTACGCCTCTGGTCCTCCACCCTCTTATATTTTTACAATCATCACTGATAGGCGCACATGACTCTCCACTGAAAATTCAGGCAGACTCCTGCTGCTCTGAAATCTGCAAATATTATTATACTTATGTGCCCTTACAGCGATTAAATACATAAATTAAACTTGAGTTGCTCTTTTATCTCGATCCGCAACATCCTGACATCCTTGTGCTTGTTTAATGTTATATACTACCTGGGTTGGTTTCTGGCCATGATATAACCCTGATCATGGACCAGGTTTATATCGAACAAGCAATTGGAGGCAAAATTGTGTGCTTGGGTTATTGGGGACATTGGACAGTGATGGGCTGGCGATACACATATCCAGCAACCCTCACAGTGAACAGCTTAATAAATAGACCTTTACAGGGCAGCTGCGGCCCCTTCTTTACCCTTGGTCAGTTCTCTGTTTGTCAAGGCGATATAGGGGCACCAGAGAGCTGCTATTGCGGTGCTCTATTTCCTTGACAACCACATAATACCACCATATAGTGTCAAAAAAAAGCCTCTCCTGTAGGGGTGTTGTAGATAATACAGATTATAGCTGATTTCTGGGGCAAACTTCATGATCAATGGACATATTAGACGTGGAGAAACCCTATAAGTCACCATGTAACTTAAGGATATTTTCTGAGCTTACTGTTAGAAACTAAGACATTTCTCCATTGCCCCAGAGCTAAAGTCATTGCTCATCGGACGCCGTGTTCTCTCGGCATAAACCTTGTTGGTCTTCTGTTTACATCAAATATTTGGCCAATTTGCCAAGGACAACCTGTAACGGCTAATTGACTTCTCTCAATCTTTCTTTGTTCCTTCCAAACACCGTGTCTCGCTCAGGCGGCTCTGAAAAGAAGCAGATCTTGTTGGTGTTAATAGTTCAGCTTCGAGCCGGAGGGGCAGGCGGTGTCTTCTGGAGATCTGACCACAGAGACCTTCCCGAGAGAGAGGAGAGACGCAGCATGGAGAGGATCCTTTTGGTGTTGGGATTGGTCACCATTGTCCATGCCAGACCACCAGCACCGACCCCTCCCGAAGCCAATCCCTTGGAGTTAGTAATGGAGGCCATTGATGTCTACAACGGAGAATCCCATTCAGATGTGGTGTTTAGGCTTTACCGAGATGGGTACGACTACAAGGAGGTGAGTAGATCCCATGGATCAAGCCAGCGATTGTATACATCTTTCATCCTAAGGCATCACGTTTGGTTCTTTCCTCGTCAGCACATAAATCAGAGACATGGGACCCTTCACCATCACTTAGCTTCCGGGTGAAGTCTTTTCGGGAATTGTTACAATGTGTCAATCCTCACTATGGAGGAGGTGATGATGGCATTTTGTGTTTTCATTTTTCCATCAATGTAGACATATGAGGACTTGTCTTTTGCGGGACGAGTTGTCACCATGTAACTTAGGGGTATTTTCTGAACCTACTGTTGGAAACCCATTGCCCCCAGAGCTGAAATCATTGCTCATCGGACGCCGTGTTCTCTCGGTATAATCTTGTTGGTCTACTGTTTACATCAAATATTTGGCCAATTTGTCAAGGACAACCTGTAACGGCTAATTGACTTCTCTCAATGTCTTTGTTCCTTCCGGGCACCGTGTCTCGCTCAGGCGGCTCTGAAAAGAGGCAGATCTTGTTTGTGCCAATAGTTCAGCTTAGAGCCGTAGGGGCCAGGCGGTGTCTTCTGGAGATCTGACCATAAAAACCTTCCCCAAGAGAGAGGAGAGACGCAGCATGGAGAGGATCCTTATGACATTGGTATTGGCCACCATGGTCCATGGCAGATCACTATCACCGACCCTTCCAGAAACCAGTCCCTTGAAGTTAGTAATGGAGGCCATTGATGCCTACAATGGAGAATCCCATTCAGATGTGGTGTTTAGGCTTTATAAGGATGACTATGACTACAAGGAGGTGAGTAGATCCTGCGGGATCCAGGCAGTAATTGTCTACATTTTTCATTCTACGGCATCAGCTACCACATAGCTTCTCCTGGGTGAAGTCTTTTCGGGAATTGTGAACACTTCCCAAACCTAAAGTCACAATGAAGGCTTGTCTTTTGCGGGACGAGTTGTCACCATGTCATTTAGGGGAATTTTCTGAACTTACTGTCGGATACCATGACATTTTTCCATTGCCCCAGAGCTGAAATCATTGCTCATCAGACGCCGTATTCTCTCTTGTTGGTCTTCTGTTGACATCAAATATTTGATTAATTTGCCAAGGACAACCTGTGATGGATAATTGAGTTCTCTCAATCTTTCAATGTTCCTTCCGAACACCAGGTCTTGCTCAGGCGGCTCTGAAAAGAAGCAGATCTTGTTGGTGCTAATAGTGCCCATGCATTCTGGCCCACCCCCTGCTTTGAATTTCAGCCCGCAGCCGCCCCAGAAAATGGCGCATTTATAGAAATGCCATTTTCTGGCCCTGTACCTGACTTTTACAGTTGCCCTGGTGCCAGTGGCAAATTGGGTACTAAAGGGGTTAATGTCAGTTTTTTATTGGCAGCTGGAACTAAGCACGAGGTTCCTAATGTCAAGCCAATGTTATACCCGGTCATCAGAAACCTCTAAGTATATCGTAAATAATACACCAAACAGAATGACAATTCTCGTTTCCATCTTTATTACTCCCCTCTAAACCCTCCACAATCCTCTGCAATCTCCTCCCATGGTGCGACACGATACAAGTGAGTTTCTGGTCTCGCTGTGAGAGGGGTGACACTACAGTCTTGGTCACCTGAGTTCAGCTACAGCTCTGAACTCAGGTGACTTTCTCATATCACCCCATTGAGTTTTGAGTCCCACGGGAAAGGTCTCCTGGTTTCAGAGCTGTAGCTGAACTCAGGTGAGCCAGACTGTGACGTCACCCCCTCACAGCGAGAGTGGAAAAGCCACTTGTTTTGGAGTGAGAGGACGTTGTAGACAATTGTGGAGAGTTTATAGGGGAGTAATAAACATGGAGACAAGGATTGTCATTGTGTTGATTTTCCAAATAAATTATTTGTCTCTGTGTAGTGTATTAGGCTAGGGTCACACTGGGGTATTCTAAGTTTCCAGCGGTGTCCGCTGAAAACGTAGGCTCTTTTCCTGAGACGCAAGCTACGTAGCGGGACAACACGGCCCCTAGCAGCCCGCTGTGTTCCCTGGATACCAGCTACACAGAGGGCTGCGGGGAGTCTATAATGCTCTCAGAGCTGAAATCATTGCTCATCGGACACCATGTCCTCTTGGTATGAACCTTGTTGGTTTTCTGTTTACATCAAATATTTGGCCAATCTGCCAAGAACAACCTGTGACGGTTGAGTTCTCTCAATGTCTTTGTTCCTCCCGAACACCAGGTCTCGCTCAGGCGGCTCTGAAAATACAGCAGATCTTGTTGGTGTTAATAGTTCAGCTTCGAGCCGGAGGGGCAGGCGGTGTCTTCTGGAGATCTGACCACAGAGACCTTCCCGAGACCTTCTAATGGAAAGTCTACTTTTGGCATTGGTATTGACCACTTTCCACAAACTTGTTCGCCAATTTCAAATTCGGCACGAACATTCCAGATTCCATTCGGGATCGGAAATCCAAACAAATTCCCTAAAAATTGACCAACGCAGTTGTGTTCGGGAACAAAGTTCAGATTTTAAACTTTCCCTGTTTGGGCCCAGAAGATCTGTTGGCCGGGAACAACATCTCACCTCTCGGTTAGGAGCGTTGCTGTAGAATTTTGTTCAGCTTTCAATGAAGTTTTTAAGCTTCTTGGAGTTTGCAGGTGTTTTGCCACCTGCAGGGTGTGAATTTTGGAGTGGCAGGAGTTGTGAAGTCCAGGAAACTTACAATGTCCATATAACATCCATTTAAGAGAGCTTAATATTTTTTGGGGGGTGTTCTCACTTTGCGTTGGTCTGTGCTCCACTGTTATGCACGGTAGCCGGACATTCCCTTAGTCCACCGTGACAGACTGGTGTATCAAAGCTGGTGATCACAGGAGGATTGCAATGACAAAGGGGTCATCAGCTCACCCCCCCCCCCGGTGCCCCACAATCACATACCAGCCAATGAGAGCAGGGAATGTCGTACCCTTCTGCCAGCGCATGTTACATCAGAGATCAGCTGGATTTGACTGGTGGATCTCCAATTGTGGCTGTTAGAAGCACATGATGGCTGATTAAACCAACCATCATGTGCAGGGAAAGATGCTGGCTCGGCGTGTGAGCCCACATCAAAGGCAAGAAAACGATCTCTGGTGTAAATATACATCATGTCGTGAAGTGGTTAAAGTATATAAGAAGTATTATTCTTTTTAAGATAAAAAGTTACGTTTCCTATATGTGTTTTGTATTTAGAATACCTCTGCTGTCATTTAATGCCTTGGAGACATGATGTGTATATACAGTTAGGGCCAGAAATATTTGGACAGTGACACAAGTTTTGTTATTTTAGCTGTTTACAAAAACATGTTCAGAAATACAATTATATATATAATATGGGCTGAACGTGCACACTCCCAGCTGCAATATGAGAGTTTCCACATCCAAATCGGAGAAAGGGTTTAGGAATCATAGCTCTGTAATGCATAGCCTCCTCTTTTTCAAGGGACCAAAAGTAATTGGACAATGGACTCTAAGGGCTGCTATTAACTCTGAAGGCGTCTCCCTCGTTAACCTGTAATCAATGAAGTAGTTAAAAGGTCAGGGGTGGATTCCAGGTGTGTGGTTTTGCATTTGGAAGCTGTTGCTGTGACCAGACAACATGCGGTCAAAGGAACTCTCAATTGAGGTGAAGCAGAACATCCTGAGGCTGAAAAAAAAGAAAAAATCCATCAGAGAGATGGCAGACATGCTTGGAGTAGCAAAATCAACAGTTGGGTACATTCTGAGAAAAAAGGAATTGACTGGTGAGCTTGGGAACTCTAAAAGGCCTGGGCGTCCACGGATGACAACAGTGGTGGATGATCGCCGCATACTTTATTTGGTGAAGAAGAACCCATTCACAACATCAACTGAAGTCCAGAACATTCTCAGTGAAGTAGGTGTATCTGTCTCTAAGTCAACAGTAAAGAGAAGACTCCATGACAGTAAATACAAAGGGTTCACATCTAGATGCAAACCATTCATCAATTCCAAAAATAGACAGGCCAGAGTTAAATTTGCAGAAAAACACCTCAAGAAGCCAGCTCAGTTCTGGAAAAGTATTCTATGGACAGATGAGACAAAGATCAACCTGTACCAGAATGATGGGAAGAAAAAAGTTTGGAGAAAAAAGGGATTGGCACATGATCCAAGGCACACCACATCCTCTGTAAAACATGGTGGAGGCAATGTGATGGCATGGGCATGCATGGCTTTCAATGGCACTGGGTCACTTGTGTTTATTGATGACATAACAGCAGACAAGAGTAGCCGGATGAATTCTGAAGTGTATTGGGATAAACTTTCAGCCCAGATTCAGCCAAATGCTGCAAAGTTGATTGGACGGCTCTTCATAGTACAGATGGACAATGACCCCAAGCATACAGCCAAAGCTACCCAGGAGTTCATGAGTGCAAAAAAGTGGAACATTCTGCAATGGCCAAGTCAATCACCAGATCTTAACCCAATTGAGCATGCATTTCACTTGCTGAAATCCAGACTTAAGACGGAAAGACCCACAAACAAGCAAGACCTGAAGGCTGCGGCTGTAAAGGCCTGGCAAAGCATTAAGAAGGAGGAAACCCAGCGTTTGGTGATGTCCATGGGTTCCAGACTTAAGGCAGTGATTGCCTCCAAAGGATTCGCAACAAAATATTGAAAATAAAAATATTTTGTTTGGGTTATGTTTATTTGTCCAATTACTTTTGACCTCCTAAAATGTGGAGTGTTTGTAAAGAAATGTGTACAATTCCTACATTTTCTATCAGATATTTTTGTTCAACCCTTCAAATTAAACGTTACAATCTGCACTTGAATTCTGTTGTAGAGGTTTCATTTCAAATCCAATGTGGTGGCATGCAGAGCCCAACTCGCGAAAATTGTGTCACTGTCCAAATATTTCTGGCCCTAACTGTACATGGCAGTCGCGGGCTTTGTATGGCCAGAGCAGATTCAGGAACTAAATTATCGCAATACCCTGCGATGTATCATATAGGCTGAGCAACTGCTGCACAACCTCTTAGGTGCCAGCGTCGATCATGATCATCACTCTTACTGCAGAATATAATATAGAAGTATTGCAGTGTATTTTATAAGCAATCAAGTAAAAGTTTAAGACTAATTAAAAATGTCATAAAAAAAGTTTTGATCCTCTTTTCCCAGGAAGGTAAATGGTAAAAAATAACAAATATAAAAAAGTCTATTTTAGCAAATACCCTCAGAGCCAGGTTCACTGGATGGTCAGGAAGTGATGGGCGGGACTGACCATCCATATATCTCTCATGGGTGTGTCTCATGCATTATAATGAGACTGCTATGGGTATGTATCACTCAGACGGAGATCTGTTGTGACGTGAACCTGGTGTGTTTGCTCTGGAACTTGTAGTTCTATGAGGTTTTAGCAAATACCTTCAGAGCCAGGTGCACAGGCTGGTCAGGAAGTGATGGGCGGGACTGACCATCCATATATCTCTCATGGGTGTGTCTCACGCTATGGGAGACTGCTATGGGATCACATGCTCTCTGATGCTAGGAAAGCTTAGGTAGGGCACAGACTTTCTGTTTGAGCATATGATGAGGGGAGCCACGGTTATGAGATGCCAGAAAGTGGCAGAAACCTCTGAGGGTCTGGACTAAAGACAGGTGCCATTAAAAACTATAATTCTATCAACTGAAAAAGAAAAAAGTGTTAACTCTTAGAATATAGAGACACAAAACAATTATTCCTTTGTTTTTAAAGTGAATGTATTATTTTTATTGCAGTTTATCCTGTTTTTTGAGGCAACTGGCAATATATTAAATGGCCGGTATGTGTCACTCAGATGAAGATATGTTGCGATGTGAACCTGGAGTGTTTGCTCTGGGACTTGTAGTTCTATGAGGTTTTAGCAAATACCTTCAGGGTCAGGTTCACAGGATGGTCAGGAAGTGATGGGTGGGACTGATCATTCACATACCTCCCATGGGTGTGTCTCATGCATTACAGTGAGACTGCTATGTAGGTGGAAGAATCTTCTGAGGGTCTGGACTAATGTCAGGTGCCATTGAACAGAGCAAGTCCAAGGACCTGGTTGGTGATCCTAGTGAATGCCTTCCTGGGTGGTGAGAATGGCTAATAATCCCTAAGGAAAGGGGATTATGTGACTGATTGAGGGCCGTGAGGGAAGGACAGCTGTAACCTCACTGGAACACCCAGGTGGAATTATAGCCAATGTGTGTGGACGTATCCACGGATGAAACAGACTATAGGTCATATACGTTTTTGTACAGCGTGCGGGTGTACCTGCTGAAGATATGGACTGTATGTCATGTACATTGCTTGTGGATCGTGTACATGGGCGGACTGGCCTAGGTGGCAGGCTGGTGGTTGTGCCCTCACCCGGCTGGGCTGGATCCAATAGCACCCCCCACCCCCCCTCACCTCAGGGCTGAAGGATCTGGATGAGCTCCACCATCCAGCCCCTGACTATGTATAATAATTCTCATGCAAAGCCAACATAGTGATTTATGTGCCATAAATAAACCAGGAGGGACCTGTGTAAATAGAGACCATTGCTGTGTTCCTGAATTCTGCTGCCAGGTGAGTGTTCCCCGACACGTTCAGCGAGCGCAGCCTCCGCACTGCAGTAAGTGGGGAAGTGACAACTACAACAGAGAATCTTATCCACTGGAGGAACAAAGGTGCTTTATGTGGAACAAGACAGAAATATGTTGGAAAGGTGTTTTTATGTTTTGGTATCCAGGATTTCAATTCATTTACATGGAACCTTTCCCTTTCTGTAACTTTGTAATATTATTTATTATCTGTCATAAATGCGGCTGTATATCAGGATATCACAATGTTTTCTATTGTTCCTGCTCCTCTCTGTTCCTAAAATATTGTCCCTTTGTAGTAATTTAGCGTTTTATCCAACTGGGTGTGGTCTGTAGTTCTAAAGAACACACCCATGAAGACATATTACTGACCCCGCCCACTTGACTAACAATACAAGATTTACTTATAAGGAAGAGGGAACAATATCTTGGGAATGGAGAGAAGCTGGAACCTATGGAAAACATTGATATATTCAGGAGAATTTAAATCTGATATATAAAGCTGAGTGTATGTGTGTATGTATGTGTATATGAGTGTATGTATGTGTGTGTATGTGTGTATGAGTGTATGTATGTGTGTGTATGTGTGTATGAGTGTATGTATGTGTGTGTATGTGTGTGTGAGTGTATGTATGTATGTATGTGTATGCATGTATGTATGAGTGTATGAGTGTATGTATGTGTATGCATGTATGTATGAGTGTACGTATGTGTGTAAATTGGGAATGGAGAGAAGCTGGAACCTATGGAAAACATTGATATATTCAGGAGAATTTAAATCTGATATATAAAGCTGAGTGTATGTGTGTATGTATGTGTGTATGAGTGTATGTATGTATGTGTGTGTATGTGTGTATGAGTGTATGTATGTGTGTGTATGTGTGTATGAGTGTATGTATGTGTGTGTATGTGTGTATGAGTGTATGTATGTGTGTGTATGTATGTATGTATGTGTGTGTATGTGTGTGTGAGTGTATGTATGTATGTATGTGTATGCATGTATGTACGAGTGCATGTATGTGTGTAAATTGGGAATGGAGAGAAGCTGGAACCTATGGAAAACATTGATATATTCAGGAGAATTTAAATCTGATATATAAAGCTGAGTGTATGTGTGTATGTATGTGTGTATGAGTGTATGTATGTATGTGTGTGTATGTGTGTATGAGTGTATGTATGTATGTGTGTGTATGTGTGTATGAGTGTATGTATGTGTGTATTTATGTATGTGTGTGAATGTTTATGTGTATGTATGTTTGTATGTGTGTATGTATGTGTGTATGAGTGTATGTATGTATGTGTGTATGTGTGTATGAGTTTATGTGTATGTGTCTATTTATGTATGTGTGTGAATGTATATGTGTATGTATGTTTGTATGAGTGTATGTGTGTATTTATGTGTGGTTATGTACACTGTGTGCAGAATTATTAGGCAAATGCCTTTCCTTAGGCAAAATGGGTCAGAAGAGAGATGTGACGGCTCTGAAAAGCCGACAATTGTGAGATGTCTTGCAGAGGGACGCAGCAGTCAGGAAATTGACAAACCTTTGAAGCGTGATCACCGAACAATCAAGAGCTTCATGGCAAATAGCCAACAGGGTGGCAAAAAAGGGGCAAAATAACTGCCCATGAATTGAGGAAAATCAAGTGTGAAGCTGCCAAGATGCCACGAGGGACACAGAGTACTACCTTATTACCATATATGGGTCATATTACCATATGAGTGAATAGTGGACACATATACACACAATTATTATTTACATATTTGTAATAAATCTGGATGTCTCATAGTTAATGTTTTTGTGAATACATTATATTTGATGTAGAATAACTATCTGGTAATTATGCTTTGGTCTGGTTACATTTAATGAAATAATACATACACCCTTTAGTTGTTTTGGCAATTTTGGTAAAAAAAAAAAAAAACAGTACACAATAGATTTACCTCCAAATGTAGACGATTCCACAAGGATGTTGAAAAAAAATTCAGAAAATCACAAATTCACAAGTAGAACTCTAGGTCAGTGTGCTCTCAGGAGACACAAACACCAAGAATGATCAGGCAGTGACATGACACGGAATGTTATAGTCTAACATTCTATTGAGACATCACTGTTTTGTTCTCTTCCATATATGGTAAGTTATAGGTCACCTGATAAATATCGAGGCTAACTATAAAAACAGTATCTATTACCCTACACATACAAACAGTGAATAGACCATTTTTTTGGCATCTTTAGTTTGTTACTATCCCGGAGAATGCCAGGTTCTACAGATAATAATGATGATGATGGAATTCTCTTTCTTCTCTTTTTAGGGCCCCTTGGGTCAAAAAGAAGCAAATTTCACCATAAAAGAAACCGTTTGTCGGAAATCCAAAATTGAAACCCTAGAAAACTGCCAGTTTAACCTCACAGGGGTAAGACCTGGTCGGTGACTGCACCTATCATTTGTGTTAGACTAATTTTGTGCAAAATGTTTTTGGGAAAAAAGTAAAAATATTCAGCAAATTTTTATAAAAAAATATTGGACATGTCATCTTTGTATTTTAACTTATTTCCATCCAGCTGGAGAAGACCTGCTCAGCCTCACAGAACGAACAGGACAAGACCTTCATCGTCATCTGCGTCACGGTCCCGGTGAGGGTGAGACCAGGATTTTTTCGCTCTTGATTCTTTAGTAAATGATTGTTATCTTGCTAAGTATGAGTGTGAAATTCTCATTCATTATACTGGGAGAATGAATAACACTAAGCCCCGCCCATGAATAGATGGCCCCACCCCTGAGTAAAGAGACTCATAATTTTTATTACACTTTTTTTTTACTTTTTTTTGCTTTTGTTTCTATTTGTAAAAAGACAATTATTGGTTTCTTTTCTATACTTTGCTCTTCACAGTCAATTCTCTTATGCTCTTTGGGGTTTTTATTGTTTTTTGTTTCTTTTTCTTAAAAAAAGACAAAGAAAATGTCAACAAATGAAATTGACGAGGATGCGGTCCAGCCGGAGGATGAAGTCTCTTTTGAGGACCACGTCATAATCATAATGGAAAATGATAAGACATTGGTAGAGAAGGAAGATAAAGAAGGAGCAAGAGACCAAAAAACTGGAATTATGGGTGAAAAATATCTCAGATCAAGAAGGAGAAAGGGGAGTCCGCAGACGGGACAGCCCCGGGGGAGGGCGGCGTTATGTCTGGAATGTGTCTTTGATGCTTTACCAGGAAAATAAATAGTTCAAGACTCAACCAAGATCTGTGACTTTATTAGCAAAGAATCGAGATCAGGGGAAATTAGGGTAATCGGAGGACAATCGTAGAAAGGTGACTGGGACAATCATAGAAAGGTGACCGGGGACAATCATAGAAAGGTGACCGGGGACAATCATAGAAAGGTGACTGGGGACAATCATAGAAAGGTGACCGGGGACAATCATAGAAAGGTGACCGGGGACAATCATAGAAAGGTGACCGGGGACAATCATAGAAAGGTGACCGGGGACAATCATAGAAAGGCGACTGGGGACAATCATAGAAAGGTGACCGGGGACAATCATAGAAAGGTGACTGGGGACAATCATAGAAAGGTGACCGGGGACAATCATAGAAAGGTGACCGGGACAATCATAGAAAGGGACGGGGAAATCATAGAAAGGTGACCGGGGGCAATCATAGAAAGGTGACCGGGGACAAAATAGAAAGGTGACCGGGGACAATCTAGAAAGGTGACCGGGGACAATCTAGAAAGGTGACCGGGGGCAATCTAGAAAGGTGACGGGGACAATCATAGAAAGGTGACCGGGGACAATCATAGAAAGGTGACCCGGGGGACAATCATAGAAAAGGTGACGGGGGCAATCATAGAAAGGTGACCGGGGGCAATCATTTGAAAGGTGACCGGGGACAATCATAGAAGGTGACCGGGGACAAAACATAGAAAGGTGACCGGGGGACAATCATAGAAAAGGTGACCGGGGACAATCTAGAAAGGTGACCTGGGGACAAAGAAAAGGTGCCCGGGGGCAAACAAGAAAATGCCGGGGACAATCATGAAGGTTTACGGGGGGAATAGAAAGGTGACCGGGGACATATAGAAAGGTGACGGGGACAATCTAGAAAGGGGGACGGGGGACAAAACTAGAAAGGGAAGGGGACAATCAAGAAAGGTGAGGGGACAATCTAGAAAGGTGCCCGGGGACAATATGAAAAAGGTGACCAGGGGCAATCTAGAAAAAGGGGCCGGGGGCAATCATAAAAAGGTGACGGGACAAATAGAAAGGTGACCGGGGACAATTAGAAAGGGGACCGGGGGGCAATCTTAGAAAGGTGACCGGGGGGCAATCATAGAAAGGTGCCGGGGCAAACTAGAAAGGTTTTCCGGGGACAATATAAAAGGGGACCGGGGGGAATATAAAAGGGGACCGGGGGGCAAAAAAAAAGGGGACTGGGACAATCATAGAAAAGGGAGGGGGACAATTAGAAAGGTACCCCGGGGGCAATCATAGAAAGGTGACCGGGGACAATCAAAAAAGGGGGACCGGGGACAATCATAGAAAGGTGACCCGGGGGGAAACTGAAAGGTGGCCCGGGACAATCTAGAAAGGGAAAGGGGACAAATAGAAAGGTGACCCGGGGACAATCTAGAAGGTGAACGGGGGCA
>JARQOC010000005.1:572508705-572699521 GCA_033576535.1 Allobates femoralis | reverse complement strand
CACAATACACCAGCAGGGCGGTGACCTGGTACCCACATCCCCCATACTGCGAGGCCGAGTCCTCATGACTCCAGACCACACCGCCCCACAGATACAGAACCACTGCAACAATGGCCGACACACTGCACCAAACACCCAGAGAAAGAAGCTGTAAATCAACTCACCTTCCACCAGCTCTCAGGATGTGACCGGAGAGCAAACATAGGCCGGAGCCTCCTGCAGTCTCCAGCTATAGATAATGTGCCAAATGGGAGGAGCATGGGCAAATGGGAGCAGCACGATTCTGTATGTGCTTCCATGTGCATTTCTGCAGTGTTGGTATTTTCCATGTCTCCTCTGTGTTGCATTACTTTGCCCCACGCTCCTCCCATTTGCCACATTGTCTATACGCTGGAGACTGCAGCCTATGTTTGCTGGTAGAAGGTGAGTTGTTTTCCAGCTTTTCTCTCTGGGTGTTTGGTGCAGTGTGTCGGCCATTGTTGCTGTGGTTTTGTATCTGTGGGGCGGTGTGGCCTGGAGTCATGAGGACTCGACATTGCAGTATGGAGGATGTGGGCACCAGCTCGCCGCCCTGCTGGTGCAATGTTGCATACATTTTTGCCCAGCTGCACCAGATCAACTCATGATGTTGGATGTGCGGCCCATGTGTTTGTCTACAGCATTGGCCTATTATGTGTGATACTGTGTACTGAGCTGTGTATCTAATCCCTGAAAAATAAACCATACAGAGAGGTGCCCTTCTGGGCTAGTGGGGATTGTTGGATCACTCACCTTTCATGTTTGTGCACCTCTGCACAACCACAGTGTGGGCCTCCGGGTGTAGTCACACACCGCACGATCCTCCGGAGCTCAGGCTGGGACGTCACGTGGGAGCGACGTCACCGCAGGTCCTTCACTCTCTGCTCCGGCGCTGTAGGCTGCAGCTTAAACCGCTCCCAGGGGGATTTCAGTGGTACAGAGGTAATTATGCGCTTTTTTGGTATAGCTCATGAATTCAGCATCTAGGCACATATTACCTTTTTGTTAGAACTGCTTTATTTAAGGTCTCTTTCACACATCCATGTCATCACGGACGTGTGATACAAGGACGTTTGCGGGTGGGGCGTGAACACGTGTCACGGACGTGTGACACGGGTGCTGTCCATGTGCTATCTGTAGATAGCACACGGACAGCCTGGCCTCACTTACTCACCTCCCCGCCGCGCAGCTGTTCCTCTTACTTCCGGGCTGCTGTCAGACTCAGTGAAGTGGATATTCATGAGCCTAATGAGTGGCTCCAGAAGTGTGAGGAGCTGTCAGCACTGGGGCGAGATGAAATTCTTTTTTTTTTTTTTTTTTTTTTTTACACTTTTCACTTTTGTCCGTGGTCCGTGCACACGGATGACATCTGTGTGCATGGACCTTTTGAAGCAAAAGAAAGCGGTCTGTGCCTCCGCAAAAAAACGGACACAGTGTGGGCCTCCGGGGTGTAGTCACACACCGCACGATCCTCCGGTGTTCAGGCTGGGACGGTCACGTGGGAGCAACGTCACCGCAGGTCCTTCACTCTCTGCTCCAGTGCTGTAAACTGCCGCTCCAGCCACTCCCAGGGGGTACAGAGGAGGGTATGCTTTTTTGGTGTAGCTCATGAATTCAGCATCTAGGCACATATTACCTTTTTGTTAGAACTGCTTTATTTAAGGCCTCTTTCACACATCCATGTCACCATGGACGTGTGATACAAGGCCGTTTGTGGGTGGGGCGTGCACAGGTGTCACGGACGTGTGACACGTGTGCTATCTGTAGATAGTGTGCTAACATACTCACCTCCCTCCCGCGCCGCTGTTCCACTCACTTCCGGGCCGCTGTCAGACTCCATGAAGTGAATATTCATGAGCCTAATGAGTGGCTCCAGAAGTGGGAGGAACTGTCAGCACTGGAGCGAGATTAAATTCTTTTTTTTTACACTTTTCACTTTTGTCCGTGGTCCGTGCACACGGATGACATCCGTGTGCACGGACGTTTTGAAGCAAAAGAAAGCGGTCCGTGCCTCCGCAAAAAAAGACATGTCTCCGTGTGGAGCACATGGACACGCATGTGCTCCACACGGAGACACGGGCCGTGCGGAAATACGGATGTGTAAATGGGGCCATATGGGAACGTGTCTGTGCCTCCGGCATGTGTCAGCACAGACCGCATACTTGCTGGAGGCAAGGATGTGTGAATGAGGCCTAACAAATGTGGCTCTCACAACATGTTTCCGTGGGTCACCTCCTTCATCAGGTCTTTCTAATCCTATCCTCTGTAACACTGTGTACTAAGCTGAGTATCTAATCCTATCCTCTGTAGTACTGTGTACTGAGCTGTGTATCTAATCCCATCCTCTGTAATACTGTGTACTGAGCTGTGTATCTAATCCTATCCTGTTGATACTGATTACTGAGCTGTGTATCCTATTCTCCCCATGTTTGTGGCTTTTCTCATTTCTAGTGGAGGGGCTGGCTTGTTTCTTGGGTTAGGGGGGCTGCCTTGTTTCTTGAGGAGGAAAGATGGCTTGGGACTGTGGAGATTTGTGGCCCCTTTGACTCCAGATGTCCTCGGTTTGGCCCCTGCTGGTTCTTCCTCATGTCTGGCATAGGGGCATTGTCTGGGATTCCTCCTTCCAGGGATAACACTTAAGGCCCCGTCACACGGGGCAACATTGCCGGCAACTGAGGGGCGTGGCCAAGTTGCGGTGACATCGCTGGAGAGTTGCCCTGTAAACAGGGTGATTTCAATGGCGATAGTTGCTTCAGCAACATCGCCTGGTTTCCCAACAATGTTGTGAATCCAGGCGATGTTGCTCAGGCGATCTGCCTGCATCACCCGGTCTGACGCAGCAACTGTTATGTTGCCGGCAGCTTCCCCCATAGACTCCCATGTTAAGGTACCTTGTTCAAATTCTTGGGCTACCCGGTACACACCTTGCTTCTCATACACAGGAGTGGTGTCAATTCCGATATGGAGCTGCTGGCACCAGTCCTCCAGTGGCCCGATTGTTTGATCAGTTTTTGCCCCTTCCTCGTGGGGTTCGGGTTGCGCTGCTTGAATCTCGTTGTTGCTGACTGTGTATAATTTGGCAACCGTGGTATACCTGGGTAATTTAACCTCTTCACTGCTACAGTTTAAGATGTGAACAGGTACTCTCCCTTTGTGTAGATTAGCCACCCCCCCTGGCTGTCAACAGTATAGGTCTGTGCTCAGTGCTGACGGGCTCCACTAGTGCTTGATAGTCCTGCCCTCTCAGACCTATAGCTGCTCGACACCAAATCATCATTTCACTCATTGGGGGAATCACAATAGGTATCGGGTCTGTCACCCGTGCTGTACCAATTTCACCACCTGTAATTGTTACGTTGTTGGTGCAGGATGGCTCTGATCTCATGTTGGATAACCTTCCTCTGACCAGGCCTGGCAGTGTCTGCAATCTGTTGAAGCAAAGACAAAACTTCCTCCATGCAATTGCTAACAACATTGGTACCCAAGATAACATAACGATCATTTGCATTAATGGCTTCTGCTACTACAAGAACTCCTTGATTTTGTAACTCTACCTTCCCCACCTTTATGGGCACTTCTTTAACCCCCATTACATTAATTGGTTCCCCATTTGCTGCATGAAGGGAAATATCTACCTTGGGCTGTTTCAGTTCAGCATCAGCCCAATACTTTCTATAAAGGATATAGGAGATGGTCGTCACCTGTGATCTGGTGTCCAGTAGAGCAGGTAAAATGCCATCTAGCACAATGGACAGGAACGGTCTCTGTCCGATTAAAGTCTTGCACCAGGTGGTTGGGCCCTGTTGATCTAGTCCTGAGGTTTGGCCCCAGCCCCAGGGACTGCCCGTTTAAACAACAGTGTCTGGCAAGATGACCGGCGCGATCACAGTTGCGGCAGATGGGTTCCCAAGTGGAGCTGTAGCAGTCAGTGGTTCTTCCTCTGTAGGCTGTAGCTTGCTTCCCTCGCATCCAGGGACGTCATCCGGGCTGTCGGCAAGCTGGATCTGCGGCTGAGGCTTGGCTTGGGGTCTTGGTGCTGACTGCTGGTTCTTTTATAACTGCATAGCGTTCATTAATTTGGAGATGTTGTTTTTTAATTCATTTCAACCATTTCAGTGCGTATCTCAGCCCGCAAGGAGTCATATTTGTCAGGCTGCGCAGATTGTATATTGTGCGTGGCTGGAGTTACGGGTACAGATGTTGGAGTAGCCTGCACCTCACCGTAACACCACCGTTTCATTGCAGCCTCATAGGTTTCTACCGGCTTTAACCCTTTGATAGCCATTTCCTTTAAGGTGTTAAAATCAGCATCTGGATTACTTAGTGACACCAGCGCACATTTTTACTGTCCTCAGCCCACCCAGGAACCTCTATATTATATATCCACAGCCCACAGCTTTTATATTAAATTTATGAACTGTGGTATGTGTTAAAGGGGCCCACAGAGACTGTTTTGCCCGGCCCACAAAGACTAGAGCCGACCCTGCTCTGAGCACACGAGCCTCTACTGATTATCAGCAACATCCATGTCTGATCTCCAGCGTGGAAGGAGGCGGAGACCCAGATCCAGATCGCTCCCCATGTGCAATGACTAAAGCAGGAAATATTGATCTGGATTAAAAACGTTCTCGCGCTCTTGGCACCGGGGTCCTCCGCTATGAATAAATTGATGACTGGGCCATTCCATCATTTTTTCAAGGGGGCATATGCATACACTGACACTGGCAGCTGATTGTACCATGGGAGCCCCTCCCCCACCTGGTCACACCCAGATGTCAATATATTCATATATTATCAGTACAAATAACAGAGGAACGATACAAGTCTAAGATAAAAGGAGAGAAGCTCCAGAATCATAGAGTGGAGAATAAGAGGATTTACTAAAGCTGAAGTGTCAGAAGACCTGATGGATCCTGATTACTGATCTTCTCTGGTCATCTAAAAATTTCCACATGACTCTTCCTTATTTTTGTGACTTTTTCCTCCTTCTTCCCTCTGTGACTTTTCCTCCTTCTTCCCTCTGTGACTTTTCCTCCTTCTTCCCTCTGTGACTTTTCCTCCTTCTTCCCTCTGTGACTTTTCCTCCTTCTTCCCTCTGTGACTTTTCCTCCTTCTTCCCTCTGTGACTTTTCCTCCTTCTTCCCTCTGTGACTTTTCCTCCTTCTTCCCTCTGTGACTTTTCCTCCTTCTTCCCCTCTGTGACTTTTCTCCTTCTTCCCCTCTGTGACTTTTCCTCCTTCTTCCCCATCTGTGACTTTTGCTCCTTCTTCCTCTGTACTTCTCTTCTCCCTCTGTGACTTTTGCTCCTTCTTCCCCTCTGTGACTTTTGCTCCTTCTTCCCCTCTGTGACTTTTGCTCCTTCTTCCCCTCTGTGACTTTTGCTCCTTCTTCCCCTCTGTGACTTTTGCTCCTTCTTCCCCTCTGTGACTTTTGCTCCTTCTTCCCCTCTGTGACTTTTGCTCCTTCTTCCCCTCTGTGACTTTTGCTCCTTCTTCCCCTCTGTGACTTTTGCTCCTTCTTCCCCTCTGTGACTTTGCTCCTTCTTCCCCTCTGTGACTTTTGCTCCTTCTTCCCCTCTGTGACTTTTCCTCCTTCTTCCCCTCTGTGACTTTTCCTCTCCTTCTTCCCCTCTGTGACTTTTCCTCCTTCCCCTCTGTGACTTTTCCTTCTTCCCCTCTGTGACTTTTCCTTCTTCCCGCTGTGACTTTTCCTCCTTCCCCTCTGTGACTTTTCCTCCTTCCCTCTGTGACTTTTTCCTCCTTCCCCTCTGTGACTTTTCCTCTCTTCCCCTCTGTGACTTTTCCTTCTTCCCTCTGTGACTTTTCCTCTTCTTCCCCTCTGTGACTTTTCCTCCTTCTTCCCTCTGTGACTTTTCCTCCTTCCCCTCTGTGACTTTTCCTCCTCTTCCCCTCTGTGACTTTTCCTCCTTCTTCCCCTCTGTGACTTTTCTCCTTCTTCCCCTCTGTGACTTTTCCTCCTTCTTCCCCTCTGTGACTTTTCTCTCCTTCTTCCCCCTCTGTGACTTTTCCTCCTTCTTCCCCTCTGTGACTTTTCCTCCTTTCTTCCCCCTCTGTGACTTTTGCTCCTTCTTCCCCTCTGTGACTTTTCCTCCTTCTTCCCCTCTGTGACTTTTCCTCCTTCTTCCCCTCTGTGACTTTTCCTCCTTCTTCCCCTCTGTGACTTTTCCTCCTTCTTCCCCTCTGTGACTTTTCCTCCTCTTCCCCTCTGTGACTTTTGCTCCTTCTTCCCTCTGTGACTTTTCTCCTTCTTCCCCTCTGTGACTTTTCTCCTTCTCCCTCTGTGACTTTTCCTCCTTCTCCCCTCTGTGACTTTTCTCCTTCTTCCCCTCTGTGACTTTTTCCTTCCTTGCTTTCTCCTCCTTGTGAGTTTTTCTTCCTTCCTCCTGTGTGACTTTTGTCCTTCTTCCCTCTGTGACTTTTGCTCCTTCTTCCCCCTGTGAGTTTTTATCCTTCCCTCCTGTGACTTTCCTCCTTCCTCTGTGACTTTTCTCCTTCTTCCCCTCTGTGACTTTTCCCTCTCTCTTCTCTATTTTCTTTCACAGTTACGAAATCCGGGTATAGATTTGAAGAATCTTAATCCAGCAGATATAATGGAGGAAGGCGGTGCTGTGCGAGGTGATGAGCGGTGTACAGAGGACGGTCCTGCAGATATAATGGAGGAAGGTCGTGCTGTGTGGGGTGATGAGTGGTGTACAGAGGACGGTCCTGCAGACATAATGGAGGAAGACCGTGCTGTGCAAGGTGACGAGCGTATACAGAGGACGCTCCTGCAGGTATAATGGAGGAAGGCGGCGCTGTGCGGTGTGATGAGTAGTGTACAGAGGACGCTCCTGCAGGTATAATGGAGGAAGGCGGTGCTGTGCGGGGTGACGAGCGGTATACAGAGGACGCTCCTGCAGGTATAATGGAGGAAGGCGGTGCTGTGCGGTTGTGATGAGTAGTGTACAGAGGACGCTCCTGCAGGTATAATGGAGGAAGGCGGTGCTGTGCGGGGTGACGAGCGGTATACAGAGGACGCTCCTGCAGGTATAATGGAGGAAGGCGGTGCTGTGCGGTGTGATGAGTAGTGTACAGAGGACGCTCCTGCAGGTATAATGGAGGAAGGCCGTGCTGTGCGGGGTGATGAGCAGTGTACAGTGGATGGTCCTACAGATATAATGGAGGTAGTCATTGCTGTGCGGGGTGATGAGCAGTATACAGAGATGGCCCCGCAGGTGATCGCCCTGGTGAGGAGTCATCACTAAATAATACAGAGAAGAGTCACGTTCTCCTCATGCTCCTCAATCTAGGAGCCTGGTCAAAACTGCCGCCTTATAATAGCCCCTAAAATCAGGGAGACCAGTGCCCCCTTCACTTTTGCGTCTAGTAAGGGTTTTAATACTGACCATGAGAGTTCGATTACCCCAGACAAATCTTAAAATGGCCGACCTCAAATTTGCAAAATATGCCCGGGAAACATGTATCAGGATCGCCCGAAAGAGAAAGCGAGGGAGCACGTCCATTTTAAGCGCATTGATTTGTCCAAACCAGGAAAGGCCTCTTTTATCATAAGTCTTTAGGTCTCTAAGTGTTTTCTCGAGGAGTGACATATAGTTAAGGGTGTACAACTTATTGGGTTCCTGGGTCATCAAAATCCCCAGGTATTTTAGACAATCATGTGTCCTCTTGAAGGGAAAATTATCCTGAAGATAAATTACCTCCGGTTCAGGCAAGGAAACATTCAGGACCTCTGATTTGGAAAAGTTGACTTTAAAATTGCTCAACTTACTAAAGGTATTAAATTCTTTGATGAGGGAGGGGAGGATATCCTGGGTTGGGTAACCAACAGCATCAAATCATCAGCAAAAAGTGCCGCCTTACTTTGGCCACCTCTAGTCTCGATGCCATTGATGCTCGGGTTATTCCGAATGGCGACTGCCTGGTGTTCCATAATAATTATAAGAGGGGGGACAAGGGCAGAACCCCATTAGTGCGCACTCTAGCCGACGGATTACAATATAGGGAGAAAACCCATTCCATAAATCGGGATCCCAAAGAGGCCCTCATGAAACCCCAATCTACCCAATCGAAGGCCTTCTCCGCCTGTACTGATAAAAGGCACACCGGAATGCCCGTGCCCCTTGCACTTGACATTAATAATAAAACCTTGTTAGTGAAATCCCTGGCTTCTCTGCCTTTAATAAACCCAACCTGGTCGTTATGAATAATTCCCAGGAGAGGCGCCAATCTGTTGGCGAGGACCTTCGAGAACAGTTTGATGTCGACGTTTGTTAATGAGATGGGCCTAAAATTGGCCACTTCATTATGATCTCGACCGGCTTAGGGATAAAACTAATATTCGCTTCTAAGGACTGTGCAACCCATGGGGATTGGGAAGAGACTGCAGAGAAGATCCTCGTCAAGAAGGGCACCATCTCCTCACCGAGAACCTTGTAGAATTTGGGAGTAAAACCATCTGGGCCTGGACATTTGCCCACCGGGGATTTTTTAATAATTTCCCGAATTTCCTCTTCAGTAAAGTCCCCCTCTAGGATCTCAGCTTCTGCCCGGGGTATTACAGGTAGAGCTGTGTCTGCCATGTATTTCTGAATTTTACAATCTATGGATGCCACTGGCAAGTCCTCATAATATCCCTTGATATTGTACAACCTCTCGTAATAATCCCGGAAAGTGTCTGAAATGTCTGTGGGATGTTGTGAAATCTCTACTGAGGGACACCTAACTTGAGGAATATGACCCGGGTCACCTCTGGGTGTAACATCCTGGCCAAGGGTCTCCCACATTTATCCCCGTATTCGTACATGAACCGGAGGAACCTCGTTTTCTGCCCAAGAAATTGTTTGTCGACTACCGTTTTCAAATCATCCCATGCTTTAAAAAGTTCCCCTAAGGTCTCTTGGGAAAGGGAGGTCTTATGGGACTCTTCCAATGCGCCAATGGCTACGAGCAAGGAATTAATCTTCTCGCCTCTCTCTTTAGGTGTGCCCCGTGTTTGATTAGTGTCTAGTGGCAGTGAAGTAGAGTCTGTGGAGTGAATCTCTAGAAAACTCCTAATCGTATCACGGATATCAACCAAGCATGTCTGGTCAGCCAACAAGTTGTCATTAAGTTGTCATGTCCAAGGCCTGGTTGACCCAGCAGGCAATGAGAGCTGAAAAAAGATTGGAGCATGGTCTGAGATAGTTGCAAGTCCTATAGGGAACTTGACCTTCCAGGTTGGAATATGTTGGCTAACCAGAAACCTGTTTATTCTGCTATACGAGGAATGAGCCGGGGAATAGTAGGAATAGTCCTGCTCTGAGGAGTGTGGTCTGGTATACATAAGGGTTGTGGTGATTGGGCAGCAAACACTCTCCTGCTCTGATCGATCTTGTTGGTGAAGTGTTTTGCAAAGTCTTCTGCAGAGAAAGAAGTGCCTAATGTTCATATTCGCACATCAGCCAGGAGAGGGCAGCGCAGTACATAGCGCAATGCACATTTATCAGTCCTCAGTGTCCGCATATACAATACATTATCCATCTCCTAACTTACAATGCATTATAAATCTCCTAACTCACAGCGCCCACAGTAATTCTGAAAATACAGTCTACCAACAACTATATCACTCAGCAGTAGTAGAATGGTACCAGGATATCACAACTATATCACTCAGCAGTAGTAGAATGGTACCAGAACACCACAACTATATCACTCAGCAGTAGTAGAATTGTACCAGGACACCACAACTATATCACTCAGCAGTAGTAGAATTGTACCAGGACACCACAACTATATCACTCAGCAGTAGTAGAATGATACCAGGACACCACAACTATATCACTCAGCAGTAGTAGAATGATACCAGGACACCGCAACTATATCACTCAGCAGTAGTAGAATGATACCGGGACACCGCAACTATATCACTCAGCAGTAGTAGAATGGTACCAGGATACCACAACTACATCACTCAGCAGTAGTAGAATGGTACCAGGACACCACAACTACATCACTCAGCAGTAGTAGAATGGTACCAGGACACCACAACTAATCACTCAGCAGTAGTAGCATGGTACCAGGACACCACAACTATATCACTCAGCAGTAGTAGAATGGTACCAGGACACCACAACTATATCACTCAGCAGTAGTAGAATGGTACCAGGACACCACAACTACATCACTCAGCAGTAGTAGAATGGTACCAGGACACCACAACTACATCACTCAGCAGTAGTAGCATGTACCAGGACACCACAACTATATCACTCAGCAGTAGTAGAATGATACCAGGACACCACAACTATATCACTCAGCAGTAGTAGCATGGTACCAGGACACCACAACTATATCACTCAGCAGTAGGAGGATGGTACCAGGACACCACAACTACATCACTCAGCAGTAGTAGCATGGTACCAGGACACCACAACTATATCACTTAGCAGTAGTAGAATGATACCAGGACACCACAACTATATCACTCAGCAGTAGGAGAATGATACCAGGACACCACAACTATATCACTCAGCAGTAGGAGAATGATACCAGGACACCACAACTAATCACTCAGCAGTAGTAGAATGATACCAGGACACCACAACTACATCACTCAGCAGTAGTAGAATGATACCAGGACACCACAACTACATCACTCAGCAGTAGTAGAATGATACCAGGACACCACAACTATATCACTCGCAGTAGTAGAATGATACCAGGACACCACAACTATATCACTCAGCAGTAGTAGAATGATACAGACACACAATATATCACTCGCAGTATAAATATACCGGACACCACAACTATATCACTCAGCAGTATGAGAACGGTACCAGGATACCGCACTGGGCAATATCTGGAATGAACATTAGTGGAATTAATTACTTGGAGCAGGTGAAAAATGTTTGTACCGTTTTAGCCAGTGGATAGAAAAATATTAAAATCTGAGAGTCCTCAGTGATTGATATCTTTTAATGGCTAAATGAAAAGATAGTAAGAAAAAGCTTACCATCTTTTCAGTTATCAACCACTGAGGACTCTCAGATTCTAATATTTTACTTGGAGCAAAGATTGTATGAACAATCAGTTAATAATATAGTTTTGCTATGTATGTATTTTGTATGGGGCTATTATTTTAATTTATTATAATAGTTTACAGGTTACATTATTAAAAAATATCACATTTATTCTTGGCAGATGAATGTACCAGGAGCTCCGCAGGACATCTGATATCTACCGAAGTAAAAGCAGATGATTGCAGTATCACACAAGATACACGTGAACAGCGTGACGATATCATCGATATACCCCCAGACGCTCACAGCAAAGATCTGTCATCTGATGAATTTGAAAACAATATTTTATTAAAATCATCGCAGAATGCTGAACAAAATAAAAATCACAGAAGAAATTATGAACATAAGGGGAGGGAGAAGCCATATTCATGTTCAGAATGTGGGAAATGTGTTACTCATAAATCACATCTTGTTATACATGAAAGAATTCACACAGGAGAGAAGCCATATTCATGTGCAGAATGTGGGAAATGTTTTACTCATAAATCACATCTTGTTATACATGAGAGAATTCACACAGGAGAGAAGCCATATTCATGTGCAGAATGTGAGAAATGTTTTACTAAGAAATCACATCTTGTTACACATACGAAAATTCACACAGGGGAGAAGCCATATTCATGTGCAGAATGTGGGAAATGTTTTACTAAGAAATCACATCTTGTTACACATACGAGAATTCACACAGGGGAGAAGCCATATTCATGTGCAGAATGTGGGAAATGTTTTACTCATAAAGCAGATCTTGTTATACATGAGAGAATTCACACAGGAGAGAAGCCATATTCATGTGCAGAATGTGGGAAATGTTTTACTAACAAATCACATCTTGTTACACATGAGAGAAATTCACACAGGGGAGAAGCCATATTCATGTGCAGAATGTGGGAAATGTTTTACTAAGAAATCACATCTTGTTACACATGAGAGAATTCACACAGGGGAGAAACCATATTCATGTGCAGAATGTGGGAAATGTTTTACTAAGAAATCACATCTTGTTAGACATGGGAAAATTCACAAAGGGGAGAAGTCATATTTATGTGCAGAATGTGGGAAATGTTTTACTAATAAAACACAACTTGTTAGACATGGGAGAATTCATAAAGGGGAGAAGTCATATTCATGTGCAGAATGTGGGAAATGTTTTACTAACAAATCAAGTCTTATTAGACATGAGAAAATTCACACTGGAGAGAAGCCATATTTATGTTCAGAATGTGGGAAATGTTTTACTCGTAAATCACATCTTGTTTCACATGAGAGAATTCACACAAGGGTGAAGCCATATTAATGTTCAGAATGTGGGAAATGTTTTACTGAGAATCAGATCTTGTTACACATGAGAGAATTCACACAGGAGAGAAGCCATGTTCATGTTCAGAATGTGAGAAATACTTTTCAAATAAATCAAATCTTATTGCACATGAAAGAATTCACACAGGAGAGAAGGTTCAGGTTCAGACTTTGATAAATGTTTTATTCGGATATCGGCTCTTTCCAAGCATAAGAAAATTTACACAGAGAAACCTTCTTATTATCAGATTGTAACAAAAGTACCTGATGTTTTGAACCTTAGGTTTCTATAGTTCTTTTACCCTCCTGGAAGTGATACTCTTACTCTTAAAAGGAAGGGGCCTGGTTTTTATATATAATAAATAAAAAATGTTACATAATGTGTTGTTTTGACAAAGACTGAATTGTATTTTGATTTTTTAATGAATCCACTGGGGTGCGCCATTTTACTTTGCACGTGTGTAAGAGACAGGGTAGCCAACCCTTTTATTACTTTCTGAACAAATCTACAGAAATTCACAGAAAGTCATACATTTTTACAGGCATTTTACCATGCCCCCATAAAAGCCACCCCCCCCCATAAAGATCTCACCCCCATACTGATGATTACACCCAATATACAGCACATGAAAATGGTATTGGGCCATGTATGTACATTGGTGTGAAAGTGTTTGCTCCTTCCTGGTTTCTTTTCCCCGTTTGTCGCACTTAAATGTTTTAGATCACCAAACGCATGTAAATACTAGACTAAGATAACATAAGAAAATACAGAATGCAGTTTGTAAATGAAAGTCTTTATTATTATGCGGAAAACTAAATCTTCCCAGTAGCTTTGTGGTTTGTCAACATGGGGTTTGGCAAATTCCATTTTGGCTCAAACAACAATGTATGGTGCAATCTGACCTGCTGTTTCTTGAGCATGAAGTTCACCTTTAATCTCTTTAGAAGTTTTTCTGGGCTCTTTTATTCAAGGCCCCGTCACACACTACGATATCGTTGAAACGTCACGGGTTTTGAGACGTTCAAGTGACGTTGTAACAACGTCGTAGCGTGTGACACATTGATATGACCAGTGATAAGTCGGCTGATCGTTGATCGCAGGTTTATGAACCGGACATAAATCAGTCGATTATTGTACGTTCAATCTGCAGTATCGGCCAGTGTAACACCTTGATAACGATGTTGTTAACGACTATGCCAATTCAGGACATAGGAATATAGGCAAATGACTGCTAACATTGTTCGCTTGTCGCGGAGTCATTGCTGCGTCGTTAGCGATATCTGTACGTGTGACATCTCACCACCGATCATTGAACGACGTTCAAGCGATCTAGGTCAACTCGGATCGTTCATCGGATCACTCGGACATTGAAGTGTGTGACGGGGCCTTAACATTCATATTATCTGTCTCTTTGATTTGTCATCAATTTTCCTCCTGCAGCTACATCCAGGGAGGTTGGCTACATTCCGATGGATCTTAAATTTCTGAATAATATGTGTAACTGTAGTCACAGGAACATCAAGCTGCTTGGAGCTGATCTTACAACCTTTACCCTTTGACATGCTTGTCTATAATTTTCTTTCTAATCTCCTGAGACAACTCTTTCCTTCTCTTCCTTGGTCCATGTTGAGTGTGGTAAACACCACGTCACCAAACAGCACAGGGAGTATTTGTAGCCCTATATACAATCCACTGACTGATTACAAGACTGTAGACACATGTAATGCTAATCAGTGGACATACAGTTTTGGCCAAAAGTATTGACACCCCTGCAATTCTGTCAGATAATACTCAGTTTCTTCCTGAAAATGATTGCAATCACAAATTCTTTGCTATTATTATCTTCATTTAATTTGTCTTCAATGAAAAACACAAAAGAGAATGAAGCAAAACATTGATCATTTCACACAAAACTCCAAAAATGGGCCAGACAAAAGTATTGGCGCCCTCAGCCTAATACTTGTTTGCACAACCTTTAGCCAAAATAACTGCGATCAACCGCTTCCGGTAACCATCAATGAGTTTTGTTACAATAATTTGTTGTGATCAATGTTTTGCTTTTTGCTTCATTCTCTTTTGTGTTTATTCATTGAAGACAAATTAAATGAAGATAATAATAGCAAAGAATTTGTGATTGCAATCATTTTCAGGAACAAACTGAGTATTATCTGACAGAATTGCAGGGGTGTCAATACTTTTGGCCACAACTGTATATATTGTGGTGATGTGGCCCCTGGCCGGGTGCATCACACGGGTTATCGGTGCAGGTCTCTGTTCACATGGGCCGGTTTTCTTGTGTGTGTGTGTGCTGTGTGAAACCTGTCCGGTGTACAGTGGGTTAACAGCTGAAGGGTTTTCATGAGCTGAGTAAAACAGCTGAGTGTGAGTGCTGAAGATCCAATACATTCATGAGCCTAATGAGCGGCTGAACCTGTGTGTATGAGTTCTTTGCTGGGCTAAACCTGAATGGTGCACAGGGGGTTAATCACATCTCAGGTCTGTGTGTGAGTGAGATGTGCTGATTGACTCACTGGGTTGGAGCTGTGGGGGAGGAAGCCTGGATAAGAGCCTGCCAGGTGTCTGAATGAGAGAGAGGACAATGGGAGTCAGAACAGTCCAGACCACTGCCATGTGAGGACATGCTGGAAGTGATCCGTGAAGTGAAGGGAGGCTGCCAGCTCCATGCCGGTACACCTAATGTGTGCATGCCAGTCAGTGATGAGGACCAAAGACGGCTCAAGGGCCAGGCGGTCATATGTGTGATGTGAGAGACCGAGGACGGCTCAAGGGCCAGGTGGTCATAGGTATAGCCGACTTTGGGACTGACTGTGCCAGTCGTGATATGGTCCCGTTGACTATTTGTGAAGGTGTATGTGTAATCACAAGGGTGTATGTATAATTACCCTGTGTGATATGTGACTGTGTATGATGCAGTGTGGGTTGAGACTCCCTAGGAGTAGGTTGAGGATCCCTACAGCAGGATGGGGAAAGATCCCTGTCAGGGTGTTAGGCGGAGGTAACCGCCATTGGGGCCAACAATAGGTCATGATATGGTCCCGTTGATTCTCATGTGAATGTAATGTCATGTGATGTACTAATGGGTACGTTATGTCATATGTGAAAATGTAAATGGTGTTGTGTTTTATGTGATGAAAGCGGTTTATGACAGAAAAACAATAAATTCGCTGGTTATGTTCCGTTAAAATGTAGTCGCTGATGTCATTTTCCCCATGCCAAGCGGGTTCCCCTGGGTCGCTACCTCACAATATACACTGCACAGTACCACTTCTCCTGTCCTGTATACAGGGTGTAATACTCAGTATCTGTATTATTCTGTATATACACACTGCACAGCACCACTTCTCCTGTCCTGTATACTGGGTGTAATCCTTAGTATCTGTATTATTCTGTATATATACACTGCACAGTACCACTTCTCCTGTCCTGTATACTGGGTGTAATCCTCAGTATCTGTATTATTCTGTATATATACGCTGCACAGTACCACTTCTCCTGTCCTGTATACTGGGTGTAATCCTCAGTATCTGTATTATTCTGTATATATACACTGCACAGTACCACTTCTCCTGTCCTGTATACTGGGTGTAATCCTCAGTATCTGTATTATTCTGTATATATACACTGCACAGTACCACTTCTCCTGTCCTGTATACTGGGTGTAATCCTCAGTATCTGTATTATTCTGTATATATACACTGCACAGTACCACTTCTCCTGTCCTGTATACTGGGTGTAATCCTCAGTATCTGTATTATTCTGTATATACACACTGCACAGTACCACTTCTCCTGTCCTGTATACTGGGTGTAATCCTCAGTATCTGTATTATTCTGTATATATACACTGCACAGTACCACTTCTCCTGTCTTGTATACTGGGTGTAATCCTCAGTATCTGTATTATTCTGTATATATACACTGCACAGTACCACTTCTCCTGTCCTGTATACTGGGTGTAATCCTCACTATCTATATTACAGATAGAAGCAGTGTATAGTGAGAAGAGAAGGGAGCCCCAGACTGAACCCTGAAGAACCCAGACAGTGAGAGGAAGAGGAGGGGAAGAGGAGCCCGCAAAAGAAACAGTGAAGGGGCGTTCAAGAGGTAGGAGGAGAACCAGGAGAGCAGCAGTGTACTGGAGGTTGAATGAATGGAGCTTGTAAGGAGGAGCTGATGATCCACGGTGTCGAAGGCGGCAGAGAGATCTAGAAGGATCAGGAGTGTGTAGTGGCCATTGGATTTAGCTGTTGGTAAGTCACTGAGGACTTTGATGAGGGCAGTTTCAGAGGAGTGTAAAAGCGAAATTCCAGATTGTAAAGGATCATGGAGACTGTGATCAGAGAGATTTCAGATCAGACAGGAGTGGAGCAAGCGTTCCAGGAGTTTAGAGATAAAGGGAAGATTAGAGACAGGTCTGTAGTTAGCAGCACAGCTCTGGTCGAGGGATTTTTTTTGAGTAGTGGAGTTATGATGGAGTGTTTAAATGAAGAGGGAAAGATACTGGATGAAAGAGAGAGGTTAAATATTTGTTAGATAGGGAGAGGGACTGAAGGTGTTAAGTAATGGGGTCACTAGAGCAGGTTGTAGACTTGGAAGATGCAAGGAGTCGGGTATCTTCTGTAGCTGGCTCAAAAATGGAAAATGAGCTTGAGGTGCGGGAGAGAGGGGAATCCAGGCTGTGAGGGGATCGTGCAGAAATATCCTGGTGGATGTGGTTGATTTTTTTGTAAGACAAAAGTGGCCAGACTTTCCACACTAATGTTGGTGACAGGGGCCTCTACTTTAGGGCTCAGGAGGGAGTAGAAGGTTTCAAAGTAGTTTTGGGTTGCTAGCTAGTGATGTGATTAGGGTGGTAAAATATGCTTGTTTGGACAGATGGAGAGCAGAATTAGGAGTTTTGATCATGAACTTATAGTGGAGGAAGTCTGCTGCTGAAAGGGACTTTCTCCATAGACGATCAGCACACCTTGAGCAGCGCTGGAGGAAGCACATTTGTACCATGTGTCAGGGTTGCCACTGTCCATGTCTGGTCTTTATATGTGTAGCTGGTGCCTCTTCATCCAGGGCACGCTGTAATGCATTATTATAATGGGAGTGTTGGAGAAATGTTACAAGGGCCTCAGAGTTGTACATGGGAGATGGCAGAAGGGAAGAGCTGATGGGACAGAGTGTCCAGAGAGTGTAGAAGGGCGAAATAGGTGAGAAAAAGCAGAGGCTAAGATATATATGAAGCAAAGTGATTTAATGAAAAGATAGCTTAATACAGGTGGACCAGAAGCATGTTTGTGGCAGTGAGTGACATAGCGAGTTTGTTTCCGTGCCATGTTTAACAGAAAAATGTGGCACTTGTGCAAAAAACATTGTGGGTTACATTTTGCTAGTCTCGAATTGTTTTGTGATTTACTCCTGATTTCATAGGTTATGATCGAGAGAAGATTTTCCAAAATTAACCATTGTAGAGTCCTGGGTCCTAACTTCTGGCACCTTCTGGATCATTTCTGGAATATTTCTGAGACTTGAGCAACACATAATGAGACACGGAGGAGACCTATGGTCAAGGAGACTTCGTAGTATAATTTACATACAGCTTTAGGTGCCAAGAAAATTAGGTTAGCTGAACAGAGGGGAGGGACAGGAGGGGTGTATGTTAAACAGAACAAGCAGGATAGATTAACTTTTACAGGAAAGAGTACAAAATTTAGCTAATTACACAGCAAGGAGCCAGGCATCATACCATAGAGAAAATGACTTTTCAAAGAGATGTAGATGCAGATTCGGGTGTAATCCTCAGTATATGTATTATTCTGTATATATACACTGCACAGTACCACTTCTCCTGTCCTGTATGCTGGGTGTAATCCTCAGTATCTGTATTATTCTGTATATATACACTGAACAGTACCACTTCTCCTGTCCTGTATACTGGGTGTAATCCTCAGTATCTGTATTATTCTGTATATATACACTGCACAGTACCACTTCTCCTGTCCTGTATACTGGGTGTAATCCTCAGGATCTGTATTATTCTGTATATATACACTGCACAGTACCACTTCTCCTGTCCTGTATACTGGGTGTAATCCTCAGAATCTGTATTATTCTGTATATATACACTGCACAGTACCACTTCTCCTGTCCTGTATACTGGGTGTAATCCTTAGTATCTGTATTATTCTGTATATATACACTGCACAGTACCACTTCTCCTGTCCTGTATACTGGGTGTAATCCTCAGTATCTGTATTATTCTGTATATATACACTGCACAGCACCACTTCTCCTGTTCTGTACACTGGGTGTAATTCTCTGTATTATTCTGTATATATACACTGCACAGTACCACTTCTCCTGTCCTGTATACTGGGTGTAATCCTCAGTATCTGTATTATTCTGTATATATACACTGCACAGCACCACTTCTTCTGTCCTGTATACTGGGTGTAATCCTCAGTATCTGTATTATTCTGTATATACACACTGCACAGTACCACTTCTCCTGTCCTGTATACTGGGTGTAATCCTCAGTATCTGTATTATTCTGTGTATATACACTGCACAGTACCACTTCTCCTGTCCTGTATACTGGGTGTAATCCTCAGTATCTGTATTATTCTGTATATATACACTGCACAGTACCACTTCTCCTGTCCTGTATACTTGGTGTAATCCTCAGTATCTGTATTATTCTGTATATACACTGCACAGTACCACTTCTCCTGTCCTGTATACTGCTGTAATCCTCAGTATCTGTATTATTCTGTATATATACACTGCACAGTACCACTTCTCCTGTCCTGTATACTGGGTGTAATCCTCAGTATCTGTATTATTCTGTATATATACACTGCACAGCACCACTTCTCCTATCCTGTATACTGGGTGTAATCCTCAGTATCTGTATTATTCCGTATATATACACTGAACAGTACCACTCCTCCTGTCCTGTATGTGTCGAGCCCATTGGGACGGGGTACTTGGTACCGGACCGGGTTTGCTGCTGGGGAATGTCACATAGGGCCTGGTCCGGACCGTGTCCTGGGCCCTGGCAAGTAAAAGGGGAATATTTACAGGGGATTAGAGTTTGTCGTGACGCCACCCACGGTGTGTGGTCAGTAAGGGGACCACCGCTGCTGCAGAGCCTCCGGGGATGATGTTAGTCAGCTAAGATGGAACTGCTCTTCGTAGGTAGAGGCGGGTTCCCCGGGGAAGTGGTTGTTATAGTCTATGGTGGATGTGATAATTGAGACGGGTTGAAGGAACACACACTCACGTTTCTGTAGTTTTCCAAAGCTTTACTGCAGATGTTGTAGCAGATTGTCCACGGAGTCTGTACTGGGGCCGGGCTGCTCCCACCCTGTCCGGGTCCTCAGCTTCCTCCTGTTGCGCTGTGTGTGTGTGGCCCTGCAGCCGCTTCTAGCTGAGCTGCTGGCACTGTCTCTCTCTCCTTTCTGGTACCCCTTGGCTAGGCAACTTGAGTCTTCTGTGTACTGCTGACCCCGTCGTGTTGCTTTGCTCTGGTACAGTGGTGATCTAGAAACTCCACTATTCCTGGATTTACTGTGCTGTGTGTGTCAGTCACAGTCTCGGATCCAGTGTCCGTTCTGTGCGCTCCTCTGGGGTGAGTGGTGATGGCACTCAAGCTCCCAGATGTGTTTCTCTGTCCTTAGTTCTCCTTTCCTCAGACCCTGGCTAGGCCTGGAATCGATGAGCAGACTGTAGAGAAGCCTGTCGCAGCTCCTTTACACTACAGCCTCTCTCAGTTCTCCCAGGAACTGAAACCTAACTCTACTCTTCACAGTACTGCCTCGTACTGAACTAACTACTTCCTCTTGACCTGGAGTACATAAGGGAGCTGGTTTAACTCCCCCTCCTGGCCCAGAGGTGCTAGTGTATTGTCAGTAGTTGTGGGGAGGGAACCCGTGTGATGTTACTGTGGCACATTAACCCCTGGGGTGCCACATATGCTGGGTGTAATCCTCAGGATCTGTATATACACACTGCACAGAACCAATTCTCCTGTCCTGTATACTAGGTGTAATTCTCATTATCTGTATTCTGTATATATTCACTGCACACTACAACTTCTCCTGTCCTGTATACTGGGTGCAATCCTCAATAGGCGTACTATTCTATATACAGTGGTATGAAAAAGTGTATGCCCAATTCCTCATTTCTTATGCTTTTGCATTTTTGTCACACTTAAATGTTTTAGATCATCAAATTTAAATAGACAAAGATAACACAAAATTCAGTTTATAAATGAAAGCCTTTATTATTAAAGGAAAAAGAAATCCAAACCTACAGAGCCCTGTGTGAAAAAGTAATTCCCCCCCATAAAACATAAATGCTCTGTTTACCACATCTTTGAGCAGCTGAGTTAAATTTGCCTAGCCACACCCAGGCCCAATTACTGCCACACCTGTTCTCAATCAAGACATCAATTAAATAGAACCTACCTGACAAAGTGAAGTAGACCAAAAGATGCTTACAAGCTAGACATCAATACTGCGATCCAAAGAAATTCAAGCACAAATGAGAAATAAAATAGAGATTTATCAGTTTGAAAAAGTTATAAAGCCATTTCTAAAGCTTTGTGACTCCAGTGAATTATAGTGAGAGACATTATCCACCAATGATGAAAACATGGATCAGTGGTTGTACCTTCTCAGGAATGGCTGGCCGACCGACCAAAATTAGCCCAAAAGTGCAGCAACGACTCACCCAAGAGATCACAAAAGACCCCACAACAACATCCTAACAACTGCAGGCCTCACTTTCCTCAGTTAATGTCAATGTTCATGACTCCACCATAAGATGAAAACTGGGCAAAAATGGCCGCATGGCAGAGCTCCAACACGAAAACCACTGCCTAGTAAAAAGAATGTAAAGACTCATCTCAGTTTTGCCAGAAAACATCTTGGACTGATGAGACAAAACTTGACCATTTTGGAAGGTGAATGTCCCATTATATGTGGGGTAGAGGTAACAGCATTTCAGAAAAGGAACATCATACCAACAGTAAAGTATGGTGGTGGTACTGTGATGGTCTGGGGCTGTTTTGCTGCTTTAGAGCTTGGAAGACTTACTGTAGTAAATGAAACCATGAATTCTGCTGTTTACCAAAAAATCCTGAAGGAAAATGTCTGGCGAATTTATTTGTGACCTCAAGCTGATGCACACTTGGGTTGTGCGGCAGGACAATGATCCAAACACACCAGCAAGTCACCTCTAAATGGCTTAAGACAAACAAAACAGACTTTGGAGTCGTCTAAGCAAAGTACGGACCTTAATCCAATTGAGATGCTGTAGCCGGACCTTAAAAAGGTGGTTCATGTTCAGAAACCCTCCAATGTGGCTGAATTACAATTCAGCAAAGATGAATGGGCCAAAATTCCTCCAGAGCATTGTAAAAGACTCATTGCCAGATATCACAAATGGTTGATTGCAGTTGTTGCTGCTAAGGGCGGCACAACCAGTTATTAGGTTAAGGGGCAATCACTTTTACACACAGGGCCCTGTAGGTTTGAATTTCTTTTTCCCCATAATAATAAAGATCTTCATTTATAAGCTGCATTTTGTGTTTCTTAATATTTAAAATTGTTTGGTGATCTGAAACAGTTAAGTGTGACAAACAGTGAAAAGAATAAGAAACCAGGAAGGAGTAAACACTTTCACACCACTGTATATACACTGCACAGTACCGTTCTCCTGTGCTGTATATTGGGTGTATAGGGGTGTGGTCTTTATGGGGGGGGAATGTTAAAATGTCCATAAATATGTTCAAATACATATTAGACTTTCCGTGAATTTCTGTACAGTTGTTCAGAAAAAAAACTGAATAACGGGTTGGTGACCGTAACTCTTACACATGTGGAAAGTAAAATGACGCCCCCCAGTGGATGCACCAAAAAATACAATTCAATTCAACATTGATCAAAACAACATTTTATGTAACATTTTTTCAATATAAAAACCTGGCTGCTTCTTTCAAAGGCCGGCTTCACACCACGGTTTTTTGGCTGTCAGGCTGTTCTCGGTGCTTTGCAGGAGGCACCGGACACAGCCCGACAACTCCAGACAAAAAGAACGGAGGGTTAATATGCCCTCCGGTCCTGTTTACAACCGGATTCGGCAGAGCGCAGCTGCAGGAGCTGTCCCTGCTGAAATGACAGAATCACAGTTCTGAAATGTTATCAGGGGACAGCTCCAGGTGCTGAAGTTCAGCGCAGCCGCCGCTGAGCTTCAGCACCCGCCATCTGGGAACCTGGCAGATTTTCTGTCGGGTCAGGCGCCCCATAGACTACCATGTTATGGGACGCCGGATCCGGCAGGATCTGGTTGGTTTAATTTTTTGCCCCGGACACAAAAATGCTGCATGCTCCGATTTTGTGTCCGGGGCAAAATAGAATGCAGGCTGGACAGGGACAAAATCTGATGGCAAATCACTGTCATGCGGCGCCATAGGGCTACATTGCGTCAAAATTGGGTCCGGGGCTGTCAGGTTCACATCGGACAGCCCCGGACCTGATCACACGGTGGTGTGAAGCTGGCCTAAGAGCAAGAGTATCACTGCAGGAAGGTGAATGGACCATAGACACCTAAGGTCTCACAACATCATGTACTTTTGTTACAATCTGACAATAAAAAAGCTTCACTGTGTAAATATTCTTGCATTTGAAAAGAGCCGATATCCAAATAAAACATTTATCAAATTCTGAACATAAAAATATATTCTCTCCTGTGTGAATTCTCTCATGTGCTAGAAGATTTGATTTAATTGAAAAGCATTTCTGACATCATGGACATGAATATGGCTTCTCTCCTGTGTGAATTCGCTCATGATTAACAAGAGTTGATTTCTGAGTAAAACATTTCTCACATTCTGAACATTAATATGGCTTCTCTCCTGTGTGAATTCTCTCATGTCTAACAAGATGTGATTTATTAGTAAAACATTTCCCACATTCTGCACATGAATATGGCTTCTCTCCTGTGTGAATTCTCTCATGTGCAACAAGATTTACTTTCTGTGTAAAACATTTCCCACATTCTGCACATGAATATGGCTTCTCTCCTGTGTGAATTCTCTCATGTGCAACAAGATTTACTTTCTGTGTAAAACATTTCCCACATTGTGAACATGAATATGGCTTCTCTCCTGTGTGAACTTTACCATGTTTAACAAGATCTGATTTATTAGAAAAACATTTCCCACATTTTGCACATGAAAAAAGCTTCTCTCCTGTGTGAATTTTCTCATGAATATTAAGATGTGATTTCTGAGCAAAACATTTCCCACATTCTGAACATGAATATGGCTTCTTCCTTCTTCTGTGACTTTTATTTTGTTTAATATTCTGAGATGATTTTGGAGATAATACTTCATTATAATCAGATGACAGGTCTTTGCTGTTATCAGCTGGGGGAACATCGGAGATATCATCACGCTGTTCACGTGTATCTTCTGCTTTACATTCTAAAGACATCAGATGTCCTGCAGAGCTCCTGGTACATTCATCTACCAAGAATGAATATTTTTCATGTTACATTATTTAAAAATATTTTAGATATATAATAAATTAAAATAAAAATCCCATACAAAAGGCAACATACATAGCAAAACTATTAACTGATTTTTTTATACAATCTTTGCCCTAATCAATTCTAGTAATGTCCATTCCAGATTCTGCCCAGTGGGGCATCCTCGTACCATTCTACTACTGCTGAGTGATATAGTTGTGGTGTCCTGGTATCATTCTACTACTGCTGAGTGATATAGTTGTGATGTCCTGGTATCATTCTCCCAGTGCTAAGTGATATAGTTTTCGTGTCCTGGTACCAGTCTACTACTGCTGAGTGATATAGTTGTGGTGTCCTGGTATCATTCTACTACTGCTGAGTGATATAGTTGTGGTGTCCTGGTACCACTTTACTTTACATGAGAAAAAAAAAAATCCCAAAATATTTAACTACATATATAGTAAGAAACTAAAAAATGATTGTGTTGGCCCCCTTAAAAATAGTCTGGGTGAAATGGTGGATGAGGATGAGGAAAAAGCCAATATGCTAAATTACTTTTTTTCAACAGTATTTATATAAGAAAATCCCATGACACACAATATGATCAGTGATAACAAAAACTCTCAATTAAATGTCACCTGCTTAACCCAGCAGGAAGTACGGCATCGTCAAAAATCACTAAAATTGACAAATCCCCGGGCCCGGATGGGATACACTCCAGACTGCTGCAGGAATTAAGTATTGTCATAGCTACACCATTATTTTTAATATTTAAAGATTCCATAATAACAGGGTCTGTACCACAGGACTGGCATATAGCACATGTGGTGCCAATATTCAAAAAGGGGACAAAAACTGAACTTGGAAATCATAGGCCAGTAAGCTTAACCTCTACTGTAGGTAAAATCCTAGAGGGTTTTCTAAGAGATGCTATACTGGAGTATCTGAGAAAAATAACCTCATGACCCAATATCAACATGGGTTTATAAGGGACCGTTCCTGTCAAACTAATCTGATAATCTTCTATGAAGAGGTAAGTTGTGGACTGGACCAAAGAAATGCAGTGGACGTGGTGTATATGGACTTTTCAAAAGCTTTTGATACGGTGCCACACAAAAGGTTGATACATAAAATGAGAGCAATGGGGATAGGGGAAAATATGTGTATGTGGGTTAAGAACTGGCTTAGTGATAGGAAACAAAGGGTGGTTATTAATGGAACACACTCAGGATGGGTCACAGTTAACAGTGGGGTACCACAGGGGTCAGTCTTGGGCCTACTTCTTTTTAATATATTTATTAATGACCTTGTAGGGGACATACAGAGTAGAATCTTGATATTTGCAGATGACACTAAACTCTGCAGGGTAATCAATACAGAGGAGGACAATTTTATATTACAGGAGGATTTATGTAAACTAGAAGCATGGGCTGATAAATGGCAAATGAGCTTTAATGGGGATAAATGTAAAGTCATGCACTTGGGCAGAGGAAACAAAAGGTATAAATATGTGCTTAATTGTAAAACACTGGGCAAAACTGTCACTGAAAAAGACCTGGGTGTATGGGTAGATGACAAACTCACATTTAGTGGCCAGTGTCAGGCAGCTGCTGCAAAGGCAAATAAAATAATGGGATGCATTAAAAGAGGCATAGATGCTCATGAGGAGAACATAATTTTACCTCTATACAAGTCACTAGTGCGACCACACTTAGAATACTGTGTACAATTCTGGTCTCCAGTGTATAAGAAAGACATAGCTGAACTAGAGCGGGTCCAGAGAAGAGCGACCAAGGTTATTAGAGGACTAAGGGGTCTGCAATACCAAGACAGGTTATTAGAGGACTGAGGGGTCTCAATACAAGACAGGTTATTAGAGGACTGAGGGTCTCAATACAAGACAGGTTATTAGAGGACTGAGGGGTCTGCAATACCAAGACAGGTTATTAGAGGACTGAGGGGTCTGCAATACCAAGACAGGTTATTAGAGGACTGAGGGGTCTGCAATACCAAGACAGGTTATTAGAGGACTGAGGGGTCTGCAATACCAAGACAGGTTATTAGAGGACTGAGGGGTCTGCAATACCAAGACAGGTTATTAGAGGACTGAGGGGTCTGCAATACCAAGACAGGTTATTAGAGGACTGAGGGGTCTGCAATACCAAGACAGGTTATTAGAGGACTGAGGGGTCTGCAATACCAAGACAGGTTATTAGAGGACTGAGGGGTCTGCAATACCAAGACAGGTTATTAGAGGACTGAGGGGTCTACAATACCAAGACAAGTTATTAGAGGACTGAGGGGTCTGCAATACCAAGACAGGTTATTAGAGGACTGAGGGTCTAGCAATACAAGAAAAGTTATTAGAGGACTGAGGGGTCTGCAATACCAAGACAGGTTATTAGAGGACTGAGGGGTCTGCAATACCAAGACAGGTTATTAGAGGACTGGGGGTCTCAATACCAAGACAGGTTATTAGAGGACTGGGGGGTCTACAATACCAAGACAGGTTATTAGAGGACTGAGGGGTCTGCAATACCAAGACAGGTTATTAGAGGACTGGGGGTCTGCAATACTAAGACAGGTTATTAGAGGACTGAGGGGTCTACAATACCAAGACAGGTTATTAGAGGACTGAGGGTCTACAATACCAAGACAGGTTATTAGAGGACTGAGGGGTCTGCAATACCAAGACAGGTTATTAGAGGACTGAGGGGTCTAGCAATACCAAGACAGGTTATTAGAGGACTGGGGGTCTACAATACCAAGACAGGTTATTAGAGGACTGGGGGTCTACAATACCAAGACAGGTTATTAGAGGACTGAGGGGTCTACAATACCAAGACAGGTTATTAGAGGACTGAGGGGTCTACAATACCAAGATAGGTTATTAGAGGTCTGAGGGGTCTGCAATACCAAGACAGGTTATTAGAGGACTGAGGGGTCTGCAATACCAAGACAGGTTATTAGAGGACTGAAGGGGTCTGCAATACTAAGACAGGTTATTACACTTGGGATTATTTAGCTTGGAAAATCGAAGGGGTGATCTTATAATAATGTATAAATATATGAGGGGACAGTACAGAGACCTTTCTAATGATCTCTTTACTCTTAGGCCTGAGACGGGGACAAGGGGCGTCCTCTACAGAGACTGGGACAAGGGGGCGTCCTCTACAGAGACGGGACAAGGGGGCGTCCTCTACAGAGACTGGGACAAGGGGGCGTCCTCTACAGAGAGGACAAGGGGACACAAAGGGGGGCGTCCTCTACAGAGACAGGGACAAGGGGGCGTCCTCTACAGAGACGGGGACAAGGGGGCGTCCTCTACAGAGACGGGGACAAGGGGGCGTCCTCTACAGAGACGGGGACAAGGGGGCATCCTCTACGTCTGGAGGAAAGAAGGTTTAATCATAATCACAGAGCGGATTCTTTACTGTAAGAGCAGTGAGACTATGGAACTCTCTGCCACATGATGGTGTAATGAGGGAGTCACTACTAACATTTAAGAAGGGCCTGGATGCCTTTCTTGAAAACTATAATATTACCAGTTATATATACTAGATTCTTAATAGGGCGTTGATCCAGGGAATTAGTCTGATTGCCATATCTGGAGTCAGGAAGGAATTTTTCCCCCAATGTGGAGCTTAGTGTTGCCACATGGGTTTTTTTGCCTTCCTCTGGATCAACATGTTAGGCTATGGGGGAACTAGATGGACTTAAGGTCTTCTTTCATTATCTGCCCGGGTAAAATGACCTGAGGCCGCATTTATGTGTTACACCAGGGCAGGATTTCTATACCGCAACAAAACCTCACCGCTGGCTGCAAAATCAGGAGCAGAATGTGCAATAATTGGAATTGTAGCAAAAACACATCATGGCCGCAACATATGAAAGCAGCATCAGAGGTGTTATCCACCACTATCATCCTTAGTATACACCCCCAATATAAGACCAGTGGGGTCTGACACTCACCACCACCGATCAGCTGTTACCAGCTTTGGTAGTGGCTGGATATAAGCCATATACAGAGTGGAACAACACAGAGCTGGAAATATTTGTCTATAACTCCATAAGACAACACTGCACATCACTAAAGATTCCACCTCCCCACAGTGAGGCATGGTGGGGGCAGCATTGTGCATCACTAAAAGATCCCCCTACCCACAGTGAGGCATGGGGGGGCAGCATTGTGCTTTGTGAGGACTATCACCTTTCAGAACAACAACAACCATAAGTGAATACATATTACCATAAGCATTCATTGGAATAGAAGAATCTCCAGCTGAAAGAAATGAAAAACCACAAAACAGAAAATCTCTGGCCCAAAACTGTCCGGTAAATGAGGAAAATGCGACTATTCTCTGCTTTATTTAGTGGTGACCCTCACTGGGGCGGTTACCTGCAGGACTGTCCTCTGTACACCGACTCATCACCCCCACAGCACCGCCTTCCTCATTATACCTGCAGGATCGTCCTCTGTACACCACTCATCACCTCGCCAGCACCGCCCTTCCTCCATTATATCTGCAGGATGACTCTTCACATCATACCCGGAGTTCTCGTTAACTGGGAAGACATATGTACACATCACACAGCGGACAGCAAGCAAAGCCACATTAAATGCAGGACAAGTCACAGAGGGACGAATGAAGCACGTTCCATATATGGGAATAAGAATCTAAGATCTTACACGAGGGGAAAGAAGAGAAAAGTGACAGAGGGAAGAAGGAGCAAAACGTCACAGAGGGGAAGAAGGAGCAAAACGTCACAGAGGGGAAGAAGGAGCAAAACGTCACAGAGGGGAAGAAGGAGCAAAACGTCACAGAGGGGGAAGAAGGAGCAAAAGTCACAGAGGGGAAGAAGGAGAAAAGTCCAGAGGGGGAAGAAGGAGGAAAAGTCACAGAGGGGGAAGAAGGAGAAAAAGTCACAGAGGGGAAGAAGGAGAAAAAGTCACAGAGGGGAAGAAGGAGCAAAAGTCACAGAGGGGAAGAAGGAGCAAAAGTCACAGAGGGGAAGAAGGAGCAAAAGTCACAGAGGGGAAGAAGGAGCAAAGTCACAGAGGGGAAGAAGGAGAAAAAGTCACAGAGGGGAAGAAGGAGCAAAAGTCACAGAGGGGAAGAAGGAGCAAAAGTCACAGAGGGGAAGAAGGAGCAAAAGTCACAGAGGGGAAGAAGGAGCAAAAGTCACAGAGGGGGAAGAAGGAAAAAGTCACAGAGGGGAAGAAGGAGAAAAAGTCACAGAGGGGAAGGAAGAGAGAAGAGAGAAAAGTCACAGAGGGGAAGAAGGAGAAAAAGTCACAGAGGGGAAGAAGAGAAAAAGTCACAGAGGGGAAGAAGGAGCAAAAGTCACAGAGGGAAGAAGGAGAAAAGTCACAGAGGGGAAGAAGGAGCAAAAGTCACAGAGGGGAAGAAGGAGAAAAAGTCACAGAGGGGAAGAAGGAGCAAAAGTCACAGAGGGGGAAGAAGGAGCAAAAGTCACAGAGGGGGAAGAAGGAGCAAAAGTTACAGAGGGAAGAAGGAGCAAACGTCACAGAGGAGAAGAAGGAGCAAAAGTCACAGAGGGGAAGAAGGAGCAAAATTGACAGAGGGGAAGAAGGAGCAAAACGTCACAGAGGGAAGAAGGAGCAAAACGTCACAGAGGGGAAGAAAGGAGCAAAAGTCACAGAGGGGAAGAAGGAGCAAAAAGTCACAGAGGGGGAAGAAGGAGGAGCAAAAGTCACAGAGGGGAAGAAGGAGAAAAAGTCACAGAGGGGAAGAAGGAGCAAAAGTCACAGAGGGGAAGAAGGAGAAAAAGTCACAGAGGGGAAGAAGGAGAAAAAGTCACAGAGGGGAAGAAGGAGCAAAAGTCACAGAGGGAAGAAGGAGCAAAAGTCACAGAGGGGAAGAAGGAGCAAAAGTCACAGAGGGGAAGAAGGAGCAAAAGTCACAGAGGGGAAGAAGGAGCAAAAGTCACAGAGGGGAAGAAGGAGCAAAAGTCACAGAGGGGAAGAAGGAGCAAAAGTCACAGAGGGGAAGAAGGAGCAAAAGTCACAGAGGGGAAGAAGGAGCAAAAGTCACAGAGGGGAAGAAGGAGAAAAGTCACAGAGGGGAAGAAGGAGAAAAGTCACAGGGGGAAGAAGGAGAAAAGTCACAGAGGGGAAGAAGGAGAAAAAGTCACAGAGGGGAAGAAGGAGAAAAAGTCACAGAGGGGAAGAAGGAGCAAAAGTCACAGAGGGGAAGAAGGAGAAAAGTCACAGAGGGGAAGAAGGAGCAAAAGTCACAGAGGGGAAGAAGGAGAAAAGTCACAGAGGGGAAGAAGGAGCAAAAGTCACAGAGGGGAAGAAGGAGCAAAAGTCACAGAGGGGAAGAAGGAGCAAAAGTCACAGAGGGGAAGAAGGAGCAAACGTCACAGAGGGAAGAAGGAGCAAAAGTCACAGAGGGGAAGAAGGAGCAAAAGTCACAGAGGGGAAGAAGGAGCAAACGTCACAGAGGGGAAGAAGGAGCAAACGTCACAGAGGGGAAGAAGGAGCAAACGTCACAGAGGGGAAGAAGGAGCAAACGTCACAGAGGGAAGAAGGAGCAAACGTCACAGAGGGGAAGAAGGAGCAAAAGTCACAGAGGGGAAGAAGGAGCAAAAGTCACAGAGGGAAGAAGGAGCAAAAGTCACAGAGGGAAGAAGGAGGAAAAGTCACAGAGGGGAAGAAGGAGGAAAAGTCACAGAGGGGAAGAAGGAGCAAAAGTCACAGAGGGGGAAGAAGGAGGAAAAGTCACAGAGGGGAAGAAGGAGGAAAAGTCACAGAGGGGAAGAAGGAGCAAAAGTCACAGAGGGGAAGAAGGAGAAAAGTCACAGAGGGGAAGAAGGAGCAAAAGTCACAGAGGGAAGAAGGAGCAAAAGTCACAGAGGGGAAGAAGGAGCAAAAGTCACAGAGGGGAAGAAGGAGCAAAAGTCACAGAGGGGAAGAAGAGCAAACGTCACAGAGGGGAAGAAGGAGCAAAAGTCACAGAGGGGAAGAAGGAGCAAAGTCACAGAGGGGAAGAAGGAGCAAAAGTCACAGAGGGGAAGAAGGAGCAAAATCACAGAGGGGAAGAAGGAGCAAAAGTCACAGAGGGGAAGAAGGAGGAAAAGTCACAGAGGGGAAGAAGGAGCAAAAGTCACAGAGGGGAAGAAGGAGCAAAAGTCACAGAGGGGAAGAAGGAGAAAAGTCACAGAGGGGAAGAAGGAGCAAAAGTCACAGAGGGGAAGAAGGAGCAAAAGTCACAGAGGGGAAGAAGGAGCAAAAGTCACAGAGGGGAAGAAGGAGCAAAAGTCACAGAGGGGAAGAAGGAGCAAAAGTCACAGAGGGGAAGAAGGAGCAAAAGCACAGAGGGGAAGAAGGAGCAAAAGTCACAGAGGGGAAGAAGGAGCAAAAGTCACAGAGGGGAAGAGGAGCAAAAGTCACAGAGGGGAAGAAGGAGCAAAAGTCACAGAGGGGAAGAAGGAGCAAAAGTCACAGAGGGGAAGAAGGAGCAAAAGTCACAGAGGGATGAAGGAGCAAAAGTCACAGAGGGGAAGAAGGAGCAAAAGTCACAGAGGGGAAGAAGGAGCAAAGTCACAGAGGAGAAGGAGCAAGTCCAGAGGGAAGAAGGAGGAAAGTCACAGAGGGAAGAAGGAGGAAAAGCCACAGTCGAAGGACGAGTATTGTAGAAAATTGTAGGGACCAGAGAAGATCAGTAATCAGGATTAGTGATGAGACGAGTATGCTCTGCGCTGCTCGATACTCGCACGAGTATCCGTACTCGGGAGGGCGGCACCCCGAGTACCGCCGAGATGCTCGGATGCTCGGTAATAATAAGCGATCTGACACACGTACACAGCTCCCTTCAGTGCACCAGAGTGAGCTGGGGACCTCAGAGAGCAGATCATTGTTAAATCCTTGGGGGGCACAGCAAGGTGTTGTATGTTGCAGCGATTTCAAAAGCCCATCCTCCGCCCTTTCCAGCAATACTCGTTTTATAACCGAAGTCTGTGGACGGAGCCTGTCACTCATGACTTACATTGGGCTCGTGCTCGGCCGTGTACACGAGTATCTTGAGATGCTCGGCCAAGCACCAAGCACCCGAGCATTTTAGTGCTCGCTCATCAGTAATCCGATCCATCAGTCTCCTGACACTTCTTTAGTAGTAGATACTCATTCTCTGTTCTAGGATTCTGGAGCCTCTCTCCTTTTATCTCAGTGTTGCACAGTTCATCTGTTATTCATACTGATAATTATTATATTATATTGACAGCTGGTTGTTAGCAGTTGGTTGGTGCCATGGCCTAATCTAATTAGTTGACTATGTCATGGTAGGCACATGCCCCTTTGATAAAGATAATGCAATTACCCAGTCATCATGGATGTTGCTGATAACCAGTAGAGGCTCGTGTGCTCAGAGGATCCTTCACATCCGGATCTGATGTGGGATAAGGGAATTTTTTCCCCCGCATTCCTTCAAGATCTGTAACTTTTACACTTTTATGAGACATAGACTAGTGACGAGCGAGCAGTAAAATGCTTGGGTGCTCGATGCTCGGGTGCTCGACCCGAGCACCGAGCCCAATGTTAAGATACCGTTACACATAGACATATCTCTGGAGACATTGCTTGAAACTCACTGGTTGCAGTGAAATCATGGACACATTGTTACATTTGTACATGGCAACAAAATGTAACAATGTGTCCATGATTTTACTGCAACCAGTGAGTTGCAAGCAATGTCTCCAGAGATATGTCTATGTGTAACGGTACCTTTAACCTATGGGAAACCCGAGCATTTTTCTGGCGGCATCCCAGACAGTCTGCATAAACCCTGAAAATATCACAAATGTATAAGAACAGTGCTCAAATGACATGGGTACAGCATGGGCAAGACCCTTGTAAGCATTTCTGACACCCAGGTCACTGCTATGAACACTGTTGTCTGAGTATTAGGAGCTGGAACACACATCACCGTTCAGACAATGCCTATTCCAGCGCCTGTAATGCGAACGCAGGGGGAAGTGATGTGACATGGAGGGAGGAAGAATCCTTGTTCCGGCCCCAGTGTCACATGTGTGACATGAAGTTTAAATAGTGTTTAATCTCCCGTGCAGATATCAGCTGTTCAGTGTCGGTGCAGGAGATTTAGACACAGGTGATCTGACAGCAATCTCCCGCGCCGACACTGAACCGCTGAATGCGGCACGGGAGATTTAGACAGTTGTCAGAGGTGAGAATGCAATTTATTTTTATTCACTTACATTTCGCTTTAGCAGTGAATGTACAGGAAGCCAGAAGCTGCCGCACATACGCTGCTAAAGAGAAAGTAACATGTCACATGGGGGGAGGAACGAGCACAGCGCCGTCAGGTCTGATATAGACCTGATGACACTGTGCGGCCAGCCAATCACTGTAATGGCACAACCAACATGGCGGAGGCATTAGTGTCTGGCAGCCAATCCCTGCATGTGGGCTGGCTCTGTAAAGAGCGCCAACATGCAGGAAGGGGGAGCAGAGCATGAGCCCGAGCATGAGCCCGAGCACCGACGAGCATGAGCCCGAGCACCGACGAGCATGAGCCCGAGCACCGACGAGCATGAGCCCGAGCACCGACGAGCATGAGCCAGAGCACCGACGAGCATGAGCCAGAGCACCGACGAGCATGAGCCAGAGCCCGACGAGCATGAGCCAGAGCCCCGACGAGCATGAGCCCGAGCACCGACGAGCATGAGCCCGAGCACCGACGAGCATGAGCCCGAGCACCGACGAGCATGAGCCCGAGCACCGACGAGCATGAGCCCGAGCACCGACGAGCATGAGCCCGAGCACCGACGAGCATGAGCCCGAGCACCGACGAGCATGAGCCCGAGCACCGACGAGCATGAGCCCGAGCACTGACGAGCATGAGCCCGAGCACCGACGAGCATGAGCCAGAGCCCCGACGAGCATGAGCCAGAGCCCCGACGAGCATGAGCCCGAGCACCGACGAGCATGAGCTCGAGCACCGACGAGCATGAGCCCGAGCACTGACGAGCATGAGCCCGAGCACTGACAAGCCCGACCACCGAGCACTGACGAGCATGCTCGCTCATCCCTACAACAGACACATGAGGGCTTGTATTTTATGGATCGAGTTGTAGGTGTGAATGTCACCATTCATTACACAATATAATGTACTGAAAAATGGGAAAAAGATGTGAAGTAATTAATAATAACACAATTCTGCCTGTGCATCTTGGGAGGATTGTTTATGTCAGCCCTAATACCGCGATACCAAATATGCATCGTTTTTTGATTTTTTATATTTTAATGAAGAAAATTTAGAATATGGCAAAAATAAGTTTTGATTTTTGCTGTTCTGAGACCAGTAACATTTTTTTCTGGTGAAGAGGCTGAGTGAGGGCTTGTTTATTGCATGGTCATGCAGCTACCAGAGGAACAGAAGGGGTGGTCACAATGGGCCCCGCGCTCAGAGGGGCCCACCCGAAGCAGGAGCTGCCCTTAACGAGACCATTATACTTAAGCTGTGCAGCAGAGCAGGGAGACGCGATGTTTCTGCACTATGGCTCTTGGTTCTATAGGCTGCAGGTCACCTATTAGCCTGTCTATAGGATGGCAGGCGATACAGTGGCCGAGGTGGCGGCACATGCAGAAGACATCAGAGCCACGGTGCGGTGACATCATTTTTCTGGGGCTCTGATGTCCTTGTGTGTGTCATCCCTATGACAGCTTGGTGCCTTGCTGATGGATTTGTCAGGATCCTGGATTAGGTCAGTTAAAGTATATTATGTCTTTTATTTCAATTATAACTTGTGGGGGCATAAAAGTGTCGAGCCCCAGGCCCTAGGGTACTCGGGTATCAGACTCGGAGGGGTTCGCAGGGATGTCACAGGTGGCGGTGCCTGAGCCCGTGGCCTGGGTGACACTTCAATAGAGGGGTTATGTACAAGGAAAAAAGAATTATTGTCACGTGACGCCACCTGTAGTACCTGGTGATGGGTCACCAGCGCCGCCACAGTCCTCCGTAGGGTGATGGCATTGCGGCAGGAATAGCAACGCTCCCTACTGGTGGAGCTGGACATCCGGGGCAGTGTAGAGAAAAGGGGCAGCTTGGAGTGGGACTTGAGGCCAGGGTAGGAAGCAGTGAGGCAGTCTATAGGGAGGCTGGGGACGGAGTGGAATAACGCACACACTCTGAAGAAAGTCTCTTACCTTTTACTGATGGTATTCACAGGTAAGGATGTCCAGAGCACTGTCAGGTGACCAGGTGCACAGTGAGTCTCCACAGCAAGTGGGTATAAGGTCTCCTCAGGTTCCCTGCTGTCGCTGAAGCCCTGTCTGTATGCAACACAACTGGCCTCCTCACTTTCTCTGGTCCTCTCTCTCTCCTCCTGCGACGTCTGAGGGGTTACCCTCTCTGATCATTGCTGTGTGTTCCCACACTACGGTGTCTGGCTCCCTCTTGCTGGGTACGCAGGGGGATCGGGTGACTGAAGTCTCCACGGTGTGTCGGGTTTTCTGCAGTCCTAAAGTGTTCCTGTAGGTGCAGATCCCCGAAGTCCGGTACGTCTTGGGTAAACTTCCACTAGTTCCTCTACTCCTTTGGCTAAGCTCCGTGCCTTCTGTCCCCACTCCTAGGCTTGGCTCAACCGTAGAAGGGCCACTCCGGGTCACTGGTTCGGGCCCAACCACAGCACCGATCACCAGGATGTCTTTGCAGCTCTCCTAGCGTCTGCACACTCTGTCTAACTCCTCCCCCAGCAGCAGTATTCATAGGGGATCTCACCTAAAGTCAGTGAGCTCCCCCTACTGTGTCGGGGTGGAAGGTGTTGCATGTAGTAGGTACCTGCTGTGGAAAACCAGCTGTGCAGTAGGGAAGGCTGTGGCTACCTGCGTGAGCAGGGCACCACAAAAGCTAGGAGGGATAGCCAATACTAGAGAAGAGAGAGGAGTCAAAAAATCTAAACAAACTGGAACAGTGGCAGCAACTCACAGAATGGTTTATAACAGGGAGAAATGCAAAGTCCTACATCTGGGCAAGAACAATAAAAAAAAGCATCTACAGAATGGGAGGAATAGGGATAAGCAACAGCACATGTGAAAGAGACTTGTGTGTACTAATAGATCACAGACCGAACAGGAGATGCAGCAGCAAAAAAGGCAAACACAATTCTGGGATGTATTAATAGAAGCCACAGTCTAGATCACATGAAGTCATTATCCCCCTCTAGTGGGGGCCATTATAGAGTTTGGAACTAAATGTGGAGGCACTCACAGTGTGGCAAACTCTCATACATAGGGACATCTGTGGGGGGGGTCCTCAAAGTGTGGGAACCATTATATAATTTGAGGGCTACTATAAAGTGTGGGGTAATAACACAATGGTTTGGTGGAGCAGTGTGTGACGACATGGACTCTTTCAATGCATAGCATGAGTTAAGTTTCTTATATTTGCCAGACACGTTGGTATTTTGTTAACTTGTGATAATCTATTCATTGTTTCTATCAGACTCTTTGTTTACAAAGTTTGTGTTTACTAATGTAACTATCTCACCCCTTTGTCAGAGAAGGTCAGAGACTCAGACAATTAAGTATGCGAGCCTACTAATGTCCAAAGGATGTGTATTGATAATTTAACGTAAATCCCATTCACCCCTCTTTACCTTGACCCCTCATCCTCTCTGTCAGAGACTCAAGACTCAAAGGGCTATTATGTATGCGGCTTGAAATCTAACCAATGAGAGCACAGTTTTATTCCACCAATTGCGAAGTCCCCAATGTCCTGAAATTGAGTGCTAAAGGGTATATAAGGAGGTCCGTTCATTGACCAGGAGATATGCTAGATGCAGGGGTGAACCTAGCCTCTCTGCTGCCTGAGGCGAACTGCAAAACGTTCCCCCCCCCCCCCACTAGTAATTTTTTTTTTAAATCGGTAAAAATAAATCTGGTTGATACAGATTTATATTTATCCTGTAAAGTAGTGGACATTTTAGTTTACAGAAACAGAAAAAATAATGTCCACACAAGGATGTCAGCGCCATCACATGCACTTACAAGAACCACACAGGAGAATCCAGAACAAGGATCATTAATGGCAATGGCGGCTTGGCACAAGCATATAGACACACAATGATGACTGGCAGAGCGGTGCTCCTGTAGGCAGACACAGTCCTGCATCCTTATAGCACAGGAGGCAGCACTGATTGCCATCCTCTGGCACACACCTACAAAACTCTGGACCGCTACCTGGTACTGACTAGTCAGACATGTCACCATGCAGCACCATCCACACACCACAGGAAATGACCTGCAGTCTGAGCATCAACAAGCCACCACTGCACTAAGCTGGTAAAATGGCGCTTCTCCTGCAGCAGACCACGCCCCCTCCCGAATTGCTTAGCCAACCACAAGCGCCGCACACGGGGCTGTCTGGAATTAATAACAGGGTCCTTCCTATTGGGTTGAGCAAAGGATATAGGAGCGGGAAATAGGAAGAGCTTCACCAACCAACCGCTGCTCAGGAGAAACATGGCTGATGCCTGTATGTACTGAAGGACGGCACTGGATCCAGTGTGTAAGTTATCGCCAATCAGTTCTGCAGCAGAGGGACAATGTATCCTGCATCATAGAAATCATGGAGTCCCAGAGCTGAAGTTCTAATTGGGCAACCCCCAAAAAAAAGAATATTTGGCTGGGTCACATAGGTACATCTCTCCCAATATTTCAGCATTTACAGAGTAATTTTCCTCCTACTGAAGCCCCTAGATTTCCCTTTCATTGCCCCTATAAAGTGTGATGCCAACAGAAGTGCCCCACAAACATTTTATGATACCCCACAGTGCATTCCTCCACACGCACAGTATGATGACCTACTGTACCTCGTTCAACATACAGTATGATCCCCAACTATGACCCCCGCCCAGCCCTCCATGTAGTATAATGGCCCCCAACACAGCCCTCAAATAGCCCTTCAAAAAGTATAAAGGCTCCCTTGTAGCCCTCCAAGTATTATGATGCCTCCCACAAAGCCCTCCATATATTTTAATGGGTTCCATGTAGTATAATTGGCTCCATATAATATAATACACCCCCACAGACCTCCATACAGAATAATGCACCCCCACCAACCTCCATACAGAATAATGCACCCCCTCAGACCTCCTTACAGTATAATGCACCCCTACAGTCCTCCATATTAGTATAATGCACCGTCACAAACCTCCATATAGAATAATGCACCCCCATAGTCCTCCATATAGAATAATGCACCCCCATAATCTTATATATAGTATAATGCACCACCATAGTCGTCCATATAGTGTGATGCACCCCTATGGTCCTCCATATAGTATAATGGGCCCCCATTGTCCTCCTATATTATATTGCACATTACATATTTCCCATCAGTGTACTCACTGATTAAAAAAAAAAAAAAAAAAAAGTAAATAATCACCTCTCTTCTCGCTGCTTCGGTCTCTTCAGCATCTGCTCTGCCGCTCTGCACGTCTCAGCACAGTGGGGCTCAGTGATGACATTGTGTCCCACTGTGCTGAGCTGCAGAGGGCAGACAGCGGCGGCCGGGACTCGGGAGAAGAATGCGGCTGGGACTATAGGAGCAGGAGCGGCATCCGTGGGAGGCAGCCACTGGTACACACACCCCGTACACACGTGGCTCCGCTCCGTACACCCGCGGCTCCGCTCCGTGCACCCGAAGCTCTGCTCTGTACACCCGCGGCTCCGCTCCGTACACCCACGGCTCCACTCCATACACCCCGTACACACATTTAAATGCAACAAAAAAGAAACACAAAAAACAAATCCCATAAGTGCCAGGATAAATACATCTTAATCATCAGAACACAACGCTCAGCATTTTCAACCTGAATGCATTGAACAAACCAAAAGAAGAAAGGTGATCATATCCTCAAGTTTGATTAAACAAGATTAAAAGAACCAAAAATGTTAACCCCTATTTATACATATAAATTTGTTTTCTATTCTATTCTATCACTAAACATGTGATTTATGAAGTGTTTAATAAGAATAGTACAGTAGTTAAATCATCGTTCTATAAATTATGAACTAATCAAACAATTAATAGTATGTTTTTAAAGTGGCATTTTATCAATGTGTCCCTTCTAGTGGGTGAAATGTAATCTTGTCCATAAACGCTTACTAGCAATCGCCATTTCCTTGTGTGTCACAGAGTATGTACGGCCTGTCACTGTGTTAGGCTCCGCCTGAGTTAATATCTGATTTTTGTGCACTTTTAAAATGTCTGGCTTTCTTGTATACACAAAGGATGGCGCTGGACCAGAAGGATGCAATAAAGTCAATTCTACTTCTTCATTTTCACAATCTTTGGAGAGTACAGTAGCCGCCACCAGCGCCAATCATATTCATATTTTTTCAAAAGGATTGCAACAGTGTCTATGATAAAATGCTGTTTCTTGAGAAGTAGCAGCCATTGCTGTGTGGGAAAAATACAGTTAATATTAAGTAAGGAAGATAGGTAATAAAAATAAAGATTTACAGTACACTTGAGATAGAACTGTATTACTATAAAGTGAGTTTTAGGGCTAGCGCGCACAGTTTTTTCTGTCTGCAGATACACGCTGCAGTTTTGGCAGCTTGTTTTTCTACCAAGTTTTTACCACATATGCGTTAGTTTTTTTAATCGCTAGTGAAAAAAATGGCAGCTTTTTTATATAAATGATAAATGCTGCATTTATTGCAGCGATTAAAAAGTAGTTCAAGCAGTGATTTACTCACTCTTGAGTGTTTCCAAAAACACTGCATGTGGTAAACCCCATAGAAATCAATGGGGCTGTTTTTCTGAATGATGATCCCTAAGAATAGCACTGTGTGTATTGGCCCTTAATAATAAAAGCATTAAACTATTAATATATTTACTCACCCATATTTTAGTACACAGCCTTGATGGCTTTGTACAGACTATTGTTTGTTCAGGAGTGAAGATGTCCAGACATGTCAGGACATGAAAGGTCTGAACGAGCTGTCTTACTTCCTGAATGCAGTGGGTAGACACTTAACATGATTGACAGAGCTGCTGGCCTATCATCTGCTCTGCTTTCACTGTCTATCCCTGTGCTTTCTCAGGTTGAGCCCTAACAAAGCTTTTTCCTATATGTCCTCTCCTGCTTCTAAGCTGTAACATATCAAAATAATACAGTAATGTCTAAAAATAATGGATTTGATAAATATAGACCCCACGCTTTTAGACCACAGGTTGAACAGATCTGAATTCAAGATTTTTGAATTGACACTATAATAGTTAAATATTTTAAAATATGATCCCATCACGATCCCAACTTGAAATTTGGTACAGATGTGGCTAAGAGCATAAAAGACACATGGGCAGTTTTGGAAAATTTTTATTAAAACGTTTTTTCAGAAATGCGTTTCAAAATGTTGCGTTTGTGTTCGCATGGGTAAAAAATTAAAATTAACAAATATACTCTTGTGACATATCTGGTGAAAGCCTGGACAGTTCTGAGTAGATTGGTGTTTATTATGTTTCTCTATCTTATTTCTAGCCCAAGATAAAAAAAATGAAAAGTCATACCAGGCCAAAATTCACCCTTTTTTTAAACTTTAAAAATCTGTAAAAAATTAACTGATCAAGACAAAAATTCTAAACTTTTAATTTGTAATTAACTAAAGTAGTACTTCATAAGGGAAAAAAAATAAAAAAAATCTAAAGACGTCAGGTAAAAAAAATATTCATATTTAGATCACTTGATATGGAATGACCCATTGATGCTATTAATAGTAAAATATTTTAAAATATGATCCCATCGCGATCCCAACTTGAAATTTAGTACAGATGTGGCTAAGAGCAAAGCAGACACATGGGCAGTTTTTGAAATATTTAAAGCGCGCCGATTTTTCGGAAATGCGTTTTAAAGTTTTGCGCTTGCGATCACATGGGTAAAATATTAACAAAGATCCTCTTGTGACATATCTGGTGAAAGCCTGTATAGTTCCGAGTAGAATGGTGTTTATTTTGTCTCTCTATCTTATTCCTAGCCTTAGTTATGAGGAGAAACGTAAAGGCAGGCAACAGCGAAATTCACACTTTTTCTGAACTTTGAAAATCATTTAAAAAAAATTTTTCTCTTCACATTTTGCATTGTCTGACATGCTATTATCAAATAACAAAATCTCAAAAGAATTAAAAATATAGAGGTAATAATCATTGGTTCACTTGACATGGAATGACCCATACAGAACCTCCCCTGTACAGTGACCTCCTCATTATACACCCTGTGATGAATACAGAACCTCCCCTGTACAGTGACCTCCTCATTATACACCCTGTGATGAATACAGACCCTCCCCTGTACAGTGATCTCCTCATTATACACCCTGTGATGATACAGACCCTCCCCTGTACAGTGATCTTCTCATTATACACCCTGTGATGATACAGAACCTCCCCTGTACAGTGACCTCCTCATTATTTACCCTGTGATGAATACAGACCCTCCCCTGTACAGTGATCTCCTCATTATACACCCTGTGATGATACAGACCCTCCCCTGTACAGTGATCTCCTCATTATACACCCTGTGATGAATACAGAACCTCCCCTGTACAGTGATCTTCTCATTATACACCCTGTGATGATACAGAACCTCCCCTGTACAGTGATCTCCTCATTATACACCCTGTGATGAATACAGACCCTCCCCTGTACAGTGATCTCCTCATTATACACCCTGTGATGAATACAGAACCTCCCCTGTACAGTGATCTTCTCATTATACACCCTGTGATGATACAGAACCTCCCCTGTACAGTGATCTCCTCATTATACACCCTGTGATGAATACAGAACCCCCCCTGTACAGTGATCTTCTCATTATACACCCTGTGATGAATACAGAACCTCCCCTGTACAGTGATCTCCTCATTATACACCCTGTGATGAATACAGAACCTCCCCTGTACAGTGATCTCCTCATTATACACCCTGTGATGAATACAGAACCTCCCCTGTACAGTGATCTCCTCATTATACACCCTGTGATGAATACAGAACCTCCCCTGTACAGTGATCTCCTCATTATACACCCTGTGATGAATACAGAACCTCCCCTGTACAGTGATCTCCTCATTATACACCCTGTGATGATACAGACTCCCCTGTACAGTGATCTCTCATTATACACCCTGTGATGAATACAGAACTCCCCTGTACAGTGATCTCCTCATTATACACCCTGTGATGAATACAGCCCCCCTGTACAGTGATTCCTCATTATACACCTGTGATGAATACAGACCCCCCCTGTACATGATCTCCTCATTATACACCCTGTGATGAATACAGACCCTCCCTGTACAGTGATTCCTCATTATACACCCTGTGATGATACAGACCCTCCCTGTACAGTGATCCTCATTTACACCTGTGATGATACAGACCCCCCCTGTACAGTGATCTCCTCATTATAACCCTGTGATGAATACAGAACCTCCCTGTACATGATCTCTCATTATACACCCTGTGATAATACAGAACCTCCCCTGTACAGTGATCTCCTCATTATACACCCTTATGAATACAGACCTCCCTGTACAGTGATTCCTCATTATACACCCTGTGATGATACAGACCCTCCCCTGTACAGTGATTCCTCATTATACACCCTGTGATGATACAGAACCTCCCCTGTACAGTGATTTCCTCATTTAACCCTGTGATGATACAGACCCCCCCTGTACAGTGTCTCCTCATTATACACCCTGTGATGATACAGAACCTCCCCTGTACAGTGATCTCATTTACACCCTGTGATGATACAGACCTCCCCTGTACAGTGATCTCCTCATTTACACCCTGTGATGATACAGACCTCCCCTGTACAGTGATTCCTCATTATACACCCTGTGATGTATACAGAACCTCCCTGTACAGTGACTCCTCATTATACACCCTGTGATGAATACAGACCTCCCCTGTACAGTGATTCCTCATTTACACCCTGTGATGATACAGACCCTCCCTGTACAGTGATCTCCTCATTATACACCCTGTGATGATACAGACCTCCCCTGTACAGTGACTCCTCATTATACACCCTGTGATGAATACAGACCTCCCTGTACAGTGATCTCCTCATTATACACCCTGTGTGATACAGACCTCCCTGTACAGTGATCTCCTCATTATACACCTGTGATGATACAGACCCTCCCCTGTACAGTGTCTCCTCATTATACACCCTGTGATGATACAGAACCTCCCTGTACAGTGATCTCCTCATTATACACCCTGTGATGAATACAGAACCTCCCTGTACAGTGATCTCCTCATTATACACCCTGTATGATACAGCCCTCCCCTGTACAGTGATTCCTCATTATACACCCGTGATGAATACAGAACCTCCCCTGTACAGTGATTCTCATTATACACCCTGTGATGATACAGACCCTCCCCTGTACAGTGATCTCCTCATTATACACCTGTGATGATACAGAACCTCCCCTGTACAGTGATCTCTCATTATACACCCTGTGATGATACAGAACCTCCCCTGTACAGTGATCTCCTCATTATACACCCTGTGATGAATACAGAACCTCCCCTGTACAGTGATTCCTCATTATACACCCTGTGATGATACAGAACCTCCCTGTAAGTGATCTCTCTTATAACCCTGTGTGATACAGACCTCCCCTGTACAGTGATCCTCATTATACACCCTGTGATGAATACAGAACCTCCCCTGTACGTGATCTCTCATTATAACCCGTGATGAATACAGACTCCCTGTACATGATTCCTCATTTACACCCTGTGATGAATACAGACCCTCCCCTGTACAGTGATCTCCTCATTATACACCTGTGATGATACAGACCCTCCCCTGTACAGTGACTCTCCTCATTATACACCCTGTGATGATACAGAACCCTCCCCTGTACAGTGATCTCCTCATTATACACCCTGTGATGAATACAGAACCTCCCCTGTACATTGATCTCCTCATTATACACCCTGTGATAATACAGAACCTCCCCTGTACAGTGATCTCCTCATTATACACCCTCTAATGAATACAGAACCTCCCCTGTACAGTGATCTCCTCATTATACACCCTGTGATGAATACAGACCCTCCCCTGTACAGTGATCTCCTCATTATACACCCTGTGATGAATACAGAACCTCCCCTGTACAGTGATTTCCTCATTTTACACCCTGTGATGATACAGACCCTCCCCTGTACAGTGTCTCCTCATTATACACCCTGTGATGAATACAGACCCTCCCCTGTACAGTGATTTCCTCATTTTACACCCTGTGATGAATACAGAACCTCCTCTGTACAGTGATCTCCTCATTATACACCCTGTAATGATACAGGCCCTCCCCTGTACAGTGATTTCCTCATTATACACCCTGTGATGAATACAGACCCTCCCCTGTACAGTGATCTCCTCATTATACACCCTGTGATGAATACAGACCCTCCCCTGTACAGTGATCTCCTCATTATACACCTTGTGATGATACAGAACCTCCCCTGTACAGTGATCTCCTCATTATACACCCTGTGATGATACAGAACCTCCCCTGTACAGTGATCTTCTCATTATACACCCTGTGATGAATACAGACCCTCCCCTGTACAGTGATCTCCTCATTATACACCATGTGATGTATACAGACCCTCCCCTGTACAGTGTCTCCTCATTATACACCCTGTGATGAATACAGACCCTCCCCTGTACAGTGATCTCATTTTACACCCTGTGATGATACAGAACCTCCCCTGTACAGTGATCTCCTCATTATACACCCTGTGATGATACAGAACCTCCTCTGTAAAGTGATCTCCTCATTATACACCCTGTGATGATACATACCCTCCCCTGTACAGTGATCTCCTCATTATACACCCTGTGCTGATACAGACCCTCCCCTGTACAGTGATCTCCTCATTATACACCCTGTGATGATACTGAACCTCCCCTGTACAGTGATCTCCTCTTTATACACCCTGTGATGATACAGAACCTCCCCTGTACAGTGATCTCCTCATTCTTCACCCTGTGATGAATACAGAACCTCCCCTGTACAGTGGTCTCCTCATTATACACCCTGTGATGATACAGAACCTCCTCTGTACAGTGACCTCCTCATTATACACCCTGTGATGATACAGAACCTCCCCTGTACAGTGATCTCCTCATTATACACCCTGTGATGAATACAGAACCTCCCCTGTACAGTGATCTCCTCATTATACACCCTTTTGACAGGGACCGTCCCAGTTGCAGCACACCTTGTGGTGGTGGATGGTTTTACACTATTGGTGAGTACAGACACTGTGTACTAAGTCCCTGATGTTATTTATATGCTCTATTACTATTTACAGCAGGGTATATACTTACCTTGTGTCTATCAAAGTCTAAACACTCTGCAGATTCAATGGAGGGTTTGGATCAGAGGATATTCCTGTGTGTGAACGGCCCAGTCACCATCCAGACCCAAATCCACCCAGAATCTGAGAAGAGACGGGAACATTACTGATCACAGACGTCTCCATCCAATCTCACTGAGTGAGAGCAAAGAAGAAGGGAGAATGTCTCCTCTAGATGAGCAAAGCTGGAGATACAGACCCCAAAAGACAGAGAAAGGTGGTCCTACAAAGTGCTGACTCAGGGGGTGAATACTAATACAAGACAGAGAAAGGTGATCCTACAAAGTGCTGACTCAGGGGGTGAATACTAATACAAGAAAGAGAAAGGTGGTCCTACAAAGTGCTGACTCAGGGGGTGAATACTAATACAAGACAGAGAAAGGTGGTCCTACAAAGTGCTGACTCAGGGGGTGAATACTAATACAAGACAGAGAAAGGTGGTCCTACAAAGTACTGACTCAGGAGGTGAATACTAATACAAGACAGATAACGGTGGTCCTACAAAGTGCTGACTCCGGGGGTGAATACTAATACAAGACAGAGAAAGGTGGTCCTACAAAGTACTGACTCAGGGGGTGAATACTAATACAAGACAGATAACGGTGGTCCTACAAAGTGCTGACTCCGGGGTGAATACTAATATAAGATAGAGAAAGGTGGTCCTACACAGTGCTGACTCGGGTGAATACTAATACAAGACAGAGAAAGGTGGTCCTACAAAGTGCCGACTCCAGTGCTGAATACTAATACAAGACAGAGAAAGGTGATCCTACAAAGTGCTGACTCAGGGGCTGAATAGTAATACAAGACAGAGAAAGGTGGTCCTACAAAGTGCTGACTCAGGGGGTGAATACTAATACAAGACAGAGAAAGGTGGTCGTATAAAGTACTGACTAAGGGGCTGAATACTAATACAAGACAGAGAAAGGTGGTCCTACAAAGTGCTGACTCAGGGGGTGAATAATAATACAAGACAGAGAAAGGTGGTCCTACAAAGTACTGACTAAGGGGCTGAATACTAATACAAGACAGAGAAAGGTCGTCCTACAAAGTGCTGACTCAGGGGGTGAATACTAATACAAGACAGAGAAAGGTGGTCCTAAAAAGTACTGACTCAGGGGGTGAATACTAATACAAGACAGATAACGGTGGTCCTACAAAGTGCTGACTCCGGGGGTGAATACTAATACAAGACAGAGAAAGGTGGTCCTACAAAGTGCTGACTCCGGGGTGAATACTAATACAAGACAGAGAAAGGTGGTCCTAAAAAGTACTGACTCAGGGGGTGAATACTAATACAAGACAGATAACGGTGGTCCTACAAAGTGCTGACTCCGGGGGTGAATACTAATATAAGATAGAGAAAGGTGGTCCTACACAGTGCTGACTCGGGGTGAATATTAATACAAGACAGAGAAAGGTGGTCCTACAAAGTGCCGACTCCAGGGTTGAATACTAATACAAGACAGAGAAAGGTGGTCCTACAAAGCGCTGACTCAGGGATGAATACTAATGCAAGACAGAGAAAGGTGGTCCTACAAAGCGCTGACTCAGGGGGTTGAATACTAATGCAAGACAGAGAAAGGTGGTCCTACAAAGTGCTGACTCAGGGGCTGAATACTAATACAAGACAGAGAAAGGTGGTCCTACAAAGTGCTGACTCAGGGGGCTGAATACTAATGCACTACACAGAGGACAGAAGACATGTTCTCTGGGGTCTAGCTATCTAGTGATGAAGGGTCGAGAGGTGTGACAATCCACCATGTGACCACACTGAGGGCATAAACCACCAATACACACAGATGGGTGGAGTCAAGCCTGGCCACACCCACACATGATATCACCAATCTGTCATGTGACTCCTCAGTAACTCAGGCAGTGTGCGCTCATTGGGTGCCTGACACAGCAGCCGCCATATTGGATAAGGGAAAACTGCCATAAACCTGAAAAAGAAATACATAGTAAAGGACTGGCATCACGTTATGTCTAGGTGCAAGCAAGAAAAAAAAACCTGACATTTAAAGTGAAAATCCACTACAACACTAGACAGTATATGTATAGGTAATAGCATAATGGCTGAATGTGAACAGCAGGGCTGTCTGCACAGCTAACAAAGACATAGGGTAAAATGACATGGCAGAAACTGCTGGTCAATCTAAAGAAAACGGAGAAATCTTAGCTTAAAGAAGTGGCCACTGCGTCAAGAGCCCGATAACCACGTCACGGTATATCTCATTATACCGTGACGTGGTTATCGGGCTCTTGACGCAGTGGCCACTTCTTTAAGCTAAGATTTCTCCGTTTTCTTTAGATTCACCAGCAGTTTCTGCCATGTTATTTTACCCTATGTCTTTGTTAGCTGTGCAGACAGCCCTGCTGTTCACATTCAGCCATTATGCTATTCCCTATACATATACTGTCTAGTGTTGCAGCGGATTTTCACTTTAAATGTCAGTCTTTTTCTTGCTCGCACCTAAACATAAGGTGATGCCAGTCCTTTACTATGTATTTGTATTACTGATTATTGACGGAGCTCCCTTCCCTCGCCCGGCAGCCATGTTTGGTATCATTTTGATGTAGTTATGTCCATGATAACCCCTCACAGCTGGTTTTAATTGTATATAGAGGCATGAAAACCCACACATACAGCATTACACCACAAGAGAGGCACACGGCTAGGACCCGATATAATGAGAAAGACCGTGACGTGGTTATCGGGCTCTTGACGCAGTGGCCGCTGCTTTAAGCTAAGATTTCTCCGTTTTCTTTAGATTCACCAGCAGTTTCTGCCATGTCTTTTTTCTCTATGTCTTTGTTAGCTGTGCAGACAGCCCTGCTGTTCACATTCAGCCATTATGCTATTCCCTATACATATACTGTCTAGTGTTGCAGCGGATTTTCACGTTACATATAAACCTGCAATATTGCTGCGATAAGATGATCGCATAGATGCAATAAAGCCACAAACAAGATAATAGAGCCAAAGTCACATGACTGGAAATAACAGATCCAGGAGCGGAAATGACACCCAGGAGACTGAGAATAAGTCTTATCCCAGGAAGGAAGAATCCCAGACAATGTCCCTATACCAAACATGAGGAGGAGCTGGTGGGGGCCCACATCTAGAGTTACAGGGGGCAAAGAGGGGCCACAAATCCTCCATCTCTACAGTCCTAAACCAGCCCCCCTCCCCGAGACACAAGCCAGCCCCCCTCCCCGAGACACAAGCCAGCCCCCCTCCAACACACTGGAAAAGCCACAATTATGGGGAGAACAGGAGACACAGCTCAGTACACAGTATCACACAAGGTAGAATTAGATACACAGCTCAGACAGCATTACACAGGATAGGATTAGATACACAGCTCAGACAGCATTACACAGGGTAGGATTAGATACACAGCTCAGCAGACAACATCACACTGGACAGGATCAGATGCATGGCTCAGCAAACAGTATCACACAGGATAGGACCTCAAGGGTGCGCTCCCCCCCATGCCATGGGGTCTTACCCCCACACCCCCGCTTCCATTATAATCACCTCCATGACTGCGTGGACTTAAAAATGAACGCTCATTCTGTTTTTGGAAGAAACCGCCAAGTCAGGCCCACCACTGGAAAACCACCCGAGCCGCTAATGCCCTGCAACCTCCGGCCGCTCTGTGTAAGGCCTGTTTCACACATGCATGCCCTCGGCACGCTTGCGGTCCATGCCGACACATACTGGAGGCTCTGACATACGGGGACACATGATCCTCTATGGCCCCTTCAGATGTCCGTTATTCAACATGGACTTTCGCCGTGTGGAGCAGATGCGTGTCCGTGTGCTCCACATGATGGCATGTCTGTTATTCAGCAGAAGCACAGACCCATTCAGGTCAATGGGTCCATGCAAAAATGTCATCCATGTGACATGCGTGTACACAGACCAGAACCAAAATTTGTACGTTAAAAAACAAAGAATTTCCTCCTCCCCTCCTTTCAGTGCTGTCTGCTCCTCTCACTTCTGGGGCCGCTCATTAGTCTCATCTAATATTCACTGCACCGAGAGCTGGAGGGATGTCAGTATACAGTGACAGGCTGTCCATGTGCTACCTCGATGTGTGGCACACAGAAGCACGGCCTCTAAAAACAGCCTCACATGTACCTGTTTTGCACGGATGTGTGATCAGGCCTAACAGTATACCGGCCAATGCTATAGACAAACACATGAGAGCACATCCAGAATCAGAAGTTAGTCTAGTTCCACCAGTGTAACATTGTGATCAGACTGTATGAAGTCGTGGCCTCGTCACAGTGACCTCTCAGTGACTCCATAACTAGAAATTGCCTTAAAAGGTGCAGCGCCATGTGCCAAACACCGCCGCAGCCACAATACACCAGCAGGGCGGCGACATGGTGCCCACATTCTCCATATTGCCAGGCCGAGTCCTCATGACTCCAGACCACACCACCCCACAGATACAAAACCACAGCAACAATGGCCGACACACTGTACCAAACACCCAGAGAAAGAAGCTGGAAAACAACTCACCTTCCACCAGCTCTCAGGATGTGACCAGAGCGCAAACATAGGCCGGAGCCTCCTGCAGTCTCCAGCTATAGGCAATGTGCCAAATGGGAGGAGCATGGGGCAAATGGGAGGAGCATGGGGCAAATGGGAGGAGCGCAATTCTGTATGTGCTTCCATGTGCATTTCTGCAGTGTTGATATTTTCCATGTTTCCTCTGTGTTGCATTACTTTGCCCCACGCTCCTCCCATTTGCCACATTGTCTATACGCTGGAGACTGCAGCCTATGTTTGCTGGTAGAAGGTGAGTTGTTTTCCAGCTTTTTTCTCTGGGTGTTTGGTGCAGTGTGTCGGCCATTGTTGCTGTGGTTTTGTATCTGTGGGGCGGTGTGGTCTGGAGTCATGAGGACTCGGCATTGCAATGTGGGGGATGTGGGCACCAGGTCGCCGCCCTGCTGGTGCAATGTTGCATACATTTTTGTCCAGCTGCACCAGATCAACTCATGATGTTGGATGTGCGGCCATTCGTGTTTGTCTACAGCATTAGCCTATTATGTGTGATACTGTGTGCTGAGCTGTGTATCTAATCCCTGAAAAATAAACCATACAGAGAGGTGCCCTTCTGTGTACCTGGTGGTCTAGTGGGGATTGTTGGATCACTCACCTTTCATGGTTGAGCACCTCTGCACATCCACAGTGTGGGCCTCCGGGGTGTAGTCACACACCGCACGATCCTCCGGTGTTCAGGCTGGGACGGTCACGTGGGAGCGACATCACCGCAGGTCCTTCACTCTCTGCTCCGGCGCTGTAAACTGCAGCTCCAGACGCTCCCAGGGGATTTCTGTGGTACAGAGGTAATTATGCGTTTTTTTGGTATAGCTCATGAATTCAGCATCTAAGTAGATATTACCTTTTTGTTAGAACTGCTTTATTTAAGGCCTCTTTCACACATCCATGTCATCACGGACATGTGATACAAGGCCTTTTGTGGGTGGGGCGTGGACACGTGTCACGGACGTGTGACACGTGTGCTGTCCGTGTGCTATCTGTAGAGAGCACACTGACAGCCTGGCCTCACGTACTCACCTCCCCGCTGCGCCGCTGTTCCTCTCACTTCCGGGCCACTGTCAGCCTCAGTGAAGTGAATGTTCATGAGCCTAATGAGTGGCTCCAGAGGTGGGAGGAGCTGTCAGAGCTGGAGCAAGGTGAAATTCTTTTTTTTCTTTTACACTTTTCACTTTTGTCCGTGGTCTGTGCACATGGATGTCACACGGATGACATCCGTGTGCATGGACATTTTGAAGCAAAAGAAAGCGGTCTGTGCCTCTACGTGTCGTGCGGAAATACGGATGTGTGAATGGGGCCATATGGGAACATGTGTCCGTGCCTCCGGCATGTGTCGGCACAGACCGCCTACTTGCTGGAGGCAAGGATGTGTGAATGAGGCCTAACAAATGTGGCTCTCACAACATGTTTCCGCGGGTCACCTCCTTCATCAGGTCTATCTAATCCTATCCTCTGTAATACTGTGTACTAAGCTGAGTATCTAATCCCATCCTCTGTAATACTGTGTCTGTGTACTGAGCTGTGTATCTAATCCTATCCTGTGTGATACTGTTTACTAAGCTGTGTATCCTATTCTCCCCATGTTTGTGGCTTTTCCCATTTCTGGTGGAGGGGGCTGGCTTGTTTCTTGGGTTAGGGGGGCTGCCTTGTTTCTTGGGGAGGGGGGCTGGCTTGGGACTGTGGATTGTGGCCCCTTTGACTCCAGATGTCCCCGGTTTGGCCCCTGCTGGTTCTTCCTCATGTCTGGCATAGGGACATTGTCTGGGACTCTTCCTTCCAGGAATAACACTTAAGGCCCCATCACACGGGGCAACATCGCCGGCAACTGAGGGGCGTGGCCAAGTTGCGGCGACATCGCTGAAGAGCTGCCCTGTAAACAGGGTGATTTCAACGGCGATAGTTGCTTCAGCAACATCGCCTGGTTTCCCAACAATGTTGTGAAATCAGGCGATGCTGCTCAGGTGATCTGCCTGCATCGCCCGGTCTGACGCGGCAACTGCGATGTTGCCGGCAACTTCCCACATAGACTCCCATGTTAAGGATCGCTGCCAGGGTTGAATTTAACCCCGGCAGCGAGAGTTGCTAGCAACATCGCTGAGGAGTTGCCGGCGATGTCTCCTTGTCTGACAGCTCGTCAGCGATGTTGGAGAGCGTCCAAAAACATGCGCGCTCCCGGGAGCTGCCGGCGATGTTGCCCTGTGTGACTGGGCCTTTATTCTCAGTCTCCTGGAGCTGTTATTTACAGTCATGTGACTTTGCTCTATTATCTTGTTTATGAGTTTATTGCCTCTATGTGATCATATTATCACAGCACTATTGTGACACGCCCTCCAGGGACTTAGGATACTCGGAACCGGGCTTTGTGGCTTCACGGGAGTCACCGGGGTCGAGACCCGGCTCCATGACCCTGGCGGTGTCATTAAAAGTTTTTGGTGTGGGTGTCTCTCTCTCTTGGGGAAGGTCATGAGGCGAGGAGGGTTCATTAGGGAAGGGATGACCGGACCTAGGGATACTTGTTTATGTAACGCCACTCGCTTGTTGCGGCTATAGATGGCCACTGCTGCACAACAGTTCCTTTGGGGGCCGATGGTAGGGAGGCAGCAGTGTTGTAAAGCCCTCTATGGGTAGGGCTGACCCCCAGGGCAGCAGAAGGTACCTGAGTGAAATAGTAGTGTTTCTGGTACTCTTGACGCGTCAAGGAAGTTCACAGACACAGCGGGGTGCAGTCTTCAGATCTTTTACTCACAGTTACTAGGCACCAACCGCGGAGCACTGAGTTTTTGGAGGCAGGGATTCAGCTACTCCGGGTATTAGGATGGTACATAACCGGCACCCCTTCTCTTTCCTTCTCGGTCTCTCACACAGCGCTTGCCTCACCCTCCTGCCTTTGCCCTCGTCACACAGAGCTCTGAGCCAATGACTGTGGGCTTTTCTTAGGGGTTGACCTGCAGTATCTCCCAATAACCCTCTTGTTGCCACCTTTTCAGGAGATAGTGTAGGTTGTCGGCTTTGTAACCATGGGAAGTTCCACAGCCTCCGGGTTGCTAGCTGAGCCTGGTCTGTCACTAGTCTTGGGGTCCCGATGCCCCTCTTCTGTGGCCTGGTCCCTCCACTTGCCTGTGCCTGACAATAGATGTGTGCCCCACGGGTGGATTGCTCCGTGCCCATGCCTCTGGGACCCTCTCTTTCTCCTGGAACCGCCTGGTTCTCTTCCTCTGCTCCTCGGTCTGGCCTCAGGATGAGCTCCCACTAGCTCCAGTCCTCTGAACACTTCTCTCAAGTTCTTTTCCTTCTGTGACAGGCTTTCTTTCCCTAGTTTCCCTCCAACTCAACTCTCGCTGTTCAGCTATTTTCTCTCTTTCCAACTATCTCTGCTTTATGCTGTCTAACTGTCTCTCCTCCTTTCTAGATCTCTCCCACTCTATTTATACCCTCTGTCACGTGTCCCACGTCATCTACGTGTGTGCTTCCTAACTTCACTCCTTCGAGTTGCTCTCTCTAACTACTTCCTCTCCATTTTAGGCTGGAGTCACACTAGTGTATGACTCGTGTGATGGTGCATGGCCTGGACCGGCCACGGCTCTCCTGACCTGAGGGTGTCCGCTACATAGAAATACATGAAGGTCAGGAGAGTGCAGACAGTCCAGGGCAATGCGGTGGGATCCTCGTACAAGTTGTATGCTAGTGTGACTCCAGCCTAATTGTGAGTATAGGGGAATCGCAGCAGATTAACTCACTCTTACTGAAAATAAATCTGTACACACAGACCAACACTGATATTACCGCCATATAGTGATACCAGTCCTGAAGTGCTGTACATGAGAAAGGGTTACATACAGACAAGTTAAAAATACAATGAACAAAGTGACAGACTGATACAGAGGGGAGAGAGGACCCTGCCCTTGTGGGTTTACATTCTACAGGGCAATGGGGAGGGAGACAGTAGGTTGGGTTTGCTCGGGTGGTGCTGGAGTGCCAGTCCGTTGGAGGTGGAGCTCCGGGTCCAGTGGGGTTGAGCGGCACTGTGGTCATTGAGGTTGCAGGCTGTTCTGAAAAGATGGGTTTTCAGGAGCCAGCAAATGATACACTGAAAGAGCGGTCAGAAAGATAAGGGAAGGGGAGCCAGGAGAGAACGGTGTCCTTTATACCAATGGAGTGCAGCATGAGAGTAGGAGATGGTGGTCAACAGTGTCAAAAGCTACAGAGAGATCAAGGAAATAAGTCAGAGAGTGGTCACCATTATGTTTTGCTGTCAAAAGGTCATTGTCACTTTGGTGAGGGCGGTTTCTGTAGAATGTAAGGGGGCGGAAAGCCAGACTGAAATGAATCTAGAAGAGAGTGAAGCGGAGAGGTAACGGGTGAAGCGGGAGTAGACCAGGCGCTCCAGGAGTTTAGAGATGAAGGGGAAATTGGAGACTGTTCTGTAGTTATTTGTGCAGGATGGGTCGAGAGAAACTTCAGGCCTGCTACAGTTCAAGCCTGCCGACATGGAGGAACTACTGAAGCAGTTGGTGATTACTCAGCGGCAAAAGGAGCAGTTCCAACAGCAGCAGAAAACCAATGAGTTGCTTCTACAGCAGATTGTGGCACTGCGAGACACGTCACCAGCGCTTACCCCGGAATGTCGTGAGGCCCGGGACAGGGTCCGCTCTGCATTGAGGAAGCTGAGTCAGGAGGACAATGTGGAAGCTTTTCTCACCATCTATGAGCGCACAGCGGGAAACGGGAACACCTACCAGACGACCAGTGGGCTGAAGTTGTGGCTCCGTTCCTGATGGGCGACGCCTAGAAAGCCTACTTTGACCTCAGTCGGGAGGATGCTCAGGACTACGGGAAGCTAAAAGGTGAGATCCTTGCTCGACTGGGGGTTAATACCGTTTTCCCCGAATAGAACAATCAAAGTGGCCCCATGTCTTATTTTCGGGGTATGGCTTATATTGGCAGCCACCAGCCTACTTACACTACACATCAACATACACAAAACACATATACAGTTAGGGCCAGAAATATTTGGACAGTGACACAAGTTTTGTTATTTTAGCTGTTTACAAAAACATGTTCAGAAATACAATTATATATATATAATATGGGCTGAAAGTGCACACTCCCAGCTGCAATATGAGAGTTTCCACATCCAAATCGGAGAAAGGGTTTAGGAATCATAGCTCTGTAATGCATAGCCTCCTCTTTTTCAAGGGACCAAAAGTAATTGGACAATGGACTCTAAGGGCTGCAATTAACTCTGAAGGCGTCTCCCTCGTTAACCTGTAATCAATGAAGTAGTTAAAAGGTCAGGGGTGGATTCCAGGTTTGTGGTTTTGCATTTGGAAGCTGTTGCTGTGACCAGACAACATGCGGTCAAAGGAACTCTCAATTGAGGTGAAGCAGAACATCCTGAGGCTGAAAAAAAAGAAAAAATCCATCAGAGAGATAGCAGACATGCTTGGAGTAGCAAAATCAACAGTTGGGTACATTCTGAGAAAAAAGGAATTGACTGGTGAGCTTGGGAACTGTAAAAGGCCTGGGCGTCCACGGATGACAACAGTGGTGGATGATCGCCGCATACTTTATTTGGTGAAGAAGAACCCGTTCACAACATCAACTGAAGTCCAGAACACTCTCAGTGAAGTAGGTGTATCTGTCTCTAAGTCAACAGTAAAGAGAAGACTCCATGACAGTAAATACAAAGGGTTCACATCTAGATGCAAACCATTCATCAATTCCAAAAATAGACAGGACAGAGTTAAATTTGCTGAAAAACACCTCAAGAAGCCAGCTCAGTTCTGGAAAAGTATTCTATGGACAGATGAGACAAAGATCAACCTGTACCAGAATGATGGGAAGAAGAAAGGGAACGGCACATGATCCAAGGCACACCACATCCTCTGTAAAACATGGTGGAGGCAACGTGATGGCATGGGCATGCATGGCTTTCAATGGCACTGGGTCACTTGTGTTTATTGATGACATAACAGCAGACAAGAGTAGCCGGATGAATTCTGAAGTGTACCGGGATATACTTTCAGCCCAGATTCAGCCAAATGCTGCAAAGTTGATTGGACGGCGCTTCATAGTACAGATGGACAATGACCCCAAGCATACAGCCAAAGCTACCCAGGAGTTCATGAGTGCAAAAAAGTGGAACATTCTGCAATGGCCAAGTCAATCACCAGATCTTAACCCAATTGAGCATGCATTTCACTTGCTGAAATCCAGACTTAAGACGGAAAGACCCACAAACAAGCAAGACCTGAAGGCTGCGGCTGTAGAGGCCTGGCAAAGCATTAAGAAGGAGGAAACCCAGCGTTTGGTGATGTCCATGGGTTCCAGACTTAAGGCAGTGATTGCCTCCAAAGGATTCGCAACAAAATATTGAAAATAAAGATATTTTGTTTGGGTTATGTTTATTTGTCCAATTACCGTATATACTCGTGTATAAGCCGAGTTTTTCAGCACAAAAAATGTGCTGAAAAGTCCCCCCCTCGGCTTATACACGAGTCACTATACGGCTGAGTGTGGGGGGGCCAGTGTCCGGGGGCTGGAGCAGGCGGGGGGGAGGCTGTAATATGAGCTCCCGGTCACGTGGGGCCGCTCATTAGTGCAATGCAATATGCACTGCATCCCCCTGTCCATCAGCGGCAGGGGGAGCTGTGCATATTACATTGCCCTCCCCCCGCCGTGGTAAATACAGGCCCCCGCTCCCCCCCCCGTGGTAAATACAGGCCCCCGCTCCCCCCCCGTGGTATATACAGATCCCCGCTCTCCCCCCGTTGTATATAAAGACCCCCGCTCCCCCCCCTCGTGGAATATACAGACCCCCACTCCCCCAGTAGTATATACAGGCCCCCCACGGTAAATACAGGTCCCCCCCCGTTTCCCCCCCGTGGTATATACATGCCCCCGGTAGATGCCGCACACCTGTAAAAGAATCGCTTTCATACTTACCCTCCTCACTGTCATCGCGCTCCTCCGGTCTCATTCCCGCTTCTACCAGGCGGCCGGCGCATCCACAATGACGTCATTGTTTCTGCGCGGTCACATGACCGGGTAGAAGCAGGAAGGAGACTGGATGGAGGACGCGCGATGACAGTGAGGAGGGTAAGTATGAAAGCGATTCTTTTACAGGTGTGCGGCATCTACCGGGGGCATGTATATACCACGGGGGGGTAACGGGGGGGCCTGTATTTACCGCGGGGGACCTGTATATACTACTGGGGGAGTGGGGGCCTGTATATACCACGAGGGGGGGAGCGGGGGGGCCTGTATTTACCGCGGGGGGCCTGTATATACTACTGGGGGAGTGGGGGCCTGTATATACCACGAGGGGGGGAGCGGGGGGGCCTGTATTTACTGCGGGGGGGCCTGTATATACTACTGGGGGAGTGGGGGCATGTATATACCACGAGGGGGGGAGTGGGGGCCTGTATATACTACTGGGGGGAGTGGGGGCCTGTATATACTACTGGGGAGTGGGGGCCTGTATATACCACGAGGGGGGGAGCGGGGGGGCCTGTATTTACCGCGGGGGCCTGTATATACTACTGGGGGAGTGGGGGCCTGTATATACCACGAGGGGGGGAGCGGGGGGGCCTGTATTTACTGCGGGGGGCCTGTATATACTACTGGGGGAGTGGGGGCATGTATATACCACGAGGGGGGGAGTGGGGGCCTGTATATACTACTGGGGGGAGTGGGGGCCTGTATATACCACGAGGGGGGGAGCGGGGGTCTGTATATACATCGGGGGGGGGGAGCGGGGGTCTGTATATACCATGGGGGGGGAGAGCAGGGGCCTGTATAAACCACTAGGGAGGCTGCTGTATACTACCACAGGGAGGCTGCTGTATACTACCACAGGGGGAGGCTGCTGTATACTACCACAGGGGGAGGCTGCTGTATACTACCACTGGGGAGGCTGCTGTATACTACCACAGGGGAGGCTGCTGTATACTACCACAGGGGAGGCTGCTGTATACTACCACAGGGGGAGGCTGCTGTATACTACCACAGGGAAGGCTGCTGTATACTACCACAGGGGGAGACTGCTGTATACTACCACAGGGGGAGGCTGCTGTTTACTACGACAGGGGGAGGCTGCTGTATACTACCGCAGAGGGAGACTGCTGTATACTACCACAGGGGGAGGCTGCTGTATACTACCACAGGGGGAGACTGCTGTATACTACCACAGGGGGAGGCTGCTGTTTACTACCACAGGGGGAGGCTGCTGTATACTACCGCAGAGGGAGACTGCTGTATACTACCACAGGGGTAGACTGCTGTATACTACCACAGGGGGAGACTGCTGTATATTACCACTGGGGAGGCTGCTGTATACTACACTGCTGGGGGCTGTATACCTGTGCTGGGGTCCACCCTCGGCTTATACACGAGTCAATAGGTTTTCCCAGGTTTTGGGGGCAAAAGTAGGGGGGTCGGCTTATACACGGGTCGGCTTATACATGAGTATATACGGTACTTTTGACCTCCTAAAATGTGGAGTGTTTGTAAAGAAATGTGTACAATTCCTACATTTTCTATCAGATATTTTTGTTCAACCCTTCAAATTAAACGTTACAATCTGCACTTGAATTCTGTTGTAGAGGTTTCATTTCAAATCCAATGTGGTGGCATGCAGAACCCAACTCGCCAAAATGGTGTCACTGTCCAAATATTTCTGGCCCTAACTGTATATAGGTGTACCAGAAAAATCCAAATGTGTGTGTACCAAAATATAATGGCATATGTAGCCAGGTGGTGGATTATATTACAGTGGTACCCTGATATGACAATCTATAGCACAAACATGGTTAATGTTCAAAAACACAGCAGATGCATATGACTAAAAAAACATATTTAGCATAGAAAAACCCTGGGATAAGTTTATGGTATAAAGCATGTATTATCCTAACGCAATACCCAATTATTGATTAATGTGGTCGGACCCCCACAGAGCCCAACGCATGACGCTGCTAGGCAGGCAGCTTCGTCAGGGGTGGCTGCTTGTGTTGCAGGTCGTGAGTATAAATGAGAGTTACAGCGTTCATTACCGCGATTCAACTGGTGGTGGGCGTGAACCAGAAACACGTCAGTCACGTGACCACGTTCCTATGGTACCATATACACAGTGGGAAAACCGGAAGTGCGTCATGGTCACTTGACGCGGTAATCGGGTAACCAGATAAACAAATCAACACACTCCCGGAGATTCGGGAATGCAGATAGAATAGGCCAGAGATGGCAGAAAGTCACAATACATTACGTTACCGCTGTACATGAGATAAAGCAGAGGTGCTGGCGTATAATAGTTACTGTAACCAGGGGAAAAGAGTAACGTGTATCTAATTACATTAACATTGCACCAGAATATTCTTACCTATGCCAATTGGGGGGGGTTATTGTATTATAAACAGAGATATACATGTTCAGTACAAGATACAGTAAGAGCTGTTGTTGGGAGGTGCCAAGGCACGAGGAGCAAAGCCCAATTCAGTCCAAATTGTCACAACACAAAGATGTGGTTGTGTAGTAGATCCAGGGAATAGAGAGCTGTAATGAGGGGTTAACCTAGAGGAAAAGACACAAATGTATGCACATCCCTCTAAATTCCCTTCAACATGTGCATCAACACTGTCCCAAACCAAAGGGATAACACACTGCGTACTGCAGCTGAAGAAAACGCATCTATAGGTTGTTTATGGGAAGTGCACTATCATAAGGCACAATGCCCATTATGCAGTATAAGTGACGCAGGTATATGTCTCAGCAACCAGTTATAAGTTAATAGATATATCCAAGTGTTGCCGTTGTTTGGAGGTACCATAACATAAGGCACAAAACCCTTTTGAGCCCGAAATATCACAACTCAAAATAGTATGGATGTGTAGGGGAACCCAGAGAATATAAGACTCTAGTAAAAGGAACCCAGAGAATATAGGACTCTAGTAAAGGGAACCCAGAGAATAGAAGACTCTAGTAAAGGGAACCCAGAGAATAGAAGACTCTAGTAAAGGGAACCCAGAGAATAGAAGACTCTAGTAAAGGGAACCCAGAGAATAGAAGACTCTAGTAAAGGGAACCCAGAGAATAGAAGACTCTAGTACAGGGAACCCAGAGAATAGAAGACTCTAGTAAAGGGAACCCAGAGAATATAAGACTCTAGTACAGGGAACCCAGAGAATAGAAGACTCTAGTAAAAGGAACCCAGAGAATAGAAGACTCTAGTAAAAGGTTGCAAGAGAGACAATGAACACCAAAATGTGCACATCAAAGCAACCAAGGGACACCATACTGAATGTTATGTCTGGACAGAATGTGATATAAGTTGTTTATGGGAAGTGCACTATGATAAGGCACAATTCCCATTGTTTAATATAAAATATATACAACGCAGGCATGTCCCTTGGCGACCTATTGTAAGCTAATAAATGTATAGTAGTTGCCGTATTAACTAGGTAATCATCCCGGATGGAAGTCACAATGTGGCATACAATAAGAGTGTCACTGTCACAAGTTATTGGAACCTAAAGTAAGTCTCTGGGCTCTGTATACGGCACCTAGCATTCTCTTCCATAGTGTATATGAATTATAATGTATGCACTGAACACGTATAGATGGAAATAACTGGAAAAAGAGTCAAGGCTATATAAAAACCATTGATGAGTTTTTACTGGAAAACCCCAAAGCTGCGATTTATAAAGAAAAGATAAGTGTTCTCCAGCCTCTTATTAACATCTTGTAGCAACATCAGTTTTTAGATAGAACCCCCCGACTTTTTGGCATAGGTGCAAAGGAATAGATGGTAGAATGAAAATGCAAAAATATAATCCCCCTTATGGTTAGTAATTACTTCATGGACATTTACAAAATTGGAAAGATTCCATTTAGGGTGGAGATTTGCCCTGGGACATTTATCCAATTACAATTTCCCAGAGTCTGTTAGTGGTTCTGTACATGGTGTAGCCCAACTCATCATCAAATCCACATACCGTATATAGAGAGATTCGGCCCATGACAAGAGGACATCTGTGTGATCTCTTTTTTTGGTCATCCAATATTATTCTCCAAAGAGCAGTAGTTCGATTCTTCCCAGGGTGACTGTAGGTTGTTATCTTCATCCCAGAAATCCTGTAAATAGAAATTCCTCGTTTAGTCCAGTCGGGGACATGGAGTTGAGATGGTAAATCCATTTAGTTTCCAATATAAGCAGCAATTTCTTTACACCCCCACTCGTCTGACATATTGTGACCGCAGCACCATCTCCGAAAATGGTAACCACTGCATGTGCTGGTGCCTCCTTTGCGGACGCTGAAGCATCCTGGGCGTAACCAACGTGCGGTGTGACATAATGACGTTTAGTACGCTCCGCCCTGTGGTCATGCTGCTTACTCTGCCCCAGTATAAAGATGGCTGCCCGGCATCGCTCAGCACTATGGGGAGATACGGAGCTGATGCTCCTCATCAACATGTGTGACCAGCAGGACTACTGGTGCAATTTGCAGCATGAGCATCCAGTGCTGCACAAGCAGGTTGTGCTCATGAAAATTGAGAGTGCACTTATGAGAAGGCTTGGGGTTGAGCGGAGCTCTGTGCAGATCCGCAAGAAAATTGTGGACCTGAAATATAAGTCCAGGGACCGCCTTGCCACCACACGGGCCCGGATACCGAGAATGCGTGGTGAGTATTTACAAACCCCATAGCTTTTACAGCATCCTACTGACGTTAGGCCTTCCATCAGTGCCTGAACTCCTGGCCTCACATGAGAGGGCAATGCAGGAGCTTCTGCGCCACGGGGAGCTGCTGAGGAGGCTGGCTGAAGGCCAAATTACCCAGGCCCGTTGGCCCTAGGCAGAGCTGCTCTGCAGCCTGTGTTTTGTGTGTTTCTCTGTCTATTTGTGTTTTAGTTAGTGGGTAAACCCCTTTATCCTAACTTTATAGAAAAAAACAAAACAAACATCCTTACAAAAGTTTCTGACAATAAATATTTTCACTTTGTTCAATATGGCAGAGTAATCATTCAACTCCTTAAACACGTAACACACGTGTTACCAAAACATGCGTGTATAAGTGTCCACAGCTACACAGGGGCATTGTGTGGGCTTTTGTGTGTACAGGTAGATGTTCTACCAAGAGTCCCAAAATCCAGACCTCGAGGGCCGCACACAGTCCAGGTTTTCACAAACCCATTACAATTTGACAGTTGGTCATTTGAATAGCAAATGTCAAATGCGATGGTAATCCTCCAAACCTGCACTGTGCGGACCTCGAGGGCTGGAGTTTGAGACCCCTGGGTTTTACCTTGAACACACATGTATGCAGGAATACTACACTTACCAAACAAACACTCTTCACAAGCACAGTTGGAAATATAACAATTACACCTCACCATGTGCTAATGGACAACTGGCCTGATGCCGTCAACCACCTTAGGCTACATGAAGAGTATGGCACATAAATACATAAACATGTATTAAATGTTACAAACATAATTAAAGTTAACAAAAATAAACATGCTGTTTAATCAAGAAAATCAACAAAATTGTGCTCCCAAAAACTACAAGTTGTGGTAGCGTGTCTCGTCAGTGGGATAGTCACCTGCAGGAGCTGACGAGGCTTCCGGCCCCATGTTCCCATAGGAATATGGTGTCGGCCTATGAGTAAGGAAGGATGGTATGGAGTCCCTAAGCATATCAGGAACTTGTCCAGACACAAACAGGTGGCCTTGAAGGCTGGGAGAGTGATGGCTGCTCCAGGGGCTCAGCGAGGATCGTTCTTGTAGTGCCTCTCCCATCTAGGCCGGCGTCCAGGGCTAGGTGGATGACCCTCTCCACGTTGATATGTTGTTGTCGATCCATCTGGGCCAGCCGCTCATTTACCACGTGAGCAAACAAACAGAATTGCTGGTTCTCCTGCTGGAACAGCACCCTTTATGCCCAAGCCCCCAGCTCGGTGGTTGGTGGAATCATCGCCTCCGAGACTGGAACCTAGGCACAGGGTGCTGCCCAGAACTACTAGCCTCACGTGGCTCCCACCCCCTGTGGTATTGTTGGGGGAGGATCAACAAGGGCTGCTGATGGTCCGGTGGAGCTGGATTCCTCTGGGTCCTACAAAGAGGAAAAAAAAAAAGGTTCAGTTGTAATGGCCAAGCAACATTTCTGCAACAACTATATTTACACAGAGTTGAAGTAGGATGTGCTAGGTAATGCACCTGCCATAACTACTTGGGGTAAGATGGGGACATATGTGAGGTTGTACAGTATGTCTGCGAGTGCAACAACGTTTGTGCTATTTAAGCAAGTTAATGGTAGAGCCTTGTAATAAACTAATTGGACTACAGTATGTCAGCAATCACATTGACATTATGGTTACATTATGTGGGCCTGCACATTAATATGTCACTACAACTCGAAATACGTTAAGTTACTCCATCCAACTATGGCTAACCCAACCAAGATTACTACGGTACTTACATCCACCAACGAAGCAGTCGGTTCCGGAGTGGCGGGAGGCCTTTGTGAAAGGTCCCTGCAGACGGCCATAGGACAAGGGGTCTCCTGGTTCAAGGTGAACAGGAGGAGGTCATACCGTAGTACCAGAGTGTGGGCACATAGACCTCCAACCCAGCGCCTGAGCGCCAGAAATTGTTCACCTTGGCATGTTCTTTCTTGAAGACTGCCCACAGGGACTGGATCTTTCATTTCACAAAGGCCTCGTCGCATCTGTCAGCTGCATAGTGTTCCTGACAGACTGCAACCAGTGCATGCGCCACTCTCTTCACCTCTCTATTCTTATAGTAGGGTGACTTGCTTCACCACAGACATTCGTTAGCCCTGTACGTCTCTATGAAGGCCCAAATAAACTCCTGGAATGAGGTTATACTGTACATGTATGTATGAGTTGGTCCCTGAAGAGCATTAATGTTCATGTTGTGGCCTGTGCCACCCACCATTGAGTAGCACACCTATATGTGAAGGTGTAAGCAGATCAAAGTCAAGTTTGAAGCCATATTTGGACACTGAGCACTAAACATGACATATGGGATAATGGGTAAAGAAGGGATTAAAACAACCCATGAGAAGGTTATTTGGGCTCACATGCAATGGCCAGTGCATCAGCCTGGAGACAGATGTTCAAGTTTGTCACGTAAAACAGTATTGTCTTTGACATTTAGTATCTGGCAAATTGCCATTATTTTCCCACAATCATTTTGGTACAATAAGACCATATGTAATGTTTACTGTGTCGGGGAACACTATGTAATACACACCATGCAGTGGATGCACATGGCTAGTCCGAGAAAAAAAAACACCATTGGACCTTTCCATATCAAGTGATCCAAATATGAATATTTTTTTTTACCTGATGTCTTTAGATTTTTTTTATGTTTTCTTTCTATATGAAGTACAACTATAGTTAATTACAAATAAAAAGTTATGTGAAGGAATTGAGTTGATAGGCTGTCTAAAAATGTGTTTTTAAGGCACGCTTAAAATCATGGGGGCTAGAAATTGTTTGCAATGTTTGGGGCAGTGCATTCCAGAGCACAGGCACAGCACGAGAGAAGTCTTGGAGACGGAAGTGTGAGCTTTGGATTATGGGTGAAATTAGTCAAGATTAGTTGCAGAACGGAGGGCAGGGGTAAGTGATAGCAGAGATGAGGGATGAAATATAGGAGGGTGCAGGACTGTGGAAGGCTTTGTGGGTGAGAGACTGAAGTTTGTATTGTATCCTGTAGCTGATGGGCAACCAGTGTAACATCTGGCATAAGGGAGAAGCATCGCTGAAGCAACTGGATAGAACAATGGCCCTGGCTGCTCCGTTAAGGATGGACTGGAAAGGAGAAAGTTTGGTTGGAGGGAGACCAATCAGTAAAGAGTTGCAGTAATCCAAACGAGAATGAATAAGAGCAACAGTAAGTGTTTTTGTACTTTCAAGGGTGAGAAATGGTCGAATTCTAGAGATGTTTTTTTAGGTGCAAGTAACTTGAGCGAATAATTGATTGGATATAGGGGTTAAAGGATAGCTCAGCGTCAAATATGATCCCAAGGCAGCGAGCCTGCTGCTTGGGAGTTATGGCTGACCCATCAAAGATAATTGATATGTCTGGGGTCAGATGGCCAGTACAGTGTGGAAAGATGAGAAATTCAATTTTGGGGAGATTCAGTTTCAGAAAGAGGGAGACATGATGTGAGAGATGGCAGACAGACAGCTCTTGTATTTTGTATTAATGTGGGTGTGATATAGTGGCATTAAGTGAATAATTGGGTGTCATCAGTGTAGAGATGATACTAAAAGCCGAAACTACTGATGATTTGACAGATAGAAGCAGTGTATAGTGAGAAGAGAAGGAAGCCCCAGACTGAACCCTGAAGAACTCAGACAGTGAGAGGAAGAGGAGGGGAAGAGGAGCCCGCAAAAGAAACAGTGAAGGAGCGGTCAAGAGGTAGGAGGAGAACCAGGAGAGCAGCAGTGTACTGGAGGTTGAATGAATGGAGCTTGTAAGGAGGAGCTGATGATCCACGGTGTCGAAGGCGGCAGAGAGATCTAGAAGGATCAGGAGTGTGTAGTGGCCATTGGATTTAGCTGTTGGTAAGTCACTGAGGACTTTGATGAGGGCAGTTTCAGTGGAGTGTAAAGAGCGGATTCCAGATTGTAAAGGATCGTGGAGACTGTGATCAGAGAGATTTCAGATCAGACAGGAGTGGACCAAGCGTTCCAGGAGTTTAGAGATAAAGGGAAGATTAGAGACAGGTCTGTAGTTAGCAGCACAGCTCTGGTCGAGGGATTTTTTTTTTTGAGTAGTGGAGTTATGATGGAGTGTTTAAATGAAGAGGGAAAGATACTGGATGAAAGAGAGAGGTTAAATATTTTAGATAGGTAGGGAGAGGGACTGAAGGTGTTAAGTAATGGGGTCACTAGAGCAGGTTGTAGACTTGGAAGATGCAAGGAGTCAGGTATCTTCTGTAGCTGGCTCACAAATGGAAAATGAGCTTGAGGTGTTGGGAGTGAGTGGAATCCAGGCTGTGAGGGGATCGTGCAGAAATATCCTGGTGGATGTGGTTGATTTTTTTGTAAGACAAAAGTGACTGCGATCCAAAGAAATTCAAGCACAAATGAGAAACAAAATAATTTATCAGTTTGGAATAGTTATAAAGCCATTTCTAAAGCTTTGTGACTCCAGTGAATTATAGTGAGAGCCATTATCCACCAATGATGAAAACATGGATCAGTGGTTGTACCTTCTCAGGAATGGCTGACCAAAATTACCCCAAAAGTGCAGCAACGACTCACCCAAGAGATCACAAAAGACCCCACAACAACATCCAAACAACTGCAGGCCTCACTTTCCTCAGTTAATGTCAATGTTCATGACTCCACCATAAGATGAAAACTGGGCAAAAATAACCACATGGCAGAGCTCCAACACAAAAACCACTGCCTAGTAAAAAGAATGTAAAGGCTCATCTCAGTTTTGCCAGAAAACATCTTGGACTGACGAGACAAAACGTGACCATTTTGGAAGGTGAATGTCCCATTATATGTGGGGTAGAGGTAACAGCATTTCAGAAAAGGAACATCATACCAACAGTAAAGTATGGTGGTGGTAGTGTGATGGTCTGGGGCTGTTTTGCTGCTTTAGAACTTGGAAGACTTACTGTAGTGCTGATGCACACTTGGGTTATGCGGCAGGACAATGATCCAAACATACCAGCAAGTCACCTCTAAATGGCTTAAGAAAAACAAAACTAAGACTTTGGAGTGGTCTAAGCAAAGTACGGACCTTAATCCAATTGAGATGCTGTAGCCGGACCTTAAAAAGGTGGTTCATGCTCAGAAACCCTCCAATGTGGCTGAATTACAACAATTCAGCAAAGATGAATGGGCCAAAATTACTCCAGAGCGTTGTAAAAGACTCATTGCCAGTTATCACAAATGGTTGATTGCAGTTCTTGCTGCGAAGGGCATAACCAGTTATTAGGTTAAGGGGGCAATCACTTTTACACACAGGGCCCTGTAGGTTTGAATTTCTTTCTCCCCATAATAATAAAGATCTTCATTTATAAGCTGCATTTTATGTTGCCTAATATTAAAAATTGTTTGGTGATTTGAAACAGTTAAGTGTGACAAACAGTGAAAAGAATAAGAAACCAGGAAGGGGTAAACACTTTCACACCACAGTATATACACTGCACAATACCGTTCTCCTGTGCTGTATATTGGGTGTAATTATCAGTATCTGCTTTTATTCAGGATTTGGTTATAGGGGTGTGGTCTTTATGGGGTGTGGTAAAATGTCTGTAAATATGTTCGAATACATATTAGACTTTCCGTGAATTTCTGTACAGTTGTTCAGAAAATAAACTGAATAAAGGGTTGGTGACCGTAACTCTTACACATGTGCAAAGTAAAATGACGCCCCCCAGTGGATGCAGTAAAAAAAATACAATTCAATTCAACATTGATCAAAACAACATTTTATGTAACATTTTTTATTTTTTTAATATAAAAACCTGGCTGCTTCTTTCAAGGGCCGGCTTCACACCACGTTTTTTTGGCTGTCAGGATGTGTTCGGTGCTTTGCAGGAGGCACCGGACGCAGCCCGACAGCTCTGGACAAACAGAACAGGAGGGTTAATATGCCCTCCAGTCCTGTTTACAACCAGATTCGGCAGAGCGCAGCTGCAGGAGCTGTCCCTGCTGAAATGACAGAATCGCAGTTCTAAAATGTTATCAGGGGACAGCTCCAGGTGCTGAAGTTCAGCGTGGCCGCCACTGAGCTTCAGCACCCGCCATCTGGGAACCTGGCAGATTTTCTGTCGGGTCAGGTGCCCCATAGACTCCCATGTTATGGGGCGCTGGATCCGGGAGAATCCAGCTTGATCCGGTTTGGTTTAATTTTTTGCCTTGGACACAAAAATGCTGCATGCTCCGATTTTGTGTCCGGGGCAAAAAAGAATGGAGGCTGATGCTGCTGGACAGGGACAAAACCTGATGGCAAATCACTGTCATCCTGCACCATAGGGCTACATTGTGTCAAAATTGGGTCCGGGGCTGTCAGGTTCACATCGGACAGCCCCGGACCTGATCACACGGTGGTGTGAAGCTGGCCTAAGAGTAAGAGTATCACTGCAGGAAGGTGAATGGACCATAGACACCTAAGGTCTCACAACATCATGTACTTTTGTTACAATCTGACAATAAAAAGGCTTCACTGTGTAAATATTCTTGCATTTGAAAAGAGCCGATATCCGAATAAAACATTTATCAAATTCTGAACGTGAAAATATATTCTCTCCTGTGTGAATTCTCTCATGTGCTAGATGATTTGATTTAATTGAAAAGCATTTCTGACATCATGGACATGAATATGGCTTCTCTCCTGTGTGAATTCTCTCATGTATAACAAGATGTGATTTCTGAGTAAAACATTTCCCACATTCTAAACATGAATATGGCTTCTCCCTGTGTGAATTCTCTCATGTGTAACAAGATTAACTTTCTGTGTAAAACATTTCTGACATTGTGGACATGAATATGGCTTCTCTCCTGTGTGAGTTCTCTTATGTGTTATAACATTTGATTTAGTTGAAAAGCATTTCTGACATTGTGGACATGAATATGGCTTCACTCTTGTGTGAACTTTATCGTGTTTAACAAGATCTGATTTATTAGAAAAATATTTCCCACATTTTGCACATGAATATGGCTTCTCTCCTGTGTGAATTCTCTCGTGTTTAACAAGATGTGATTTCTGAGTAAAACATTTCCCACATTCAGCACATGAATATGGCTTCTCTCCTGTGTGAATTCTCTCATGTACAAGAAGATCTGATTTCTGAGTAAAGCCTTTCCCACATTCTGAACATGAATGTGGCTTCACTCCCGTGTGAATTCTCTCATGTGCAACAAGACTAACTTTCTGTGTAAAACATTTCTGACATTGTGGACATGAATATGGCTTCTCTCCTGTGTGAATTCTCTTATGTGCTATAACATTTGATTTAGTTGAAAAGCATTTCTGACATTGTGGACATGAATATGGCTTCTCTCCTGTGTGAATTCTCTCATGTGTAACAAGATCTGATTTATTAGTAAAACATTTCCGACATTTTGCACATGCATGTGGCTTCTCTCCTGTGTGAATTCTCTCATGTCCAACAAGACTAACTTTCTGCGTAAAACATTTCCCACATTCTGCACATGAATAAGGTTTCTCTCCTGTGTGAATTTTCTCATGAATAATAAGATGCGATTTCTGAGCAAAACATTTTCCACATTCTGCACATGAATATGGCTTCTCTCCTGTGTGAATTCTCTCATGAATAATAAGATGCGATTTCTGAGTAAAACATTTCTCACATTCTGAACATGAATATGGCTTCTTCCTTCTTCTTTGACTTTTATTTTGTTTAATACTCTGAGATGATTTCGGAGATAATACTTCATTAAAATCAGATGACAGATCTTTGCGGTGATCAGCTGGGGATATATCATCATGCTGTTCACGCGTATCTTCTGTGATACTACGATTATCTACTTTACATTTTAAAGACATCAGATGTCCTGCAGTGCTCCTGGTACATTCATCTGCAAAGAAAAAAATATTTTAAAATAATGTAACATGAAAAATATTCAGATATATAATAAATTAAAATAAAAATCACCTACAAAAGGTAACATACATAGCAAAATTATTAACTGATTTTTTTTATATAATCTTTGCCTTAATCAATTCTAGCAATGTCCATTCCAGATTCTGCCCAGTAGGGCATCCTCGTACCATTCTACTACTGCAGAGTGATATAGTTGTGGTGTCCTGGTATCATTCTACTACTGCTGAGTGATGTAGTTGTGGTGTCCTGATACCATTCTACTACTGCTAAGTGATGTAGTTGTGGTGTCCAAGTACCATTCTCCTACTGCTGAGTGATATAGTTGTGGTGTCCTGGTATCATTCTCCTACTGCTGAGTGATGTAGTTGTGGTATCCTGGTACCATTCTCCTACTGCTGAGTGATGTAGTTGTGGTGTCCAGGTACCATTCCCCTACTGCTGAGTGATGTAGTTGTGGTGTCCTGGTACCATTCTACTACTGCTGAGTGATGTAGTTGTGGTGTCCTGGTATCATTCTACTACTGCTGAGCTGATATATTGTGGTGTCTGGTATCATTCTACTACTGCTGAGTGATATAGTGTGGTGTCCTGGTATCATTCTACTACTGCTGAGTGATATAGTTGTGGTGTCCTGGTATCATTCTACTACTGCTGAGTGATATAGTTGTGGTGTCCGGTATCATTCTACTACTGCTGAGTGATATAGTTGTGGTGTCTCGGTATCATTCTACTACTGCTGAGTGATATAGTTGTGGTGTCCGGTATCATTCTACTACTGCTGAGTGATATAGTTGTGGTGTCCCGGTACATTCTACTACTGCTGAGTGATATAGTTGTGGTGTCCGGTATCATTCTACTACTGCTGAGTGATATAGTTGTGGTGTCCTGGTATCATTCTACTACTGCTGAGTGATATAGTTGTGGTGTCCGGTATCATTCTACTACTGCTGAGTGATATAGTTGTGGTGTCCTGGTATCATTCTACTACTGCTGAGTGATATAGTTGTGGTGTCCGGTATCATTCTACTACTGCTGAGTGATATAGTTGTGGTGTACCGGTATCATTCTACTACTGCTGAGTGATATAGTTGTGGTCAGCCGTAGATCTGTTCATGCAGGAATCTGTGGGCAGCGTGACTGTTAGAATGTGCCTTGTGATTGTTATGTGCTGCACTGCACTAGGACTGATAAATGTGCATTGTGCTGTGTACTGTGCTGCCCTCTACTAACTGATGAGTGAATATGAACATTAGGTCTTCAGTCTCCTCACAAGCTACCATAGACCTGTGGGAGAAGCCTCCACACTCAGTGATGACACCTCCTATAAGCTGGTACAAACCAGTTCCCTAAACTGGGAATGACATGCACTGTGCCTTTAAGAGAGACTGTAATGACCGTATTAGGTTCTGTGCACACCTGTGCTTTTGCATTTTGGGCATTTTTACTTGCAGATGTTAACCATTTCTACAAGTGTAAACACCTCCCAGCACAGCCTATGGGTTTCTGCAGTGCTGTGTCATCTTCTGCAGATTTTGATGCAGATATAAGAAGTAGCTGCTATTCTTTGTGTTTGCCCTATAGACAATGATAGGTGAAATCCGCCCCTTTGCTCAGAGCTATAGCTTACGCATTTGTTCACTGACGGAGCTGTGTGACAAAGCATCACTTTTTGGCTCATTTTTATTTGATTTTTTCTATGGTGTTTATTGAAGGGGTTAACTAGTGTGACTGTTATAGAGCGGGTTGTTCCAGACTTAGCAACACCAAAATATGTGCGCTTGCTTTATTTTTGCTTGTACATAAAAAAAAATTACATCAAAAATACATTTATTTTATGATTTTTTATTTTTTTTGCTGAGTCCCTGTAAATACAGGAGTGTCCCGAGGGTTCCTATACCATCTGCATGAGTGCAATCTCCTGCTATTGACAATTGTTGTGGACATGAAGGATCTTCTAGGGGTCCAGCAGCCTCTTCATATCCTGTGACTTCACCATCTGCTGCCAGGGAAACTACATGTCCCAGCTGCTCAATACAATATCTGGCACCTCCCCATGTCTGACTGCACCAATCTAAGCATAAAACTATAGAAAATTTACCATCAATTTTGTAGTTTATACAGGATTAAACATTACTGCTGTTGGCAGCACATTCCTCTGTGTAAATAAAGGATGTGCTGCCGACTATAATAAAAATACATGAGGAAAAAATATTTTTAATTACATAAATAATAAGAAACTAAAAAATGATTGTGTTGACCTCCTTAAGAATAGTCTGGATGAAATGGTGAATGAGGAAAAAGCCAATATGCTAAATTACTTTTTTTCAACAGTATTTACACAAGAAAATCCCATAACCGACAACATGATCAGTGATTACAAAAATTCTCCACTAAATGTCACCTGCTTAACCCTCAGGAAGTACGACACTGCCTAAAAATGACTAAAATTGGCAAATCCCCGGGCCCGGATGGGATACACCCCGGAGTACTGCAGGAATTAAGTACTGTCATAGATAGACCATTATTTTTAATATTTAAAGATTCCATAATAATAAGGTCTGTAGCACAGGACTGGCGTATAGAAAATGTGGTGCCAATATTCAAAAAAGGGGACAACAACTGAACTTGGAAATTATAGGCCAGTAAGCCTAACCTCTACTGTGGGTAAAATCCTAGAGGGTTTTCTGAGAGATGCTATTCTGGAGTATCTGAAGAAAAATAAAGTCATGACCCAATATCAACATGGGTTTATAAGGGACCGTTCCTGTCAAACTAATCTGATAAGCTTCTACGAAGAGGTAAGTTCTGGACTGGACCAAGGAAATGCAGTGGATGTGGTGTATATGGACTTTTCAAAAGCTTTAGATACGGTGCCACACAAAAGGTTGATACATAAAATGAGAGCAATGGGGATAAGAGAAAATATGTGTAAGTGGGTTAAGAACTGGCTTAGTGATAGGAAACAAAGGGTGGTTATTAATAGAACACACTCAGAATGGGTCACAGTTAACAGTGGGGTACCGCAGGGGTCAGTGTTGGGCCCGCTTCTTTTTAATATATTTATTAATGACCTTATAGGGGCATACAGAGTAGAATCTCAATATTTGCAGATGACACTAAACTCTGTAGGGTAATCAATACAGAGGAGGACAATTTTATATTACAGGAGGATTTATGTAAACTAGAAGCTTGGGCTGATAAATTGTAAATGAGCTTTAATGGGGATAAATGTAAGGTCATGCACTTGGGCAGAGGAAATAAAAGGGATAATTATGTGCTTAATTGTAAAACACTGGGCAAAACTGTCACTGAAAAAGACCTGGGTGTATGGGTAGATGACAAACTCACATTTAGTGGCCAGTGTCAGGCAGCTGCTCAAAGGCAAATAAAATAAAATAAAACGGATGCATTAAAAGAGGCATAGATGCTCATGAGGAGAGCATAATTTTACCTCTATACAAGTCACTAGTGCGACCACACGTAGAATACTGTGTACAATTCTGGTCTCCGATGTATAAGAAAGACATAGCTGAACTAGAGCGGGTCCAGAGAAGAGCGACAAAAGTCATTAGAGGACTAAGGGTCTGCAATACCAAGACAGGTTATTAGAGGACAGAGGGTCTGCAATACCAAGACAGGTTATTAGAGGACTGGGGGTCTGCAATACCAAGACAGGTTATTAGAGGACTGAGGGGTCTGCAATACCAAGACAGGTTATTAGAGGACTGGGGGGTCTACAATACCAAGACAGGTTATTAGATGACTGAGGGGTCTACAATACCAAGACAGGTTATTAGAGGACTGGGGGGTCTACAATACCAAGACAGGTTATTAGAGGACTGAGGGGTCTACAATACCAAGACAGGTTATTAGAGGACTGAGGGGTCTACAATACCAAGACAGGTTATTAGAGGACTGAGGGGTCTGCAATACCAAGACAGGTTATTAAACTTGGGGTTATGTAGCTTGGAAAAACGAAGGCTTAGGGGTGATAATGTATAAATATATGAGGGGACAGTACAGAGAACTTTTTAATGATCTTTTTTTCTCCATTCGCCTTCCACGACAGCATTGGAGGATGTCATCCACGCCCTATTGGGGGACAGGAACACAGAGAGGTTAAAAGCCCCTCCCCTTCCTCAGTACTCCAGTGTCTTCCTGTCCCCCTTGGGGCATGGAGAGGTTCCAGTGCTGTCAGGCCGGCAGAGGCAGCATTGGGGTGTACTTACAGCCGGGCCAGGGATGGACGTCGGGGGCAGCCTCCTCCTCCTTCTCGGGGCTCCCGTGGTGGGACCATCCGGCCTTCCTGCGTCCTACGGGGCAAAGCAGGCCGTGTATTGCAACGCCGGAGGCCTGTTTAGCTCTCCGGCGTCTCCCTCCTTCAGCTGCGGTCCCTGGGGCATGCATCAGAGGTGCCGCGGAGGCACGTCCGGTTTTGGGTGTGGCACTTCCGGTTCCGGGGTGGCACTTCCGGTTTCGGGCGGCGGCTCCTGTAAGGGCTGTGGCAGGCTGGGCGCGGCTCCAGGGAACCCAGCAGGACTTTCGCGCGCTACTGTCCGCGGCCGGTGACCAGGAGGAGGGAGGGAACAGGTGTTCCTCGTTGGGGGCACGGTACTTCTGGATAAGTACCCGCCGGAAGCTACACCCAGGTAAGGCTGATCCCTGAAACATGGAAGGTGATAGGCTTCCACCTCTGCTTCTGCAGAGCCCAGCGTTCCCCCAGCTCATGTAAGTGTTTCTGGGGGTGGTCACAAGGGGTAGAGTTATTTAAGCCCTGCACTCACACTGGGACCCCCTTCTCTTCCCTTTTTGTATATAGGGAGACGAGGGCTGTCTGTGAAAGGGAGCAATAATGTGGCTGCGGCACAAAAGTTACCTCTTCCTACAACAAGGTGTCGGCAATGACAGACAGGGTTGTCAGGATGGACTCCCCATCCTTGCTTGAGGAGCTCCAATCCATTAGGGAAGAGGTGCAGGCTTCTATCTCGGCACTGCGGGGTTTTGCTGCAGCTTCCGGGCCTTCCCCTCCGTAAGAGAGGAAGCTCCAGGATTGTGACTCTGTGGATCTCATGGAGGCTGGCCAGAGCTCAGCGTTAGAGGACGGCGAGGATATTGCCGCTGTTGCCTCTGTCCAGACACGAGAATCTGGACACTACTATTTTTCCACGGAGTCCATGGGTGCATTGGTAGACACTGTCCATTGTACCATGGGAGTAGAGGTGGTGGAATCCCCTTCTTCTGTGCAGGACTAAATGTTCAGAGGCCTGAAGGCTAAGCGGCTCACCCCATCCGAGTGGATTGGAGGGTGATGACTTTGTCTGGGAGGTCCCGAAGGGGACATCCAGGTGGCCAGGGTAGCAATCAGCTGCTATTGTAAACCCATTGTGCATGCCCTTGACACACTGTTGAAGCTAAGCAGCAGGAGCCTCAGTCACGTGCTGGATGGGAGACCTCATGAGAGACCCAATGGGAATCTCTATGGAAGTCTCTATAAAGTCAATGGGACTTCTAACATGAAGGTCTATGGCAGTATTCCATTTGGGAAGCTTAGCATATAAGACCACGTTGCCTTTTGAAGATTCCTCCCGGTTGAAGGACCCCCTCGTTCGTAAAATGGAGAGTGTCCTCAAAAAATCCTGGGAGGCGGCAGCTATGTCTTTAACGGTGTACATTTCCTCTACATGTGAGCAGGTCTCTCTTTAAGTGGCTCACCCAGCTGGGAGAATTCATCCTGCAGGGTACTCCCAGGGAGGAGCTTTGGACTCCATTCCACTTCTGAGACGTGCTACGGGCTTCCTGGCCGATGCCTCTGCTGAGTCGTTCCGCGTTGGTGCCAGGTGCGGAGTGTTGGCTAACACAGCTCGCAGGGCAGTGTGGCTTACAAAGTGGAATGGGGAGGTCACGTCTAAGCTCCAGCTGTGTGGCCTCCCCTTGCAAAGGGCATTGGATGACATCCTGGAAAAGGTGTCAGACCGGAAAAGGTGTCTTCCGGAACAGGAGCTCTATCGGAGGCAGTCCTTTTGGCCTGAGCGCAGCCAACCCTCCCAGTCTAAAGGGAAGGGTAAGTCTGGTCGCTGGGCATTCCAGTACGGGAACAAGACCTGTAATATCTTGCTCCCCCAGCAGCGGCATCACCAGCCACCCCTAAACAAGGTCGCCTTCCCCATTGCGGGGCGGCTCCTGCGGTTTCTGCCACAGTGGCAAGCAATCTCCTCTCGACCATTTGGGAGGGTCTACGCTTGGAATTCGAGAGCCAGCCCCTCCGTGTCTTCGAGTCCTCTCCCTTCCTCAGGGGGACTCTCGCACGGTTTTTCTTGTCGGGTCTGCGACACCTGTTGGATTCGGGTGTGGGGTCCCTGGTTCCTCCTGGAGAGGAGGGCCAGGGGCGCTACTCCAGGTTGTTGTGGACCTCCAGAACGCGTATTCTCATGTCCCCATTCACCCTTCCCACAAGCGCTTTCTGCGATTCACGATCTCCGGGGCAGGCGGGACGGTCCATTCTCGGCTTAATGTGCTGCCCTTTGGGATTTCGTCGGCCCCAGAGGTTACCAAACTCATGGGGGAAGCGATCACATTCATCCAGACCCAGGGGATATGTATGCTTCCCTATTTAGACGACATGTTGGTGGTGGCTCCTTCGGCAGTGCTTCTGCGCACAAAGGTCTCCAACACATTGGAGATTCTTCAGTCCCTGGGGGGGTACCCAATCTTCGGGAATCGGAACAGGTGCCTGCAACCCGACGTCAATTTTTGGGAGTCTTGCTGGCCTCCTCCAGACGGACCTCGTTCCTTCCTGCGGCATATCAGCTTTTGCGCCGCGTGAATCTGACCCGCTTCCGGGCAAGGGGGTCGCCCTCCTTGCGGGAAGCAATGCCCCTGTTAGGGGCCATGATGGCCTGCATTCAGTCAGTAACATGGGCTCAGGCTCCTTCCCGACTGCTCCAGGAACACATACGGAGTTCCTGGGACAAACGTCAGGATTCCTTAAACTCGCGGGTCCGGACCCCGGGGCGGGTGGTAACCTCGCTTTCCTGGGGATGAATCCCAGACACCTTCCTGTGACCTCCGTTCCCACTGATGCCAGCGGTTCCGGTTGGGGCACGATGGTAGTTCGCACACCGTTCCAGGGGATTTGGAGTCGCTCGGTCAGTCGCCAGTCTTCAAACTTCTGGCAGTGGAGGAAGCACTTCTTGCTGCAGCTCACGTTCTCCGGGGTCATCATGTCAAGGTCCTGTCAGACGACGTGACTACCGTTGCTTTCTTGCGGTACCAAGGCGGTACTCGTGGCTTACACTTGCAGGGGCTGGCAAGACTGTTCTTTTTGTGGGCAGTACGCCATCTTCTCTCCTCCTCAGGAGTACATCTGAAGGGAATGGCCAATGTACAGGCAGATTCTTGAGCCGCACGGAGGTCCACCCAGGAGAATGGTGCTTCCATCCGGAAGTATTTCGTTCTCTTACGGACAGGTGGGGTGTCCTTTCGATTGACCTGTTCGCTTCGGGCTCGAATACAAAGGTGCCAACCTTTTTCTCCCTGACGCGGTTGGACCATCCTCGGGGGCTGGACGCTTTTGCCCATCCCTGGGACTTCCGGTTGGCGTATGCATTTCCTCCAATCCCGCCACTTCCCAAGACCTGGCAACGGATTCGGACGGAGGGGGTGACACTATCCTGGTGGCTCCCCTGGAGCCCAAACTGGCGTGGTACGACGCCATCCGAGACCTGGGCCTGGAGGGACCGATTATGTTAGCCCAGTCTCTACCTACTGTCCCAGGGTCCTCTGTTTCTCCCGGGCCCTCAGTGGCTCATTCAGGCGGCCTGGCTGTTGCGGCCGGGATCCTGAGGACCAAGGGTCTCTCCCAGGCAGTGATCCGCACGCTTCAGCGGAGCAGGAAGCCTGTGACAATCGCTATTTACGGGAGGGCTGGAATCGGTTCCTGTCCTGGTGTGCTCCTTCCATCCCGACCATGCATCATCCTAATGTGGCCCAACTCTTGGATTTTTGCAGCGTCGCTTGGATTTGGGGCTTCGGCCGAGCACTCTAAGTCCAGAGGTCGGCACTTGGGGCGGTTTTTGCCCAGGATCTTGCTTCTCATCCATGGCTCAAGCAGTTTTTTACTTCTGCTTGGCGGTGGCGTCCCCGGATTCGGCCTTCTGTCCCTCCCTGAGATTTGATGCTTGTTCTCCAAGGGCTTGCTCGAAGTCCCTTTGCACCCTTGTCTGCTGCATCCTTATGTCTCTCTCACAAGGTGGCGTTTTTGGTGGCTATCACTTCTGCTCCCAGAGTTGGAGAACTGCAGGCACTCTCTGTCTGGGCTCCGTGCCTCGTGCCTCGCATTACGCTTCGGTTGCATTCATCTTTTCTTCTGAAAGTTGTCGGCTTTCCATCGGTCCCAGGATAATGTGGTTCTGCCTTCAATTTGTCAATCTCCTGCTAATGCGGCTGAGGCCGTGTTTCACTCCTTGGATGTTCGTCGGACTGTCCTCCTCTATCTCCGAGAGTCTGCTTCCTGGAGGTTAGATCAGAACCTGTTTGTTCGGCTTTTGGGAATAATACAGGGAAGAAGACTTCCCAGGCTACCATCACTTCCTGGATCAAGAAGGTGATCTGTGAGGTCTACGTCGCTCCGGTCCTTGCTCCTCCGGTGGGGTTGAAGGCTCCTTCAACTCGGGCTGCTGCTACTCCCTGGACGGAGCAGGCTGGAGCTTCATCGGAGCTGATTTGCAGAGCGGCTACGTGGTAGCCTCTCCTCACTTTTTCTCGCCTCTATAGGTTAGCTCTGTCCTTCAGTCGGGATCTGTCCTTTAGTAGGAGAGTCCTACAGGCAATAGTCCCACCCTGAGGAGTATCGGTGGTATTCCTCCAATGCTGTCGTGGAAGGCGAATGGAGAAAACTGAATTAGTCCTTACCGGTAATTCCTTTTCTTGGAGCCTTCCACGACAGCATCAGTTCCCCCCCTTGTTGGTGTTTGGTTCCGGTTTGTATCAGATAATCCATGGCTAAGGGTGATCTTGGTAAACACTGGAGTACTGAGGAAGGGGAGGGGCTTTTAACCTCTCTGTGTTCCTGTCCCCCAATAGGGCGTGGATGACATCCTCCAATTCTGTCGTGGAAGGCTCCAAGAAAAGGAATTACCGGTAAGGACTAATTCAGTTATTCTTAGGCCTGAGACTGGGACAAGGGGGCGTCCTCTACAGAGACGGGGACAAGGGGGCGTCCTCTACGTCTGGAGGAAAGAAGGTTTAATCATAATCACAGACGAGGATTCTTTACTGTAAGAGCAGTGAGACTATGGAGCTCTCTCCACATGATGTTGTAATGAGGGAGTCACTACTAACATTTAAGAAGGGCCTGGATGCCTTTCTTTAAAACTATAATATTACCAGTTATACATACTAGATTCTTTGATCGGGCGTTGATCCAGGGATCTAGTCTGATTGCCGTATCTGGAGTCAGGAAGGAATTTTTTCCCCAATGTGGAGCTTAGTGTTGCCACATGGTTTTTTTTTGCCTTCCTCTGGATCAACATGTTAGGCTATGGGGTGAACTCGATGGACTTAAGGTCTTTTTTCAACCTTAAAAACTATGTTACTATGAGAAGAGGGAACAATGCATCTCTGATAATGAAAGAACAATTCTCTTCCTCCATCATCACTCGATGCTCATTAGAAGCCATTATCTGCCCGTGTAAAATGACCTGAGGCCGCATTTATGTGTTTCACCAGGGCGGGATTTCTATACCGTAACAAAACCTCACCGCTGGCTGCAAAATCAGCAGCAGAATGTGCAATAACTGGAATTGCAGCAAAAACACATCATGGCCGCAACATACGAAAGCAGCATCAGAGGTGTTATCCACCACTATCATCCTTAGTATACAACCCCATTGTGCATCACTAAAAGATCCCCATCCCCACAGTGAGGCATGGTGGGGGCAGCATTGTGCTTTGTGAGGACTATCACCTTTCAGAACAACAACAACCATAAGTGAATACATATTACCATAAGTATTCATTGGAATAGAAGAATCTCCGGCTGAAAAAAATGAAAAACCACAAAACAGAAAATCTCTGGCCTAGAACTGTCCGGTAAATGAGGAAAATGCGACTTTTCTCTGCTGTATTTAGTGGTGACCCTCACTGGGGCGGTTACCTGCAGGACTGTCCTCTGTACACCGCTCATCACCCCGCACAGCACCATCTTCCTGCATTATATCTGCAGGACCGTCCTCTGTACATGGCTCATCACCGCGCACAGCACCGCGTTCCTCCATTATATCTGCAGGAGTGTCCTCTGTACACGGCTCATCACCCCGCACAGCACCATCTTCCTGCATTATATCTGCAGGACCGTCCTCTGTACATGTCTCATCACCCCGCACAGCACCGCGTTCCTCCATTATATCTGCTGGAATAAGATTCTTCAGATCTTTACCCGGATTTCGTAACTGGGAAAGAAATAATAAAAAAGTCACAGAGGGGAAGAAGGAGCAAAAGTCACAGAGGGGAAGAAGAAGCAAAAGTCACAGAGGGGAAGAAGAAGCAAAAGTCACAGAGGGGAAGAAGAAGCAAAAGTCACAGAGGGGAAGAAGGAGCAAAAGTCACAGAGGGGAAGAAGGAGCAAAAGTCACAGAGGGGAAGAAGGAGCAAAAGTCACAGAGGGGAAGAAGAAGCAAAAGCCACAGAGGGGAAGAAGGAGCAAAAGCCACAGAGGGGAAGAAGGAGCAAAAGTCACAGAGGGGAAGAAGGAGCAAAAGTCACAGAGGGGAAGAAGGAGCAAAAGTCACAGAGGGGAAGAAGGAGCAAAAGTCACAGAGGGGAAGAAGGAGCAAAAGTCACAGAGGGGAAGAAGGAGCAAAAGTCACAGAGGGGAAGAAGGAGCAAAAGCCACAGAGGGGAAGAAGGAGCAAAAGTCACAGAGGGGAAGAAGGAAAAGTCACAGAGGGGAAGAAGGAGCAAAAGGCACAGAGGGGAAGAAGGAGCAAAAGGCACAGAGGGGAAGAAGGAGCAAAAGGCACAGAGGGAAGGACGAGTATTGTAGAAAGTTGTAGTGAACCAGAGAAGATCAGTAATCAGGATCCATCAGGTCTCCTGACACTTCTTTAGTAGTAGATACTCATTCTCTGTTCTAGGATTCTGGAGCCGCTCTCCTTTTATCTCAGCGTTGCACAGTTCATCTGTTATTCATACTGATATATTGACAGCTGGTTGTTAGCAGTTGGGTGGTGCCATGGCCTAATCTAATCAGTTGACTATGTCATGGTAGACACATGCCCCTTTGATAAAGATAATGCAATTACCTAGCCATCATGGATGTTGCTGATAACCAGTAGAGGCTCATGTGCTCAGAGGATCCTTCACATCCGGATCTGGTGTCTCCGTCTCCTTCCATGTGATGTGACTCTGCACTTGGAGATCAGACATGGACATTGCTGATAACCAGTAGAGGCTCATGTCCTCAGAGGATCCTTCACATCCAGATCTGGTGTCTCTTCTTCCATGTGATGTGACTCTGCACTCGGAGATCAGACACGGACATTGCTGATATCCAGTAGGGGCCCATGTCATCAGAGGATCCTTCACATCCGGATCTGATGTGGGATAAGGGAATTTTTTCCCCCACATTCCTTCAAGATCTGTAACTTTTACAGTTTTATGAGACATAGACTAGTGACGAGCGAGCAGTAAAATGCTTGGGTGCTTGACCCGAGCACCTAGCCCAATGTTAAGATACTGTTACACATATCTCTGGAGACATTGCTTGAAACTCACTGGTTGCAGTGAAATCATGAACACATTGTTCCATTTTGTTGCCATGTACAAAATGGAACAATGTGTCCATGATTTCACTGCAACCAGTGAGTTGCAAGCAATGTCTCCAGAGATATCTCTGTGTGTAACGGTACCTTTAACCTATGGGAAACCCGAGCATTTTTCTGGCGGCATCCCAGGCAGTCTGCATAAACCCTAAAAATGTCACCAATGTATAAGAACAGTGCTCAAATGACATGGGTACAGCATGACCAAGACCCCTGTAAGCATTTCTGACACCCAGGTCACTGCTATGAACAACGTTGTCTGAGTATTAGGAGCTGGAACACACATCGCCGTTCAGACAATGCCTATTCCAGCGCCTGTAATGCGAGCACAGGGGGAAGTGATGTGACACGAGGGAGGAAGAATCCTTGTTCCTCCCCCAGTGTCTCATGAGTGACATGGAGTTTAAATAGTGTTTAACTCTCCCGTGCAGATATCAGCTGTTCGGTGTTGGCGCTGGTGATTTAGACACAGGTGATCTGACTGCAATCTCCCGTGCCGACACTGAACAGCTGAATGCGGCACGGGAGATTTAGACACAGGTGATCTGACAGCAATCTCCCGCACCAACACCGAACAGCTGAATGCGGCACGGGAGATTTAGACAGTTGTCAGAGGTGAGAATGCGATTTTATTTTATTCACTTGCATTTCGCTTTAGCAGTGAATGTACAGGAAGCCAGAAGCTGCCGCACATACGCTGCTAAAGAGAAAGTAACATGTCACATGGGGGAGGAACGAGCACAGCGGCGTCAGGTCTGATATAGACTAGAGGTGAGCGAGTACTAAAATGCTCGGGTGCTCGATGCTCTGGCTGAGCATCCCAAGATACTCGTGTACTCGGCCCGAGCACCGAGCCCAATGTAAGTCAATTAGTGACAGGCTCCGCCCACAGACTTCCGGCTATAAAATGAGTGTTTCTGGGAAAGGGCTGCAGCATACAACACCTTGCTGTGCCCCCCCAGAGAGATCCTAACAATCAATCTGATCTCTGTGATGTGCAGATCACTGTGTGCACTGAAGGGAGCTGTGTATGTGTGTCAGATCGCTTATTATTAGCGAGGAGTCCGAGCATCTCAGCGGTACTTGGTGCTCGACGAGCATCCCGAGTACCTGGATACTCGTGCGAGTAACGAGTAGCGGCGAGCATGCTCGCTCATCCCTAATATAGACCTAATGACGCTGTGCGGCCAGCCAATCACTGTAATGCCACAACCAACATGGCGGTGGCATTACAGTGTCTGGCAGCCAATCCCTGCATGTGGGCCGGCTCTGTAAAGAGCACCAACATGCAGGAAGGGGGAGCAGAGCATGAGCCGAGCACCGATGAGCATGAGCCCGAGCACCGAGCACTGACGAGCATGAGCCCGAGCACTGACGAGCATGAGCCCGAGCACTGACGAGCATGAGCCCGAGCATGAGCCCGAGCACCGAGCACTGACGAGCATGAGCCCGAGCACCGAGCACTGACGAGCATGAGCACCGAGCACTGACGAGCCCGAGCACTGACGAGCATGAGCCCGAGCACCGAGCACTGACGAGCATGAGCCGAGCACCGAGCACTGACGAGCATGAGCCCGAGCACCGAGCACTGACGAGCATGAGCCCGAGCACCGAGCACTGACGAGCATGAGCCCGAGCACTGACGAGCATGAGCCCGAGCACTGACGAGCATGAGCCCGAGCACCGAGTACTGACGAGCATGAGCCCGAGCACTGACGAGCATGAGCCCGAGCACCGACGAGCATGAGCCCGAGCACCGACGAGCATGAGCCGAGCACCGACGAGCATGAGCCCGAGCACCGACGAGCATGAGCCCGAGCACCGACGAGCATGAGCCCGAGCACCGAGCACTGATGAGCATGAGCCCGAGCACTGATGAGCATGAGCCCGAGCACTGAGAAGCATGAGCCCGAGCACCGAGCACTGATGAGCATGAGCCCGAGCACTGATGAGCATGAGCCGAGCACTGAGAAGCATGAGCCCGAGCACCGAGTTCTGACGAGCATGAGCCCGAGCACCGAGTACTGACGAGCATGAGCCCGAGCACCGAGTACTGACGAGCATGAGCCCGAGCACCGACGAGCATGAGCCCGAGCACCGACGAGCATGAGCCCGAGCACCGACGAGCATGAGCCCGAGCACCGACGAGCATGAGCCCGAGCACCGACGAGCATGAGCCCGAGCACCGACGAGCATGAGCCCGAGCACCGACGAGCATGAGCCCGAGCACCGACGAGCATGAGCCCGAGCACCGACGAGCATGAGCCCGAGCACCGACGAGCATGAGCCGAGCACCGACGAGCATGAGCCCGAGCACCGACGAGCATGTGCCGAGCACCGACGAGCATGTGCCCGAGCACCGACGAGCATGAGCCGAGCACCGACGAGCATGAGCCCGAGCACCGAGCACTGATGAGCATGAGCCCGAGCACTGACGAGCATGAGCCCGAGCACCGAGCACTGACGAACATGAGCCCGAGCACTGACGAGCATGAGCCCGAGCACCGAGCACTGACGAGCATGAGCCCGAGCACAGACGAGCATGAGCCCGAGCACCGACGAGCATGAGCCCGAGCACTGAGACGCATGAGCCCGAGCACCGAGTACTGACGAGTATGAGCCCGAGCACCGAGTTCTGACGAGCATGAGCCCGAGCACCGACGAGCATGAGCCCGAGCACCGACGAGCATGAGCCCGAGCACCGACGAGCATGAGCCCGAGCACCGACGAGCATGAGCCCGAGCACCGACGAGCATGAGCCCGAGCACCGAGCACTGATGAGCATGAGCCCGAGCACTGATGAGCATGAGCCCGAGCACTGAGAAGCATGAGCCCGAGCACCGAGTTCTGACGAGCATGAGCCCGAGCACCGAGTACTGACGAGCATGAGCCCGAGCACCGAGTACTGACGAGCATGAGCCCGAGCACCGACGAGCATGAGCCCGAGCACCGACGAGCATGAGCCCGAGCACCGACGAGCATGAGCCCGAGCACCGACGAGCATGAGCCCGAGCACCGACGAGCATGAGCCCGAGCACCGACGAGCATGAGCCCGAGCACCGACGAGCATGAGCCCGAGCACCGACGAGCATGAGCCGAGCACCGACGAGCATGAGCCCGAGCACGACGAGCATGAGCCCGAGCACCGACGAGCATGTGCCCGAGCACCGACGAGCATGTGCCCGAGCACCGACGAGCATGAGCCCGAGCACCGACGAGCATGAGCCCGAGCACCGAGCACTGATGAGCATGAGCCCGAGCACTGACGAGCATGAGCCCGAGCACCGAGCACTGACGAACATGAGCCCGAGCACTGACGAGCATGAGCCCGAGCACCGAGCACTGACGAGCATGAGCCCGAGCACAGACGAGCATGAGCCCGAGCACCGACGAGCATGAGCCCGAGCACTGAGACGCATGAGCCCGAGCACCGAGTACTGACGAGTATGAGCCCGAGCACCGAGTTCTGACGAGCATGAGCCCGAGCACCGAGTACTGACGAGCATGAGCCCGAGCACCGAGTACTGACGAGCATGAGCCCAAGCACCGAGTACTGACGAGCATGAGTCCGAGCACAGAGTACTGACGAGCACGAGCCCGAGCACCGAGTACTGACGAGCACCGAGTACTGACGAGCATGAGCCCGAGCACTGACGAGCATGAGCCCGAGCACCGAGTACTGACAAGCACCGAGTACTGACGAGCACCGAGTACTGATGAGCATGCTCGCACATGCCTACAACAGACACATATGAGGGCTTGTATTTTATGGATCGAGTTGTAGGTGTGAATGTCACCATTCATTACACAATATAATGTACTGAAAAATGGGAAAAAGATTTGAAGTATAATTAAAAATAATACAATTCTGCCTGTGTATCTTGGGATGATTGTTTATATGTCAGTCCTAATACCGCGATACCAAACATGCATCATGTTTTGTTTTTTATATTTTATGGAAGACAGCTTAGAGAAAGAGGCAGCTTGGAGTGGGACTTGAGGCCAGGGTAAGAAGCAGTAAGGCAGTCTATAGGGAGGCTGGGGACAGAGAGGAATAACGCACACACTCTAAAGAAAGTCTCTTACCTTTTACTGATGGTATTCACAGGTAAGGATGTCCAGAGCACTGTGGGGTGACCAGGTGCACAGTGAGTCTCCACAGCAAGTGGGTATAAGGCCTCCTCAGGTTCCCTGCTGTCGCTGAAGCCCTGTCTGTATGCAACACAACCGGCCTCCTCACTTTCTCTGGTCCTCTCTCTCTCTCCTCCTGCGCGCTCCACGGTTTACCCTCTCTGATCACTGCTGTGTGTTCCCACACTACGGTGTCTGGCTCCCTCTTGCTGGGTATGCAGGGGGACCGAGTGACTGAAGTCTCCACGGTGTGCCAGGGTTTTCTGCAGTCCTAAAGTGTTCCTGCAGGTGTTGATCCCCGAATTCTGGTATGTCTTGGATTAACTTTCACTAGTTCCTCTACTCCCTTGGCTAACCTCCGTGCCTTCTGTCCCCACTCCTAGGCTTGGCTCAACGGCAGAAGGGCCACTCCGGGTCACTGGTTCGGGCCCAACTGCGGCACCGATCACCAGGACGTGTTCGCAGCTCTCCTAGCATCTGCACACTCTCACTAACTCCTCCCCAGCAGCAGTATTTATAGGGGATCTCACCTAAAGTTAGTGAGTCTAGCTCCCCCTACTGTGCTGGGGTGGAAGGTGTTGCATGTAGTAGGTACCTGCTGTGGAAAACCAGCTGTGCAGTAGGGAAGGCTGTGGCTACCTGCGTGAAAAGTGCGCCACAAAAGCTAGGAGGGATAGCCAATACTAGAGAAGAGAAAGGAGTAAAAAAATCTAAACAAACTGGAACAGTGGCTGCAACTCACAGAATGGTTTATAACAGGGAGAAATGCAAAGTCCTACATCTGGGCAAGAACAATAAAAAAGCATCTACAGAATGGGAGGAATAGGGCTAAGCAACAGCACATGTGAAAGAGACTTGTGTATACTAATAGATCACAGACCGAACATAAGATGCAGCAGCAAAAAAGGCAAACACAATTCTGGGATGTATTAATAGAAGCCACAGTCTAGATCACATGAAGTCATTATCCCCCTCTAGTGGGGGCAAATATAGAGTTTAGAACTAAATGTGGAGGCACTCACAGTGTGTCAAACTCTCATACATAGGGACATCTGTGGGGGGGTCCTCAAAGTGTGGAGGCCATTATATAATTTGAGGGCTACTATAAAGTGTGGGGTAATAACACAGTGGTTTGGGGGAGCAGTGTGTGACGACATGGACTCTTTCAATGCATAGCATGAGTTAAGTTTCTTATATTTGCCAGACACGTTGGTATTTTGTTAACTTGTGATAAGCCACTTATTGTTTCTACCAGACTCTTCGTTTACAAAGTTTGTGTTTACTAATGTAATTATCTCACCCCTTTGTCAGAGAAGGTCAGAGACTCAAAGACTCATGACTCATAGGGTTATTATGTACGCGGCTTGAAATCTAGCCAATGAGAGCACAGTCCTATTCCACCAATTCTGAAGTCCCCAATGTCCTGAAATTGAGTGCTAAAGGGTACATAAGGAGGTCCGTTCATTGACCAGGAGATATTGCAGATGCAGGGGTGAACCTAGCCTCTCTGCTGCCTGAGGCGAACTGCAAAACGGCACCCCCCCACTAGTAATTTTCTTTTAAATCGATACAGATTTACATTTATCCTGTAAAAATGAGCAAAATAGTGGACATTTTAGTTTACAGAAACAGAAAAAATGATGTCCACACAAGGATGTCAGCGCCATCACATGCACTTACGAGAACCACATAGGAGAATCCAGAACAAGGATCATTAATGGCAATGGTGGCTTGGCACAAGCATATAGACACACAATGATGACTGGCAGAGCTGTGGTCCTGTAGGCAGACACAGTCCTGCATCCTTATAGCACAGGAGGCAGCACTGATTGCCATCCTCTGGCACACACCTACAAAACTCTGGACCGCTGCCTGGTACTGACTAGTCAGACATGTCACCATGCAGCACCATCCACACACCACAGGTAATGACCTGCAGTCTGAGCATCAACAAGCTGCCACTGCACTAAGCTGGTAAAATGGCGCTTCTCCTGCAACAGACCACGCCCCCTCCCGAATTGTTTAGCCAACCACAAGCGCCGAACACGGGGCTGTCTGGAATTAATAACAGGGTCCTTCCTTTTGGGTTGAGCAAAGGATATGGGAGCGGGAAGTAGGAAGAGCTTCACCGACCAACCGCTGCTCAGGAGAAACATGGCTGATGCCTGTATGTACTGAAGGACGGCACTGGATCCAGTGTGTAAGTTATGGCCAATCAGTTCTGCTGCATAGGGACAATGTATCCTGCATCATAGAAATCATGGAGCCCCAGAGCTGAAGTTCTAATTGGGCACCCCCCAAAGAAAAGAATATTTGGCTGGGTCACATAGGTACATCTCTCACAACATTTCAGCATTTACAGAGTAATTTTCCTCCTACTGAAGCCCCTAGATTCCCCTTTCATTGCCCCTATAAAGTGTGATGCCAACAGAAGTGCCCCACAAACATTGTATGATACCCCACAGTGCATTCCTCCACACGCACAGTATGATGACCTACTGTACCTCCTTCAACATACAGTATGATCCCCAACTATGACCCCCGCCCAGCCCTCCATGTAGTATAATGGACCCATGTACAGTTTAATGGCCCCCAACACAGCCCTTAAATAGCCCTTCATGAAGTATAAAGGCTTCCTTGTAGCCCTCCAAGTATTATGATGCCTCTCACAGAGCCCTCCATATATTATAATGGCTTCCATGTAGTATAATTGGCTCTATATAATATAATGCACCCCACAGTCCTCCATATAGAATAATGCACCCCCACAGTCCTCCATATAGAAAAATGCACCCCCACAGTCCTCCATATAGTATAATGCACCGTCACAAACCTCCATATAGAATAATGCACCACCATAGTCCTCCATATAGAATAATGCACCCCCATAATCTTATATATAGTATAATGCACCCCCATAGTCGTCCATATAGTGTGATGCACCCCCATGGTCCTCCATATAGTATAATGGGCCCCCATTGTTCTCCTATATTATATTGCACATTACATATTTCCCATCAGTGTACTCACTGATTTAAAAAAAAAAAGTAAACAATCACCTCTCTTCTCGCTGCTTCGGTCTCTTCAGCATCTGCTCTGCCGCTCTGCACGTCTCAGCACAGTGGGGCTCAGTGATGACATGGTGTCCCACCGTGCTGAGCTGCAGAGGGCAGACAGTGGCGGCCGGGACTCGGGAGAAGAATGCGGCTGGGACTATAGGAGCAGGAGCGGCATCCGTGGGAGGCAGCCACTGGTACACACACCCCGTACACATGCGGCTCCGCTCCGTACACCCGAAGCTCTGCTCTGTACACCCGCGGCTCCGCTCCGTACACCCCGTACACACGCGGCTCTGCTACATCCACACTGTGAATCTGGACCCCCACACAAACTTCACCTCATCCAGGATCGAGGAGCTGATCATGTGACCCCCTCACACCTCCCCTCCATTGAAGTCATCACAGGTCCTCTCACCAAAGAGCTGCAGTGTGTGGCTCTGTCAGCTCAGCTCACTAGTGATGGGCAGTCCAGCTCTTTTTGATGATCCGACTCAAAAAACAGCTCTTTTTTAAAATAATCCTGTGATGAATACAGAACCTCCTCTGTACAGTGTCTCCTCATTATACACCCTGTGATGAATACAGAACCTCCCCTGTACAGTGATCTCCTCATTATACACCCTGTGATGATAGAGAACCTCCCCTGCACAGTGATCTCCTCATTATACACCCTGTGATGAATACAGACCCTCCCCTGCACAGTGATCTCCTCATTATACACCCTGTTATGATAGAGAACCTCCCCTGCACAGTGATCTCCTCATTATACACCCCGTGATGAATACAGAACCTCCTCTGTACAGTGATCTCCTCATTATACACCCCGTGATGAATACAGAACCTCCTCTGTACAGTGATCTCCTCATTATACACCCTGTGATGAATACAGAACCTCCCCTGTACAGTGATCTCCTCATTATACACCCCGTGATGAATACAGAACCTCCTCTGTACAGTGATCTCCTCATTATACACCCTGTGATGAATACAGAACCTCCCCTGTACAGTGATCTCCTCATTATACACCCTGTGATGAATACAGACCCTCCCCTGTACAGTGATCTCCTCATTATACACCCTGTGATGAATACAGAACCTCCTCTGTACAGTGATCTCCTCATTATACACCCTGTGATGAATACAGAACCTCCCCTGTACAGTGATCTCCTCATTATACACCCTGTGATGAATACAGAACCTCCCCTGTACAGTGATCTCCTCATTATACACCCTGTGATGATACAGAAACTCCTCTGTACAGTGATCTCCTCATTTTACACCCTGTGATGAATACAGAACCTCCCCTGTACAGTGTCTCCTCATTATACACCCTGTGATGATACAGACCCTCCCCTGTACAGTGATCTCCTCATTATACACCCTGTGATGAATACAGAACCTCCTCTGTACAGTGACCTCCTCATTATACACCCTGTGATGAATACAGAAACTCCTCTGTACAGTGATCTCCTCATTATACATCCTGTGATGAATACAGAACCTCCCCTGTACAGTGACCTCCTCATTATACACCCTGTGATGATACAGACCCTCCCCTGTACAGTAATCTCCTCATTATACACCCTGTGATGATACAGAAACTCCTCTGTACAGTGATCTCCTCATTATACACCCTGTGATGATACATACCCTTCCCTGTACAGTGACCTCCTCATTATACACCCTGTGATGAATACAGAACCTCTCCTGTACAGTGATCTCCTCATTATACACCCTGTGATGAGTACAGAACCTCCTCTGTACAGTGACCTCCTCATTATACACCCTGTGATGAATACAGAACCTCCCCTGTACAGTGATCTCCTCATTATACACCTGTGATGATACAGAACCTCCTCTGTACAGTGATCTCCTCATTATACACCCTGTGATGAGACAGAACCTCCCCTGTACAGTGATCTCCTCATTATACACCCTGTGATGAATACAGAACCTCCCCTGTACAGTGATCTCCTCATTATACACCCTGTGATGATACAGAACCTCCCCTGTACAGTGATCTCCTCATTATACACCCTGTGATGAGACAGAACCTCCCCTGTACAGTGATCTCCTCATTATACACCCTGTGATGATACAGACCCTCCCCTGTACAGTGATCTCCTCATTATACACCCTGTGATGATACAGAACCTCCTCTGTACAGTGACCTCCTCATCATTTATACACCCCTTTTTGACAGGGACCGTCCCAGTTGCAGCACACCTTGTGGTGGTGGATGGTTTTACACTATTGGTGAGTACAGACACTGTGTACTAAGACCCCTATGTTATTTATATGCTCTATTACTATTTACAGCAGGGTATATACTTACCTTGTGTCTATCAAAGTCTAAACACCCTGCAGATACAATGGAGGGTTTAGATCAGAGGATATTCCTGTGTGTGAACGGCCCAGTCACCATCCAGACCCAAATCCACCCAGAATCTGAGAAGAAACGGGAAAATTACTGATCACAGACGTCTCCATCCAGTCTCACTGAGCGAGAGCAAAGAAGAAGGGAGAATGTCTCCTCTAGATGAGCAAAGCTGGAGATACAGACCCCAAAAGACAGAGAAAGGTGGTCCTACAAAGTGCTGACTACAAGGGGTGAATACTAATACAAGACAGAGAAAGGTGGTCCTACAAAGTACTGACTCACAGGCTGAATACTAATGCAAGACAGAGAAAGGTGATCCTACAAAGTGCTGACTCAGGGGGTGAATACTAATACAAGACAGAGAAAGGTGGTCCTACAAAGTGCTGACTCAGGGGCTGAATACTAATACAAGACAGAGAAAGGTGGTCCTACAAAGTGCTGACTCAGGGCGGTGAATACTAATACAAGACAGAAAAAGGTGGTCCTACAAAGTACTGACTCAGGGGGTGAATACTAATACAAGACAGAGAAAGGTGGTCCTACAAAGTGCTGACTCAGGGGGTGAATACTAATACAAGACAGAGAAAGGTGGTCCTACAAAGTACTGACTCAGGGGGTGAATACTAATACAAGACAGATAACGGTGGTCCTACAAAGTGCTGACTCCGGGGTGAATACTAATATAAGATAGAGAAAGGTGGTCCTACACAGTGCTGACTCGGGGTGAATACTAATACAAGACAGAGAAAGGTGGTCCTACAAAGTGCCGACTCCAGGGCTGAATACTAATACAAGACAGAGAAAGGTGGTCCTACAAAGTGCTGACTCAGGGGGTGAATACTAATACAAGACACAGAAAGGTGGTCCTACAAAGTGCTGGCTCAGGGGTTGAATACTAATACAAGACAGAGAAAGGTGGTCCTACAAAGTGCTGGCTCAGGGGTTGAATATTAATACAAGACAGAGAAAGGTGGTCCTACACAGTACTGACTAAGGGGCTGAATACTAATACAAGACAGAGCAAGGTGGTCCTACAAAGTGCTGACTCAGGGGATGAATACTAATGCACTACCCAGAGGACAGAAGACATGTTCTCTGGGTCTCGCTATCTAGTGATGAAGGGTCGAGAGGTGTGACAATCCACCATGTGACCACACTGAGGGCATAAACCACCAATACACACAGATGGGTGGAGTCAAGCCTGGCCACACCCACACATGATATCACCAATCTGTCATGTGACTCCTCAGTAACTCAGGCAGGACATGCTCATTGGGTGCCTGATACAGCAGCCACCATATTGGATAAGGGAAAACTGCCATAAACCTGGAATAGAAATACATAGTAAAGGACTGGCATCACCTTATGTCTAGGTGCAAGCAAGAAAAAAACCTGACATTTAAAGTGAAAATCCACTGCAACACTAGACAGTATATGTATAGGGAATAGCATAATGGCTGAATGTGAACAGCAGGGCTGTCTGCACAGCTAACAAAGACATAGGGTAAAAAGACATGGCAGAAACTGCTGGTGAATCTAAAGAAAACGGAGAAATCTTAGCTTAAAGCAGTGGCCACTGGGTCAAGAGCCCGATAACCACGTCACGGTATATCTCATTATATCATGACGTGGTTATCGGGCTCTTGACGCAATGGCCACTTCTTTAAGCTAAGATTTCTCCGTTTTCTTTAGATTCACCAGCAGTTTCTGCCATGTCTTTTTACCCTATGTCTTTGTTAGCTGTGCAGACAGCCCTGCTGTTCACATTCAGCCATTATGCTATTCCCTATACATATACTGTATAGTGTTGCAGCGGATTTTCACTTTAAATGTCAGTCTTTTTCTTGCTCGCACATAAACATAAGGTGATGCCAGTCCTTTACTATGTATTTGTATTACTGATTTTTGACTGAGCTCCCTTCCCCCGCCCGGCAGCCATGTTTGGTATCTTTTTTTTTTTTTTTATAAAATATTTTTATTGAGTTTTCATTTTTAATAACAAGGAAAAGAAGAAAAACAATCCAACCCCCATACCCCCCAGCCATCAATAGTTACAGCGAAAATACATTCAACAATCTCCCAAGACATACAAGGTCGGACATTGATTATATTCAATACCAAAACTACACCATAGTCACATCTCCTAACAGTCATAAGAAATGAAATGGAAAAAGTGTTATGCCTGCCCCGAGTCGCCTGGAGCAGGGGATACCCGTAGCCTTCCCAAGGACCCTTGTAACTCCTCCAGCAGATACCAGGACGATTGCACAAACGGTAGGACTACTGAGTGCAGTTCTGCTGACGATAGCTTGGTGGTTATGAACCCTCTCCAAGTCTCAAAAAACTTCCCCGTCAACGCGTCTTTATCACTTGCCGCTTCCAGGCATTCCACGTGCATTACTGCCTTCAATTCGTTGAGTATACCAGTCATGTCAGGGTTGTGCCCAGATAGCCAGTCCCTCAGGATTAGTCTTTTAGTAACCATTGCCAGCATATGGAGTATTCTAGCAGGTTTGCCTTCCCACACTCCAGATACCGGGAAATGAAACAACCAGGCAAGCATATCCAATGTAACGGTTTTGCCGGTCACCTCCCTCGCTAAGACTTCCACCCGCTTCCATAGTTTCTGCACCTCCCCACACAGCCATATACCATGCACCATATCTGTTTTTGGTTGTCCGCATTTCGGGCATTGTTGTCGTCTATTAGGGAACCTAGCATTCGGGGGTAGGGTGAATCCGTAGATTGCCCTGTGTATGATCCTATATTGTACATCCCTCCATTTTTCGCTGATTATATTTTTCCTCAGTACCTCCCAGCCCCTCAGAATCGTGTCCGCTATATCAGTCCGAGGTATGTACTTGAGCCACCCGCGAAAGATGTTCTCCTTCCTTAAGGCCAGAGTCGTGTCTTGTAAACTACCATAAAGGTAAGCTACGTTGACAGTCAGAGGGTCCGCTCCCAACCAGGTATCCCAGATAGTCAATCTGCATTCCTGTGATACATTTTGAAGGTGTCGAAGGACGTGATGGTGTAGCTGCCTGTATTGGATGATATGGTGTGGGCTCAATTGGAACTTTTCCAAGACTTCTGACTCCGTTAACCACCTTCTGTCAGGTTTGTGTAACAAATCCCCCAATGTGTGAATCCCCTTTTCTTGCCATGGTGCGAATAAGACGTTCTCACGCCCTAATCTGAATCCTGCGTGGGCCCAAGGATTAAGGTATTTCGACGTTTTCCAGGTCATCATTAACTTCTTTCGAACCGCTTTCCAGCACATAGCCGTATCCCTATAGATGATCATGTTTTTCAGGTGTTTAGGCACGGCCGGCCATGGCGAGTGCAGTAAGCTGGCCGGTTCCCAGGGTCTGCATAGCGCCGCTTCCATGGTATAATTAGAGTATCTGTTGGACTTTTTGAGCCAGTCTATAACGTGACGTAATAAGCACGCCAAATTATATCCCCTGATGTCAGGGAGATTTAGCCCTCCTCCAAGTTTTGGGAGCATTAAGGTGCGACTGGCTATTCTGGCCTTCCGTCCCCTCCAAAGAAAGCTGGAGAAAGCTGTGTTGAGTCTATGCACATCCGCCCTTCGCAGTAGCAGTGGTATGGTCTGCAGCGGATATAGTAACCTGGCGAAGCTAACCATCTTAAGTAGATGGCACCTCCCCAGAAGAGTCAGCGGCAGGTCCCTCCATCTCTCCAATTCCCGCGTGATTTTGGTAATTAAAGGGCCATAGTTCAGGGGGTAAATTTGGCTAGTGTCGCTGCTGAGTATGATGCCCAGGTATTTGATGTGGTGAGTTTTTACTTGTATGCCCTCCATCTCCGCCCCTCCCCTGGCCCCCCCTTCCCCAGGACGGCGACGAGGCTTTCCCAGTTGCAAGATCTCGCATTTAGCTTTATTGAGCTTAAAGCCCGAGAATGTGCCAAAAACGTGAGTTGTTGAAGCAGTTCCCTTAAGTCCCTCTCCGGTCTATTCATATAGATGATGACATCATCAGCAAATAGCGCTGACTTCACCGTCACCCCTCCAATGTTGATGCCCTCGTGTGAATCATTGCCGTTCAAATATCTGGCAAGAGGTTCGATGGCCAGATTGAAGAGCAATGGCGAGAGAGGGCAGCCTTGCCGCGTTCCCTTTTCCAGAGGGAAAGGGGCGGACAGAAAACCGGGGGTGCATATTCTAGCGCTCGGGTTCTCGTATAATGTTTTTAGGAATGTCCTGAAAGGCCTACAAGGCCCATCTTGTCCAATACTAAGTTCAACCAGGACAGATTGACATTGTCGAACGCCTTTTCGGCGTCCAACAAGACCAATGCCGGACGATCATCACATAGATTCTCTCGATGCCCCACTGAATCCAGCACTAACATAGTTTGTCTGATATTACCCACCGCCGATCTACCCCTAACAAATCCCGCCTGTTGTGGGCCCACAAGAGAAGGCAGTAGCCCCGCCAAACGGTCCACCATAATCTTGGCCAGAATTTTCAGGTCTTGATTTATCAGTGAGATGGGGCGATATCCGGCCGGGTCAGTGGAGCTCACATTTCCCTTTGGCAACAATTTAATGTGTGCCGTGTTAGTGTGGTTCGAGATCTTGCCCCCCGCTAGAATGTCATTAAAAAGAGAGACTAAGCAAGGAGCCACCTTGTCGCATAAAGACTTGTAATAGTCGCCGGTAAAACCATCTGGACCTGGAGCTTTATGGGCACTCAGGTTTTTGATAGTCATTTGAACTTCAGCCAAGGAAATCTCAGCGTTCAAGGTGGCCAAGCCGTCCTCAGCTATGGTAGGTAGTGAGACCTTCTCAAGCCAGTCCCCTCCCACCTCCCTTGCATTCTGCACTGTATCCTGTGTATATAGTTTTGCAAAGAATTTGCCTAAATGAGAGTTGATATCTTTTGGTGCATGAAGGATGTTACCCTCGGAGTCCACCAAAGAGGCAAACGTCGTGGGCTTAGTTTTACCCCTGGCCAAGTTCGCTAGGATCCTCCCCGCCTTGTCTCCATACTTATAGAGATCTACCTCCCATTGTTCCTTACTCCACTGTTCCCTTCGTTTAGCCCAGACGTCATACTCTCTCTTTGCTCCCACCCATTTCTCCTTTGTTAGCGGTGAAGGGTTGTTTTTAAATTCCTCATATGTGCTTCTTACCTTTGAACTAGCTAGATGGAACTGTTGAAATGTTTTCTTTTTTTGAGTGCTGGTGTATGCCATTATTTTACCCCTCATGACCACCTTACTTGTTTCCCAGTATAACCGAGAGTCCGTCTCATGGTCTGCATTGTGGAAGACGAAGTCAGACCACCACTCCCCCAGGAGTCTGTCAAAATTGGCGTCCCTTCTAAGATGTGATGGAAAGCGCCATATAAAGTCAGTGCCCCTAATGTGCACGTCTCTTAGTTCCAGGGCCACGGGGCTATGGTCGGAAATTACCATATTTTCAATACCCACTCTGACCACTCTAGCCAATAAGTGGTTGCTGAGTAGAAAGAAATCAATACGAGACCAGGACTCGTGGGCATGGGAGTAATGAGTGAATTCCCGGTCTAGGGGGTGGTGTATCCGCCACACATCATGCAATGCCAGTCCCCTTGTCAGCGTATGTAGCGGGCTCAACGGTCGGTCGTCAGGGGTGGAAGCAGTATTCAACTGGTCGCGTCGCCTATCTTCGCCCCCAAAGAAGACACTATTGAAGTCCCCTCCCACGATCCGGAGATGCTCTGTATCTCCTAACAGCTCCTCCTGCAGGTGGGAGAAGAAGGCATCTTGCGACTGGTTAGGGACATATATATTCGTGATACTAAGACGTCCCGCCGGGCTATCTAAAACCAGCCGCACATACCTTCCCTCATCATCTTTAGTTTCAGAAATAATTGTACAAGGGAAATTTTTATGGATAAGTATCAGTACCCCTGCCTTTCTCCCCACTGATCCAGAGCCGTGTACCGCCCCCACCCATAACCTGTGCATTCTAAAAAATTCCGAGTCTTGAAGATGCGTCTCTTGTAGGAGAGCCACATCTGTTTTCAATCTCTTGAGATGTTTGAGTACCATCGAGCGTTTCTCGGGTGACCTGAGGCCCTTAACTTTCCAGGACAACAGATTAACCATGATCAAGAAACAGTCGATGGGATATGTCAACCCCCGCTATGTCCAGGGATGTTTTGAGTAGATCGCTGAAAAATAAGCATACTGTACAAGATGGCTGTAACAACATAAATTCAAGCCCCCCACTCCCCCTGTAACCCCTCAACAAGCAGTCTAGTGACCGCGTACCGAACAATCGAATAGAACAAAATCCCTCCCCCTCCCCAAAACTATTCAAATAAAGGATATGGACTTCCATATTCTGAAGGGTACACCTCTCCAACACTCCCGCCCTGCGGCCGTAGTGTAAGTCGAGATAGTCAGCACCGTGCACTGGAGTCAGTCGATACCTATTAACAGTAGTATAACCGCATTGTTGTCATTATGAATAACATTAACACTTCCCAAAAGTCGGTTAAGGCATCTAGTGTGCAATTGCCCAGATAACGCAGATCAGGATACGAGATCCGTAAGACGTGACTTCGGTCCCTCCTGGCGCAAAAAATAAGGAAAAACAAGAAAGGGAAAAGAGTCACCATATGTTCCGTTCAAGTCCCGTCATGGACCTCCGCATCCCTCGGTCCAAGCTCAGAGTCCGTACGACGTCTCCCTCTACTTCCGTCACGTCGCTTGGACCTCTGTTCGTTTGGCAAGCGGGGCCCAATGCTAGTCTCCCTCTCAGACCCCCGAGGAGAGCCTTCTCGTGGCCCAGGGGACTCCGGACATGAGTTCTCGCCCCCTCCTTGGGTTCCAATGTGGTGCTCCCGTTGTCCTCCATGGTGGCTCCCAGCCGGGTTCCGTTGGGTCAAGCTCCTAAGGGCCTCCTCAGGACTATGATGCACCTTGATGGAGCCATCCGGACCCCTATATTTCAGAATGGCCGGATACAGGAGTTGGAATCGTACATTGCGATTGTACAAAATACTGCACGCCTCCCCAAAGGCTCTCCGCTTTCTCGCGACCTCAGGAGAGTAGTCTCCGAACAGTAGGACCTTGTGTCCTCTGATGGTTAGAGGGGTCCGCAAGCTCTTGTAGGAGCGTAGGAGATTCTCCTTGTCCCGATAATTTAGATAGCGAGCAATAGTTTATCTGGGCTTCCCTCTCCCCTGGGATGGAGAGCCTGGTTTGATTATGTGGTCTGGCGGGGGGCCTATGCGGTGAGCTCTTTCTACCATGCAAGGGCCCCTACTCCCCAAAATCCGCGGGAGGTCAGTCTCAAATATGTCCAGCAATGCAGAGGGGGCAATGGTCTCGGGAAGCCCCACCAGGCGCAGATTGTTGCGGCGGGAACGATTTTCCAAGTCCTCCAGCTTATTGACTGTACGTTCCTCCCTCTCTTTATAGGAAGAGACTTGTTGTTCCAGCCAGACTACCTTATCTTCGGTGTCTGACAGTCTTTGCTCCAGAACTGTAAGCCTGGATTCCTGTGCAGCAGCATCTGCTTTAATGTCTCTGAGGGATTCCTGCAGCAGCTCCTTTATCATATTCTTGAACAGATGCCTCAGCTCCCCCGCTAGTTGAGAGGAGACCTCAGTGGCCAGGAGCTTATAGTCTATAGAGGACCCAGGCCCGCGCCCCTCCGCTCCCTCCAGCGTCTCACCTCCCCAGCCGCTGCATCGTCCTGGGTGTCCTCCAGCTTCTCTCCCTTGTGATTGGGGCTGTAATTTGTTTGCTCCCTCCTTGCCTCTGTTGTTTGCCCCGCTCGGCGCCACCTTGGAGGAGGAGGGCCCGGTCTGCCTCGTCGCCATCTCCACCGCACCCTGTCCGCCACCGGTGCTCCGGAGCCACCGGCGCATGCAAGGATGATGTAGTGACTGGTAAGTGTGCCTTCGGTACCGGTTGTCGGCGGTTTGCACGCCTTTTTAGCAGGTTAGCGGCCGCAGGCTTTGGGAGCTCATCCCCTTGCGTCCTCACCCATCAGGCCGGAAACCGGAAGTCGATGTTGTTTTAAATAGAGATCCAGAAGACAGATTATTTTGGTTTAAAGAGTATATCCCAATAGTTCATATTCTGAGTAAACTGATAGACCGGTGAGATGTATTAATCAGGTTCTTCAGAGATGCTTGTGCTAGGAGATTTTATAATTGTCAGGAGATTATATGAAGCATAGGTTGTCTCCCTCAGCGCATCAGCACCATCCAACTCCAGAGCAGTCCATCCTGATAGTTTCAGCAAGGCTCCTTAGATGACAATAGGGGCTCTTTTCCAAGCAGCTGCAGAGGTGAAGTCTGTATGCTGTATCCCTCATTAATGGCTGCTTGGGCAGAAATGAGCTACTCTCTCTGGTTCCCACACTTCCCTTATCGCTTCTCCCTGCTGATTTGATGGAGTCTCCTCACAGAGCCCCGATGATAAAACAGTATGTAACAGGGATTTGCAGGCTGGCAGTCTTAGGTGTCCAGGAGCAGGGAGGAATTCAGACAGTCTGAGGCAGGGAGGAAGGGGAGTGCAGCATTCACCAACCTGAGAAGAGAGTTTAGAGGCTCTGCAGGCTTTAAAGATCCAGATCCTCCGAGCCCCTGGTGTTGTGGACTGCAGCTGATGAATCTTTGATGGCAGATTATGTGTTCTCTGAGGCTGGATGGCTCGGATGGTGAAGTGTGGCAGGGAGCTGTGTCAGATGCAACCTCCCTGGTCAGCGGCCATCTTGGATCTCCCGGTATCATTTTGATGTAGTTATGTCCATGATAACCCCTCACAGCTGGTTTTAATTGCATATAGAGGCATGAAAACCCACACATACAGCATTACACCACAAGAGAGGCACACGGCTAGGACCCGATATAATGAGAAAGACCGTGACGTGGTTATCGGGCTCTTGACCCAGTGGCCGCTGCTTTAAGCTAAGATTTCTCCGTTTTCTTTAGATTCACCAGCAGTTTCTGCCATGTCTTTTTTCTCTATGTCTTTTTTAGCTGTGCAGACAGCCCTGCTGTTCACATTCAGCCATTATGCTATTCCCTATACATATACTGTCTAGTGTTGCAGCGGATTTTCACGTTAAATATAAACCTGCAATAGTGCTGCGATAAGATGATCGCATAGAGGCAATAAAGCCACAAACAAGATAATAGAGCCAAAGTCACATGACTGGAAATAACAGATCCAGGAGCGGAAATGACACCCAGGAGACTGAGAATAAGTCTTATCCCAGGAAGGAAGAATCCTAGACAATGTCCCTATACCAAACATGAGGAGGAGCTGGTGGGGGCCCACATCTAGAGTTACAGGGGGCAAAGAGGGGCCACAAATCCTCCATCTCTACAGTCCTAAGCCAGCCCCCCTCCCCGGGACACAAGACAGCCACCCCTCCAACACACCGGAAAAGCCACAATTATGGGGAGAACAGGAGACACAGCTCAGTACACAGTATCACACAAGGTAGAATTAGATACACAGCTCAGACAGCATTACACAGGATAGGATTAGATACACAGCTCAGACAGCATTACACAGGGTAGGATTAGATACACAGCTCAGTACACAGCTCAGACAGCATTACACAGGGTAGGATTAGATACACAGCTCAGCAGACAACATCACACTGGACAGGATCAGATGCATGGCTCATCAAACAGTACCACACAGGACCGGACCTCAAGGGTGCGCTCTCCCCCATGCCACGAGGTCTTACCCCCACACCCCCGCTTCCATTATAATCACCTCCATGACTGCATGGACTTAAAAATGAATGCTCATTCCGTTTTTGGAAGAAGCCGCCAAGTCAGGCCCACCACTGGAAAACCACCCGAGCCGCTAATGCCCTGCAACCTCCGGCCGCTCTTTGTAAGGCCTGTTTCACACATGCATGCCCTCGGCACGTTTGCGGTCCATGCCGACACATACTGGAGGCACTGACATACGGGGACACATGATCCTCTATGGCCCCTTCAGATGTCCGTTATTCAGCATGGACTGTGTTGCCGTGTGGAGCAGATGCGTGTCCGTGTGCTCCACATGATGGCATGTCTGTTTTTCAGAAGCACAGACCCATTCAGATCAATGGGTCCATGCAAAAATGTCATCCATGTGACATCCGTGTACACAGACCAGAACCAAAATTTGTAAGTTAAAAAACAAAGAATGTCCTTCCCTCCTTTCAATGCTGTCTGCTCCGCTCACTTCTGGGGCCGCTCATTAGTCTCATCTAATATTCACTGCACCGAGAGCTACAGCGGCCCTGGAAGAGTGAGGAACAGCGGTGCTGGAGGGATGTCAGTATACAGTGACAGGCTGTGCGTGTGCTATCTTGATGCGTGGCACACAGAAGCACGGCCTCTAAAAACAGTCTCACATGTACCTGTTTTGCACGGATGTGTGAACAGGCCTAACAGTATACCGGCCAATGCTATAGACAAACACATGAGAGCACATCCAGAATCAGAAGTTAGTCTAGTTCCACCAGTGTAACATTGTGATCAGACTGTATGAAGTCGTGGCCTCGTCACAGTGACCTCTCAGTGGCTCCATAACTAGAAATTGCCTTAAAAGGTGCAGCGCCATGTGCCAAACACCGCCGCAACCACAATACACCAGCAGGGCGGCGACCTGGTGCCCACATCCTCCATACTGCGGGGCCGAGTCCTCATGACTCCAGACCACACCGCCCCACAGCTACAAAACCACAGCAACAATGGCCGACACACTGCACCAAACACCCAGAGAAAGAAGCTGGAAAACAACTCACCTTCCACCAGCTCTCAGGATGTGACGAGAGAGCAAACATAGGCCGGAGCCTCCTGCAGTCTCCAGCTATAGATAATGTGCCAAATGGGAGGAGCATGGGGCAAATGGGAGGAGCGCGATTCTGTATGTGCTTCCATGTGCATTTTTGCAGTGTTGATATTTTCCATGTCTCCTCTGTGTTGCATTACTTTGCCCCACGCTCCTCCCATTTGTCACATTGTCTATAAGCTGGAGACTGCAGCCTATGTTTGCTGGTAGAAGGTGAGTTGTTTTCCAGTCTTTTTCTCTGGGTGTTTGGTGCAGTGTGTCGGCCATTGTTGCTGTGCTTTTGTATCTGTGGGGCGGTGTGGTCTGGAGTCATGAGGGCTCGACATTGCAGTGTGGGGGATGTGGGCACCAGGTCGCCTCCCTGCTGGTGCAATGTTGCATACATTTTTCCCAGCTGCACCAGATCAACTCATGATGTTGGATGTGCGGCCATTTGTATTTGTCTACAGCATTGGCCTATTATGTGTGATTACTGTGTGCTGAGCTGTGTATCTAATCCCTGAAAAATAAACCATACAGAGAGGTGCCCTTTGTGTGCACACTGCTGGTCTAGTGGGATTGTTGGATCACTCACCTTTCATGCACAACCACAATGTGGGCCTCCGGGGTGTAGTCACACATCGCACGATCCTCCGGCGCTCAGGCGGGGACGTCACGTGGGAGCGACGTCACCGCAGGTCCTTCACTCTCTGCTCCGGTGCTGTAAACTGCAGCTCCTACCGCTCCCAGGTGGATTTCAGTGGTACAGAGGTAATTATGTGCTTTTTTTGGTATAGCTCATGAATTCAGCATCTAGGCACATATTACCTTTTTGTTAGAACTGCTTCATTTAAGGCCTCTTTCACACATCCATGTCACCACGTACGTGTGATACAAGGACGTTTGCGGGTGGGGCGTGCACACGTGTCACGGACGTGTGACACGTGTGCTATCTGTAGATAGCACACGAACAGCCTGGCCTCACATACTCACCTCCCTCCCGCGCCGCTGTTCCTCTCACTTCCGGGCCGCTGTCAGACTCCGTGAAGTGAATATTCATGAGCCTAATGAGTGGCTCCAGAAGTGAGAGGAGCTGTCAGCACTGGGGCGAGATGAAATTCTTTCTTTTTTTTTTTTTACACTTTTCACTTTTGTCCGTGGTCCGTGCACACGGATGACGTTTTGAAGCAAAAGAAAGCGGTCTGTGCCTCCGCAAAAAAATGGACATGTCTCTGTGTGGAGCACATGGACACGCATGTGCTCCACACGGAGACACGGGCCGTGCGGAAATACGGATGTGTAAATGGGGCCATATGGGAACATGTGTCTGTGCCTCCGGCATGTGTCAGCACAGACCGCATACATGCTGGAGGCAAGGATGTGTGAATGAGGCCTAACAAACGTGGCTCTCACAACATGTTTCCGTGGGTCACCTCCTTCATCAGGTCTATCTAATCCTATCCTCTGTAATACTGTGTACTGAGCTGTGTATCTAATCCCATCCTCTGTAATACTGTGTACTGAGCTGTGTATCTAATCCCATCCTCTGTAATACTGTGTACTGAGCTGTGTATCTAATCCTATCCTGTGTGATACTGATTACTGAGCTGTGTATCCTATTCTCCCCATGTTTGTGGCTTTTCTCATTTCTAGTGGAGGGGACTGGCTTGTTTCTCGGGGAGGGGGACTGGCTTGTTTCTTGAGGAGGAAAGATGGCTTGGCACTGTGGAGATAGAAGATTTGTGGCCCCTTTGACTCCAGATGTCCCCGGTTTGGCCCCTGCTGGTTCTTCCTCATGTCTGGCATAGGGGCATTGTCTGGGATTCCTCCTTCCAGGGATAACACTTAAGGCTCTTCACACGGGGCAACATCTCCGGCAACTGAAGGGCGTGGCCAAGTTGCGGTGACATCGCTGGGGTGTTGCCCCGTAAACAGGGTGATTTCAATGGCGATAGATGCTTCAGCAACATCGCCTGGTTTCCCAACAATGTTGTGAATCCAGGCGATGTTCTCAGGGGATCTGCCTGCATCGCCCGGTCTGACGCAGCAACTGTTATGTTACCGGCAGCTTCCCCCATAGACTCCCATGTTAAGGTACCTTGTTCAAATTCTTGGGCTACCCGGTACACACCTTGCTTCTCATACACAGGGGTGGTGTCAGACCCGACATGGAGCTGCTGACACCAGTCCTCCAGTGGCCCGATTGTTTGATCAGTTTTTGCCCCTTCCTCGTGGGGTTCGGGTTGCGCTGCTTGAATCTCGTTGTTGCTGACTGTGTATAATTTGGCAACGGTGGTATACCTGGGTAGTTTAACCTCTTCACTGCCACAGTTTAAGATGCGAACTGGTACTCTCCCTTTGTGTAGATTAGCCACCCCCCCCGGCTGTCAACAGTGTAGGTCTGTGCTCGCCGGCTCCACTAACGCTTGATAGTCCTGCCCTCTGAGACCTATAGCTGCTCGACACCAAATCATCATCTCACTCATTGGGGGAATCACAATAGGTATCGGGTCTGTCGCCCGTGCTGTACCAATTTCACCACCTGTAATTGTTACCTGTTGTTGGTGCAGGATGGCTCTGATCTCATGTTGGATAATCTTCCTCTGACCAGGCCTGGCAGTGTCTGCAATCTGTTGAAGCAAAGACAAAATCTCCTGCATGCAATTGCTAACAACATTGGTACCCAATATAACATAGGACTCCTTGATTTTGTAACTCTACCTTCCCCACCTTTATGGGCACTTCTTTAACCCCCATTACATTAATTGGTTCCCCATTTGCTGCATGAAGGGAAATATCTACCTTGGGCTGTTTCAGTTCAGCATCAGCCCAATACTTTCTATAAAGGATATAGGAGATGGTCGTCACCTGTGATCCGGTGTCCAGTAGAGCAGGTAAAATGCCATCTAGCACAATGGACAGGAACGGTCTCTGTCCGATGAATGTCTTGCACCAGGTGGTTGGGCCCTGTTGATCTAGTCATGAGGTTTGGCCTCAGCCCCAGGGACTGCCCGTTTAAAGAACAGTGTCTGGCAAGATGACCGGCGCGATCACAGTTGCGGTAGATGGGCTCCCAAGTGGAGCTGTAGCGGTCGGTGGTTCTTCCTCCGTAGGCTGTAGCTTGCTTCCCTCGCATCCAGGGGACGTCATCCGGGCGGTCATCAAGCTGGATCTGCGGCTGAGGCTTGGGGTCTTGGTGCTGACTGCTGGTTCTTTTATAACTGCATAGCGTTCATTAATTTGGAGATGTTTTTATTCATTTCACGCATTTCAGTGCGTATCTCAGCCCGCAAGGAGTCATATTTGTCAGGCTGTGCAGATTGTATATTGTGCGTGGCTGGAGTTACGGGTACAGATGTTGGAGTAGCCTGCACCTCACCGTAACACCACCGTTTCATTGCAGCTTCATAGGTTTCTACCGGCTTTAACCCTTTGATAGTCATTTCCTTTAAGGTGTTAAAATCAGCATCTGGATTACTTAGTGACCACCAGCGCACATTTTTACTGTCTTCAGCCCACCCAGGAACCTCTATATTATATATCCACAGCCCACAGCTTTTATATTAAATTTATGAATTGTGGTATGTGTTAAAGGGGCCCACAGAGACTGTTTTGCCCGGCCCACAAAGACCTAGAGCCGACCCTGCTCTGAGCTCACGAGCCTATACTGATTATCAGCAACATCCATGTCTGATCTCCAGCGTGGAAAGAGACGGAGACCCCAGATCCAGATCGCTCCCCATGTGCAATGACTAAAGCAGGAAATATTGATCTGGATTAAAAACGTTCTCGACGCTCTTGGCACGGGGGTCCTCCGCTATGAATAAATTGATGACTGGGCAATTCCATCATTTTTTCAAGGGGGCATATGCATACACTGACACTGGCAGCTGATTGTACCATGTGGAGCCCCTCCCCCACCTGGTCACACCCAGATGTCAATATATTCATATATTATCAGTACAAATAACAGAGGAACGGTGCAATTCCAAGATAAAAGGAGAGAAGCTCCAGAATCATAAGTGAAAAGATTATAAAGATGTAAGCTGAGGTCTGATATGATTCTCTGTCTAAATTCCCATACTCCTTATTTGATTTTTCCTGATTCCTTTCCTTTCCTCCCCTCTTTCCTTTCTCTGTGGACTTTTTCCTTCTTCCTCAGTGACTTGTCCTTTCCCACTGTGACTTCTCTGTCTCTTCTCTTTAGACTTTTCCTTCTACCCTCTGACTTTTCCTTCTTCCCTCTGTGACTTTTTCCTTCATCCCTCTGTGACTTTTCCTCCTTCTCCCCTCTGTGACTTTTCCTTCTTCCCCCTCTGTGACTTTTCTCCTTCTTCCCTCTGTGACTTTTCCTCCTTCTTCCCCTCTGTGACTTTTCCTCCTTCTTCCCCTCTGTGACTTTTCCTCCTTCTTCCCTCTGTGACTTTTCTCCTTCTTCCCCTCTGTGACTTTTGCTCCTTCTTCCCTCTGTGACTTTTGCTCCTTCTTCCCTCTGTGACTTTTGCTCCTTCTTCCCCTCTGTGACTTTTGCTCCTTCTTCCCCTCTGTGACTTTTCTCCTTCTTCCCCTCTGTGACTTTTCTCCTTCTTCCCTCTTGACTTTCTCCTCTCCCTCTGTGACTTTTGCTCCTTCTTCCCCTCTGTGACTTTTGCTCCTTCTTCCCCTCTGTGACTTTTGCTCCTCTTCCCCTCTGTGACTTTTGCTCCTTCTTACCCTCTGTGACTTTTGCTCCTTCTTCCCTCTGTGACTTTTGCTCTCTCTTCCCCTCTGTGACTTTTGCTCCTTCTTCCCTCTGTGACTTTTGTCTCCTCTTCCCCTCTGTGACTTTTTCCTTCTCCCTCTGTGACTTTTCCTTCCCCTTGTGATTTCCCTCTGCTTTCTTCTCCCTTGTGACTTTTGTTCCTTCCTCCTCTGTGACTTTTGTCTTCTTCCCCCTCTGTGACTTTTGTTCCTTCCCCTCTGTGACTTTTGTTCCTTCCTCCTCTGTGACTTTTGTTCCTTCCTCCTCTGTGACTTTTGTTCCTTCCTCCTCTGTGACTTTTGTTCCTTCCTCCTCTGTGACTTTTGTTCCTTCCCCTCTGTGACTTTTCTCCTTCCGCCTCTGTGACTTTTGCTCTTCTTCCCTCTGTGACTTTTCCTCCTTCTTCCCCTCTGTGATTTTGCTCCTTCCCCTCTGTGACTTTTGCTCCTTCCCCCTCTGTGACTTTTCCTCCTTCCCTCTGTGACTTTCCTCCTTCTTCCCTCTGTGACTTTTGCTCCTTCTTCCCCTCTGTGACTTTTGCTCCTTCTTCCCCTCTGTGGCTTTGCTCCTTCCCCTCTGTGACTTTTCTATTATTTCTTTCACAGTTACGAAATCCGGGTATAGATTTGAAGAATCTTATTCCAGCAGATATAATGGAGGAAGGCTGTGCTGTGCGGGTGATGAGCGGTGTACAGAGGACACTCCTGTAGATATAATGGAGGAAGGTCGTGCTGTGTGGGGTGATGAGTGGTGTACAGAGGACGGTCCTGCAGACATAATGGAGGAAGACCGTGCTGTGCAAGGTGACGAGCGGTGTACAGAGGACGCTCCTGCAGGTATAATGGAGGAAGGCGGTGCTGTGCGGTGTGATGAGCGGTGTACAGTGGATGGTCCTGCAGGTATAATGGAGGAAGGCGGTGCTGTGCGGTGTGATGAGTAGTGTACAGCGGACGCTCCTGCAGGTATAATGGAGGAAGGCGGTGCTGTGCGGTGTGATGAGTAGTGTACAGCGGACGCTCCTGCAGGTATAATGGAGGAAGGCCGTGCTGTGCCGGGTGATGAGCAGTGTACAGTGGATGGTCCTACAGACATAATGGAGGTAGTCATTGCTGTGCGGGGTGATGAACGGTGTACAGAGGACGGTCCTGCAGATATAATGGAGGTAGTCATTGCTGTGCGGGGTGATGAGCAGTATACAGAGATGGCCCCGCAGGTGATCGCCCTGGGGATCACTAAATAAATCAGAGAAGAGTCACGTTCTCCTCATCCTCCTCAATCTAGGAGCCTGGTCAAAACTGCCGCCTCATAATAGCCCCTAAAATCAGGGAGACCAGTGCCCCCTTCACTTTTGCGTCTAGTAAGGGTTTTAATACTGACCATGGGAGTTCGATTACCCCAGACAAATCTTAACATGGCCGACCTCAAATTTGCAAAATATGCCCGGGAACATGTATCGGGATCGCCTGAAAGAGAAAGCGAGGGAGCACATCCATTTTAAGCGCATTGATTTGTCCAAACCAGGAAAGGCCTCTTTTATCGTAAGTCTTTAGGTCTCTAAGTGTTTTCTCGAGGAGTGGCATATAGTTAAGGGTGTACAACTTATTGGGTTCCTGGGTCATCAAAATCCCCAGGTATTTCAGACAATCATGTTTCCTCTTGAAGGGAAAATTATCCTGAAGATAAATTACCTCTGGTTCAGGCAAGGAAACATTCAGGACCTCTGATTTGGAAAAGTTGACTTTAAAATTGCTCAACTTACTAAAGGTATTAAATTCTTTGATGAGGGAGGGGAAAGATATCCTGGGTTGGGTAACCAACAGCATCAAATCCATCAGCAAAAAGTGCCGCCTTACTTTGGCCTCCTCTAGTCTCGATGCCATTGATGCTCGGGTTATTCCGGATGGCGACTGCCTGGTGTTCCATAATAATTATAAGAGGGGGGACAAGGACAGAACCCCATTAGTGCGCACTCTAGCCAATGGATTACTGTATAGGGAGAAAACCCATTCCATAAATCGGGATCCCAAAGAGGCTCTCATGAAACCCCAATCGACCCAATCGAAGGCCTTCTCCACCTGTACTGATAAAAGGCACACCGGAATGCCCGTGCCCCTTGCACTTGACATTAATAATAAAACCTTGTTAGTGAAATCCCTGGTTTCTCTGCCTTTAATAAACCCAACCTGGTCGTTATGAATAATTCCCAGAAGGAGAGGCGCCAATCTGTTGGCAAGGGCCTTCGAGAACAGTTTGATGTCGACGTTTGTTAATGAGATGGGCCTAAAATTGGCCACTTCATTATGATCTCGACCGGGCTTAGGGATAAAACTAATATTCGCTTCTAAGGACTGTGCAACCCATGGGGATTGGGAAGAGACTGCAGAGAAGATCCTCGTCAAGAAGGGCACCACCTCCTCACCGAGAACCTTGTAGAATTTGGGAGTAAAGCCATCTGGGCCTGGACATTTGCCCACCGGTGATTTTTTAATAATTTCCCGAATTTCCTCTTCAGTAAAGTCCCCCTCTAGGATCTCAGCTTCTGCCCGGGGTATTACAGGTAGAGCTGTGTCTGCCATGTATATCTGAATTTTACAATCTATGGATGCCGCTGGCAAGTCCTCATAATATCCCTTGATATTGTACAACCTCTCGTAATAATCACGGAAAGTGTCTGAAATGTCTGTGGGATGTTGTGAAATCTCTCCTGAGGGACACCTAATTTGAGGAATATGACCCGGGTCTCCCACATTTATCCCCGTATTCGTACATGAATCGGAGGAACCTCGATTTCTGCCCAAAAAATTGTTGGTCGACTACCGTTTTCAAATCATCCCATGCTTTAATAAGTTCCACCAAGGTCTCTTGGGAAAGGGAGGTCTTATGGGACTTTTCCAATGCGCCAATGGCTACGAGCAAGGAATTAATCTTCTCGCCTCTCTTTAGGTGTGCCCTGTGTTTGATTAGCGTCCCCTTACAACACACTGCAGGGCCTCCCACTGGGCTGGCAGTGAAGTGGAGTCTGTGGAGTGAATCTCTAGAAAACCGCTTATCGTATCACGGATATCAACCAAGCATGTCTGGTCAGCCAACAAGTTGTCATTAAGTTGCCATGTCCAAGGCGTGGTTGACCCAGCAGGCAATGAGAGCTGAAAAAAGATTGGAGCATGGTCTGAGATAGTTGTAAGTCCTATAGGGAACTTGACCTTCCAGGTTAGAACATGTTGGCTAACCAGAAACCTGTCTATTCTGCTATATGAGGAATGAGCCGGGGAATAGTAGGAATAGTCCCGCTCTGAGGGGTGTGGTCCGGTATACTTAGGGTTGTGGTGATTGGGCAGCAAACACTTGTCTGCTCTGATCGATCTTGTTGGTGAAGTGTTTTGCAAAGTCTTCTGCAGAGAAAGAAGTGCCTAATGTTCATATTTGCACATCAGCCAGCAGAGGGCAGCACAGTACATAGCACAATGCACATTTATCAGTCCTCAGTGTCCGCACATACAATGCATTATACATCTCCTAACTTACAGTGCCCACAGGAATTCTGAAACAGATCTACAGCTGCACTACAACTATATCACTCAGCAGTAGTAGAATGACACCAGGACACCACAACTATATCACTCAGCAGTAGTAGAATGGTACCAGGACACCACAACTATATCACTCAGCAGTAGTAGAATGATACCAGGACACCACAGCTATATCACTCAGCAGTAGTAGAATGGTACCAGGACACCACAACTATATCACTCAGCAGTAGTAGAATGACACCAGGACACCACAACTATATCACTCAGCAGTAGTAGAATGGTAACAGGACACCACAACTATATCACTCAGCAGTAGTAGAATGATACCAGGACACCACAGCTATATCACTCAGCAGTAGTAGAATGGTACCAGGACACCACAACTATATCACTCAGCAGTAGTAGAATGGTACCAGGACACCACAACTATATCACTCAGCAGCAGTAGAATAGTACCAAGATACCACAACTATATCACTCAGCAGTAGGAGAACGGTACCAGGACACCACAACTATATCACTCAGCAGTAGTAGAATGACACCAGGACACCACAACTATATCACTCAGCAGTAGTAGAATGGTACCAGGACACCACAACTATATCACTCAGCAGTAGAGGATGGTACCAGGACACCACAACTACATCACTCAGCAGTAGTAGCAATGGTACCAGGACACCACAACTATATCACTTAGCAGTAGTAGAATGATACCAGGACACCACAACTATATCACTCAGCAGTAGGTAGAATGATACCAGGACACCACAACTATATCACTCAGCAGTAGGAATGATACCAGGACACCACAACTATATCACTCAGCAGTAGTAGAATGATACAGACCAAACAAAAAAACCAACACAATCATCACTCAGCAGTAGTAGAATGATACCAGGACACCACAACTATATCACTCAGCAGTAGTAGAATGATACCGGACACCACAACTATATCACTCAGCAGTAGTAGAATGATACCAGGACACCACAACTATATCACTCAGCAGTAGTAGAATGATACCAGGACACCACAACTATATCACTCAGCAGTAGTGAGAACGGTACCAGGATACCGCACTGGGCAATATCTGGAATGAACATTAGTGGAATTAATTACTTGGAGCAGGTGAAAAATGTTTGTACCGTTTTAGCCAGTGGATAGAAAAATATTAAAATCTGAGAGTCCTCAGTGATTGATATCTTTTAATGGCTAATGAAAAGATAGTAAGAAAAAGCTTACCATCTTTTCAGGTTATCAACCACTGAGGACTCTCAGATTCTAATATTTTACTTGGAGCAAAGATTGTATGAACAATCAGTTAATAATATAGTTTTGCTATGTATGTATTTTGTATGGGGCTATTATTTTAATTTATTATAATAGTTTACAGGTTACATTATTAAAAAATATCACATTTATTCTTGGACAGATGAATGTACCAGGAGCTCCGCAGGACATCTGATATCTACCGAAGTAAAAGCAGATGATTGCAGTATCACACAAGATACACGTGAACAGCGTGACGATATCATCGATATACCCCCAGACGCTCACAGCAAAGATCTGTCATCTGATGAATTTGAAAACAATATTTTATTAAAATCATCGCAGAATGCTGAACAAAATAAAAATCACAGAAGAAATTATGAACATAAGGGGAGGGAGAAGCCATATTCATGTTCAGAATGTGGGAAATGTGTTACTATATTAAATCACATCTTGTTATACATGAAAAAATTCACCAGAGAGAAGCCCTATATGCAGAAGTGGAATGTTTACTAAATACTCTTTTAACATGAGAAATTACAAGGAGAGAAGCCATATTCATGTGCAGAATGTGAGAAATGTTTTACTAAGAAATCAAAATCTTGTTACACATACGAAATTCACACAGGAGAGAAGCCATATTCATGTGCAGAATGTGGGAAATGTTTTACTAAGAAATCACATCTTGTTACACATACGAGAATTCACACAGGGGAGAAGCCATATTCATGTGCAGAATGTGGGAAATGTTTTATCATAACAGCATCTTGTTATACATGAGAGAATTCACACAGGAGAGAAGCCATATTCATGTTTCAGAATGTGGGAAATGTTTTACTCACAAATCAATTTTTGTTACACATGAGAGAATCACACAGGAGAGAAGCCATATTCATGTGCAAATGTGGAAATGTTTTACTAAAGAAAATACATCTTGTTACACATGAGAGAATTCACACAGGGAGAGAACCATATTCATGTGCAGAATGTGGGAAATGTTTTACTAATAATCACTCTTGTTAACATGGGAAAATTCACAAGGGAGAAGTCATATTTATGTGCAGAATGTGGGAAATGTTTTACTAAAAAAACAACTTGTTAGACATGAGAGAATTCATAAGGGGAGAAGTCATATTCATGTGCAGAATGTGGGAAATGTTTTACTAACAAATCAGTCTTATTAGACATGAGAAAATTCACACTGGAGAGAAGCCATATTTATGTTCAGAATGTGGGAAATGTTTTACTCGTAAATCACATCTTGTTTCACATGAGAGAATTCACACAAAGGGGTGAAGCCATATTAATGTTCAGAATGTGGGAAATGTTTTACTGAGAATCAGATCTTGTTCACATGAGAGAATTCACACAGGAGAGAAGCCATTTCATGTTCAGAATGTGAGAAATCTTTTCAAATAAATCAAATCTTATTGCACATGAAAGAATTCACACAGGAGAGAAGGTTCAGGTTCAGACTTTGATAAATGTTTTATTCGGATATCGGCTCTTTCCAAGCATAAGAAATTTACACAGAGAAACCTTCTTATTATCAGATTGTAACAAAAGTACCTGTGTTTTGAACCTTGGTTTCTATAGTTCTTTTACCCTCCTGGAAGTGATACTCTTACTCTTAAAAGGAAGGGGCCTGGTTTTTATATATAAAAATAAAAAATGTTACATAATGTGTTGTTTTGACAAAGACTGAATTGTATTTTGATTTTTTAATGAATCCACTGGGGTGCGCCATTTACTTTGCTGTGTGTAAGAGACAGGTAGCCAACCCTTTTATTACTTTCTGAACAAATCTACAGAAATTCACAGAAAGTCATACATTTTTACAGGCATTTTACCATGCCCCCATAAAGCCACCCCCCCATAAAGATCTCACCCCCATACTGATGATTACACCCAATATACAGCACAGGAAAATGGTATTGGGCCATGTATGTACTATTGGTGTGAAAGTGTTTGCTCCTTCCTGGTTTTCTTTTCCCCGTTTGTTGCACTTAAATGTTTTAGATCACCAAACGCATGTAAATACTAGACTAAGATAACATAAGAAAATACAGAATGCAGTTTGTAAATGAAAGTCTTTATTATTATGCGGAAAACTAAATCTTCCCAGTAGCTTTGTGGTTTGTCAACATGGGGTTTGGCAAATTCCATTTTGGCTCAAACAACAATGTATGGTGCAATCTGACCTGCTGTTTCTTGAGCATGAAGTTCACCTTTAATCTCTTTAGAAGTTTTTCTGGGCTCTTTATTTAAGGCCTCACACCTACGATATCGTTGAAACGTCACGGGTTTTGAGACGTTCAAGTGACGTTGTAACAACGTCGTAGCGTGTGACACATTGATATGACCAGTGATAAGTCGGCTGATCGTTGATCGCAGGTTTATGAACCGGACAATAAATCAGTTGATTATTGTACGTTCAATCTGCAGTATCGGTGAGCTTAACACCTTGATAACGATGTTGTTAACGACTATGCCATTTCAGGACATAGGAATATAGGCATCCAAACGACTGCTAATATTATTCGCTTGTCGCGGAGTCATTGCTGCGTCGTTAGCGATATCTGTACGTGTGACATCTCACCACCGATCATTGAACGACGTTCAAGCGATCTAGGTCAACTCGGATCGTTCATCGGATCGCTCGGACATTGAAGTGTATGACGGGGGCTTAGCATTCATATTATCCGTCTCTTTGATTTGTCATCAATTTTCCTCCTGCAGCTACATCCAGGGAGGTTGGCTACAGTCCGATGGATCTTAAATATCTGAATAATATGTGTAACTGTAGTCACAGGAACATCAAGCTGCTTGGAGCTGATCTTACAACCTTTACCTTTGACATGCTTGTCTATAATTTTCTTTCTAATCTCCTGAGACAACTCTTTCCTTTGCTTCCTCTGGTCCATGTTGAGTGCAATACACACCATGTCACCAAACAGCACAGTGAGTATCTGTAGCCCTATATACAAGCCACTGACTGATTACAAGATTGTAGACACATGTAATGCTAATCAGTGGACATACAGTTGTGGCAAAAAGTATTGACACCCCTGCAATTCTGTCAGATAATCCTTAGTTTCTTCCTGAAAATGATTGCAATCACAAATTCTTTGCTATTATTATCTTCATTTAATTTGTCTTCAATGAATAAAACACAAAAGAGAATGAAGCAAAAAGCAAAACATTGATCATTTCACACAAAACTCCAAAAATGGGCCGGACAAAAGTATTGGCACCCTCAGCCTAATACTGGGTTGCACAACTTTTAGCAAAAATAACTGCGATCCACCGCTTCCGGTAACCATCAATGAGTTTCTTACAATGCTCTGCTGGAATTTTAGACCATTATTCTTTGGCAAACTGCTCCAGGTCCCTGATATTTGAAGGCGCCTTCTCCAAACTGCCATTTTTAGATCTCTCCACAGGTGTTCTATGTTCTAAAATTTGTCGATCGTCTTCAGACTTCATAATGCCATGCACACGGTCAAGCAGTCCAGTGCCAGAGGCAACAAAGCAACCCCAAAACATCAGGGAACCTCCGCCATGTTTGACTGTAGGGAGCGTGTACTTTTCTTTGAATGCCTCTTTTTTTTCTCCTGTAAACTCTATGTTGATGCCTTTGCCCATAAATCTCTACTTTTGTCTCATTTGACCAGAGAACATTCTTCCAAAACGTTGTAGGCTTTCTCAGGTGTAAGTTTTGGCAAACTCCAGCCTGGCTTTTTTATGTCTCGGGGTAAGACGTTGGGTCTTCCTGGGTCTCCTACCATACAGTCCCTTTTCATTTAGAAGCCGACAGATAGTATGGCTTGACACTGTTGTACCCTCAGACTGCAGGGCAGCTTGAACTTGTTTAGATGTTAGTCGAGGTTCTTTATCCACCATCCGCACAATCTTGCGTTGAAATCTCTCGTCAATTTTTCTTTTCTGTCCACATCTAGGGAGGTTAGCCGCAGTGCCATGAGCTTTACACTTCTTGATGACACTACGGATGGTAGATACAGGAACAGCCCTCACGCAATCTGCACTCATCTCAAGAACTCCTCTTCTCCCCCCGAATCTCCACCTCCCACAACCGCATACAAGACTTCTCTCGTGCATCCGCCATACTCTGGAACTCTCTCCCCCACCACATCAGACACTCCCCTACCCTAGAAATGATGGGAGTACTGGTGTGTCACGGTCCGCGCTGCTGTGGTATGGATAAACTCACCAAAGAGCCAAATATATTTTCATCCTTTATTCCTCCTCTCTCCTACGCGTTTCAGCGCCACACCCGGCGCCTTCCCCAGGGACATTACAATCATAGTTACAGAGGGGTTTTTTATAGCCCCTTGTTATACAGACAAAGAGGTGTCATCTGTTTACTGATGATGTCATCCTCATCATCAAAATGGGTGGATCTGCCCATTTTGGCGCTATTTTTACAAAAAACATTTAATACATCTCAAAACTGTTGAAAAAAATGCTTAATGCCTTCATAAAAATGCAAGTAATAAGATCATAATAAAATTTACTTAAAAAACAGCAAATAAAGGCTTAAAAACTGCAAAAAATATGTATCATCCGGTGATGCACATAAGGAAAACACATATATTTTACCTATATAGGACTAGAACCTGTGGTATTTCATTTATGTAAGTAAGACATCAATGTCTTAAGCTGTGTGCCATCACTGGTTTAGATGTAAAAAATGATTGTTTGTGGGATCTCATAGTTAAAAAGGGTACTGAGGGGAATTTATATAAAAAGAGGAGAATCATAAAAAATAAAGAAATATAAGAAAGTATGAAATTTTTTTATAAATACTTTATCTATATATAAGCATTAAAAATATTTTATTAATTATTTAAAAAAGATTATAAAAATATTATGAAGCATGGATAAAAACAATTTAGTTAAAAAAAAAAAAAAAATATATATATATATATCCATCCCTGAGTGGTGGCGTAGCAGGAAGATAATGCCCCCATACTACAACACCCCAGGTTCTATTCTCTGATAGGGCACAAAGTCAAAACATCATATCTACATAAAAAATGAAAAAATCCTCGATGTCTAAACTAATTTTAAAGCTGCTTTACTCAAAATGGACACAAGATGGCACTCACACGCCATTGTATTCTATAAAGTCAGAATTTGATCTTAAAGGAATCAAACTGATGCCTGGAGGCTGCTGATGGAAGTTATATCTCAAAAGACGTGAAAGAATAGTGGAGTGGGTTTAATAGTGATGAGAATTCCATGATGCTGAATGTATTCTATATCCATTACTCAAAAAAAGAATAATTATGGTAAATGATTGTAGTCATTAGTGAATTTTACAGAATCAAAAAGAGTCATTTAGAATTAGTGTTTAAATGAAATAAATAACTTAAGATATAAGAAAGTGTCAGTGCATAAAATGTCAACTATACAGTTTCTTGTGTTATAAAGAAATGCCTGATAAAGGTATCTCTGTTCCCATAAGTGAACAAAAAGTGCTCAAAGTGTCTTAGTCTAGTTGTGATAGGTGTATCTAGGACAACTATGGTCAGGCAAACCACAAGGTTGCACTAGATGTGGTACCCAGCCCTAACTTGAGGAGCCAGTTCCTATGACTACACAAGTAATGCAAATGTCCGCCACTGGGGGCAGAGTGAAACAGATCTCCAATCTAGTGGAAAACAAGTGAAGAATAGTGATCAGTGTATTGAACAGATTATTTGTGCTAGACAGATTAAAATTGAAATGGTTAAAAAGGTGGATAAAAACCAAATAAGGGATATATAAATATATAAAAAGAATATAAAAAGAAAGTTTCTTAGTGAATAATAAAAGGGGAGTAAGAAAACATCAGCAGTGATAACTCTATATTAGTTCTGTGACTAAATTTAACCCTTTTGGCTTCAGAGTATCCAGATTGTACATCCAAAACTTTTCCTTTTTCCTAAGTACCTCAAACCTATTATTTGTCTCTGCTGGTACATGGTCAATGGGAGTAATTTTTACCAAAGTCGGGTCCCTATTATGATGTTTGTCAAAATGACAAGATACCCCATGGAGTTTAAAACCATGTTTTATGTTGCTCCTGTGTTTATTTAATCTCTAAGGTACCTTTACACGCCGCGACGGCAGGTGGATACATCCCGCTACTTCACGTGCACGAGCACGCTCAAACGGTTACAAACGCTCAACGCATCACCTTTACACGCCCGACAAGATGCGCTAACGCCATGCTACATCTATAGCTAGCTACATCGCCGGGTGTCTCAAGTAGCCAGCTGTAGCTCATTTACACACCGCTATAACCAGCTACTATGGGCGTACCTGGTGCAGCAGGGACAGCACATAGGCGTGCTACAATTGTGGATTACGAGACGTCCGTACGCTGATAGGAAAGCAATAACATCATGATTGGCCAGGCATCGCAGGAGGCTGATTAATATTTGACGCTCGAGCAATTGTGTAGTGTGACTCGTCAGCTCCTTAAATATGCCACCCTGTGCGCCGACAACCAATCGGACCGCACCATCTTCCACCAATGATCGCACATGGGGCGCGGTAACACGGAGCCTAGGTGACGCCTTAGCTACATTGCAGCTACATCACAGGCTGTCCCGAGTTCCCTTCCGTTGCTTCTTTACACGCCGATACAGCTCGCTACCATCGGCGTTGTAGCCATCAGTTTTCGAGCAGAGCTAGGAAACAGATGTATCTGTTGCCGGCTGTAGCGTCACGTCTTCAGACGCGCTACGACGGGCTACATTGGCGCTACAAGCTACATTTGTAGCCTGTAGCGGGATGTATCCAGCCTGCCGTCGCGGCGTGTAAAGGTACCTTAAGAGTACCTTTACACACGGCTACATTTGTAGCTTGTCACCAGGTAACCTACTGGTTGCAGTGAAATCATGGATACATGGTTCTATCTTGTTGCTGTGTACAAATGGAATCATGTATCCATGATTTCACTGCAACCAGTAAGTTACCTGGTGACAAGCTACAAATGTAGCCGTGTGTAAAGGTACCCTAAGTGATCTTATCGTTCTTCCTACATATTGTAGGTGGCAGGGACATTCCAATAGATAGATTACATAGTTAGTAGTACAGTTCATATCATGTTTTATTGTGAACTTTTTGTTCGTTGAGGATGAACTAAATGAGGAAACTGTTTGAATGTTTCTACAACACAAACAGTTTCTCCTTCCACATTTAGTGGTATTTTTTACTGTCTTAACAGGTCTCGTTGTGGTTTTGTGTTGTGAGAGCCGACTAGGAGCTATGATGCTTTTGATATTGGGTGCTCTTCTGAAAGTTATGCCTGGTTTTTCTGGGATTATGGATTTTAGTACAGGGTCATTTTTTAAAACATGCCAGTGTGCATGTAAGCAGTTTTTTATGGCTGTATGGTTTCTATTAAATGTGGTGACAAAATTAAACATAAATTTGTTCTGTGTTGTCTTTTTCCCACCTTGGAAGTTAATAGGGTTTCCTGGCTCATCTTACTACAGGATTTCTGGGCTGTTTTAACAAGCTTTTTTGGATATTTCCTATCTAAAAACCTTCTGCTTAAAATTTCTGATTGGATCAGGTAATCCTCCTGATTTGTACAGTTTTTCTTGATACGCTTAAACTGCCCCATGGGTATATTTCTTAACCATTTGGCATAGTGTATTACTTGCATTTTTATGAAGGCATTAAGCATTTTTTCAACAGTTTTGAGATGTATTAAATGTTTTTTGTAAAAATAGCGCCAAAATGGGCAGATCCACCCATTTTGATGATGAGGATGACATCATCAGTAAACAGATGACACCTCTTTGTCTGTATAACAAGGGGCTATAAAAACCCCCTCTGTAACTATGATTGTAATGTCCCTGAGGAAGGCGCCGGGTGTGGCGCTGAAACGCGTAGGAGAGAGGAGGAATAAAGGATGAAAATATATTTGGCTCTTTGGTGAGTTTATCCATACCACAGCAGCGCGGACCAGTACTCCCATCATTTCTTGGATTCAAACCACTATCCAGTGGTCGGTGGAGGTCCTGCAGCAGCTGGAACATAGATTCCAAAAACGCCTTCAAACCAGTTGTGGGGATCACAACTGGACCAGGTGATCCGGTATACATAGGGGTTGTGGTGGTTGGGTAGCAAAGGCTTGTCTGATCTGGTCGATCTTGTTGGTGAAGTATGTTGAAAAGTCTTCTGCAGAGATATGAAAAGTAGGAGGGGGCAGTGGGGGGCGGAGGAGGGAGTTAAATGTGTTGAATAACTGTTGAGAAGTACTTGTTTGAATGCTGTGTAGTCTTCTTGTGAGTGTGAGTATATATGCATAATAATACAGATACTGAGGATAACATCCAGCATACAGGACAGGAGAAGTGTTACTGTGTATATATACAGAATAATACAGATACTGAGGATTACACCCAGTATACAGGACAGGAGAAGTGGTACTGTGCAGTGTATATATACAGAATAATACAGATACTGGGGATTACACCCAGTACACAGGACAGGAGAAGTGGTACTGTGCAGTATATATGTACAGAATAATACAGATACTGAGGATTACACCCAGTATACAGGACAGGAGAAGTGGTACTGTGCAGTGTATATATACACAGAATAATACAGATACTGAGGATTACACCCAGTATACAGGACAGGAGAAGTGGTACTGTGCAGTGTATATATACAGAATAATACAGATACTGAGGATTACACCCAGTATACAGGACAGAAGAAGTGGTGCTGTGCAGTGTATATATACAGAATAATACAGATACTGGGGATTACACCCAGTACACAGGACAGGAGAAGTGGTACTGTGCAGTATATATGTACAGAATAATACAGATACTGAGGATTACACCCAGTATACAGGACAGGAGAAGTGGTACTGTGCAGTGTATATATACACAGAATAATACAGATACTGAGGATTACACCCAGTATACAGGACAGGAGAAGTGGTACTGTGCAGTGTATATATACAGAATAATACAGATACTGAGGATTACACCCAGTATATAGGACAGGAGAAGCGGTACTGTGCCGTGTATATACACAGAATAATACAGATACTGAGGATTACACCCAGTATACAGGACAGGAGAAGTGGTGCTGTGCAGTGTGTATATACAGAATAATACAGATACTGAGGATTACACCCAGTATACAGGACAGAAGAAGTGGTACTGTGCAGTGTATATATACAGAATAATACAGATACTGAGGATTACACCCAGTATACAGGACAGGAGAAGTGGTGCTGTGCAGTGTGTATATACAGAATAATACAGATACTGAGGATTACACCCAGTACACAGGACTGGAGAAGTGGTGCTGTGCAGTGTATATATACAGAATAATACAGATACTGAGGATTACACCCAGTATACAGGACAGAAGAAGTGGTGCTGTGCAGTGTATATATACAGAATAATACAGATACTGAGGATTACACCCAGTATACAGGACAGGAGAAGTGGTACTGTGCAGTGTATATATACAGAATAATATAGATACTGAGGATTACACCCAGTATACAGGACAGGAGAAGGGGTACTGTGCAGAGTATATATACAGAATAATACAGATACTGAGGATTACACCCAGTATACAGGACAGAAGAAGCGGTACTGTGCAGTGTATATAAACAGTATAATACAGATCCTGAGAATTACACCCAGTATACAGGACAGGAGAAGCGGTACTGTGCAGTGTATATATACAGAATAATACAGATACTGAGGATTACACCCAGTATACAGGACAGGAGAAGTGGCACGGTGCAGTGTATATATACAGAATTATACAGATACTGAGGATTACACCCAGTATACAGGACAGGAGAAGTGGTACTGTGCAGTGTATATATACAGTATAATACAGATACTGAGAATTACACCCAGTATACAGGACAGAAGAAGCGGTACTGTGCAGTGTATATATACAGAATAATACAGATACTGAGGATTACACCCAGTATACAGGACAGGAGAAGTGGTACTGTGCAGAGTATATATACAGAATAATACAGATACTGAGGATTACACCCAGTATACAGGACAGAAGAAGCGGTACTGTGCAGTGTATATATACAGTATAATACAGATCCTGAGAATTACACCCAGTATACAGGACAGGAGAAGCGGTACTGTGCAGTGTATATATACAGAATAATACAGATACTGAGGATTACACCCAGTATACAGGACAGGAGAAGTGGTACTGTGCAGTGTATATATACAGAATTATACAGATACTGAGGATTACACCCAGTATACAGGACAGGAGAAGTGGTACTGTGCAGTGTATATATACAGAATTATACAGATACTGAGGATTACACCCAGTATACAGGACAGAAGAAGCGGTACTGTGCAGTGTATATATACAGTATAATACAGATACTGAGGATTACACCCAGTATACAGAACAGGAGTAGTGGTACTGTGCAGTGTATATATACAGAATAATAAAGATACTGAGGATTACACCCAGTATACAGGGCAGAGAAGTGGCACTGTGCAGTGTATATATACAGAATAATACAGATACTGAGGATTACACCCAGTATACAGGACAGGAGAAGTGGTGCTGTGCAGTGTATATATACAGAATAATACAGATACTGAGAATTACACCCAGTATACAGGACAGAAGAAGCGGTACTGTGCATGTATATATACAGTATAATACAGATACTGAGAATTACACCCATATACAGACAGAAGAAGCGGTACTGTGCATGTATATATACAGAATAATACAGATACTGAGGATTACACCAGTATACAGGACAGAAGAAGCGGTACTGTGCAGTGTACAAGTGGGGAAACAAGTATTGAGATCAGCCACCAATTGTGCAAGTTTTCCCACTTAAAAAGTTGAGGTTAGCCTGTAATTGACATCATAAGTGACCTCAACTATTAGTTACTAACTGAGAAAACAAATCCTGAAAATCACATTGTCTGATTTGGAAATATTTTCCACCAAAATTAAAAAAAAAATTAATATAACTATTTTTAGACAAAATAGAAAACAAATCCTGAAAAATCATATTGAAAAAATTTCTTTCTAAATCAGACAACTTTTAGTGGAAAATAAGTATTTGACAATAACAAAAGTTCATCTCAATCCTTGTTCTATCTTCTTTGTGGCAATGACAAAGGTCAAATGTTTTCTGTAAGTCTTCAGAAGTAACATGGGTTATGGCGCACCTCCATCAGATCTCTAGAGCATGATGTATGGATAACATGTGAGGAGAACTGACACACGGAGGAAACTGAGGAGCAATCCGTGCCCATAGGATAACATGGGAGGGAGAACTGACACACGGAGGACACTGAGGAGCAACCGTGCCCATAGGATAACATGGGAGGGCAGAACTGACACACAGAGGACACTGAGGAGCAATCCGTGCCCAAGGATAACATGGGAGGGAGAACTGACACACGGAGGACACTGAGGAGCAATCCGTGCCCATAGGATAACATGGGAGGGCAGAACTGACACACGGAGGACACTGAGGAGCAATCCGTGCCCATAGGATAACATGGAGGGAGAACTGACACACGAAGGACACTGAGGAGCAATCCGTGCCCATAGGATAACATGGGAGGGAGAACTGACACACGAAGGACACTGAGGAGCAATCCATGCCCATAGGATAAACATGGGAGGGAGAACTGACACACGGAGGACACTGAGAGCAATCCGTGCCCATAGGATAACATGGGAGGAGAGAACTGACACACGGAGGACACTGAGAGCAATCCGTGCCCATAGGATAACATGGGAGGGAGAACTGACACACGGAGGACACTGAGGAGCAATCCGTGCCCATAGGATAACATGGGAGGGAGAACTGACACACGGAGGACACTGAGAGCAATCCGTGCCCATAGGATAACATGGGAGGGAGAACTGACACACGGAGGACACTGAGGAGCAATCTGCCCATCAGGATAACATGGGAGGGAGAACTGACACACGGAGGACACTGAGGAGCAATCCGTGCCCATAGGATAACATGGGAGGGAGAACTGACACACAGAGGACACTGAGGAGCAATCCGTGCCCATAGGATAACATGGGAGGGAGAACTGACACACGGAGGACACTGAGGAGCAATCCGTGCCCATAAGGATAACATGGAAGGGCAGAACTGACACACGAGGACACTGAGGAGCAATCCGTGCCCAAAAGGCAATAAATAGTTAATAATTTATTTGAATAATTGAAGCCATTCAGAACCCTTCCAAAAACATGGTTATGTGAATCCTTGCACTTTCCTCTAGAATTTTCTCTGTCTCAGATGTTATATAAATGTTTTGACTTAGAGGTAGCCGGTACTGAAACTCTTATCAGAATGTCTTCGGACTAAATGTTTACTTCAAGGCTAGTTAAACTAACTAACACGCAGAGAATATAATTAAATGTTTTCCAGAATAAAATGTATATTCAGCATAATATGACGCAATTATCTAGTCACACCCCTTTGCACATCCCTTTAAGGATAAGTAATAAAACTGCTAACAGCTCCCTTAATAAAGGTCTTTGTCATTAAGCTCTACATTGACAACTGTGTCAGCGTGGATTCTTTATACAGTGACGTGCATGTACCCAGACAAAGCATCCAATTTGGCAGCAGACAATTAAGATGACAGCCTCACCCGAAAGGTGTGGGGGACATCCATTACAGTAGGAAAACATAGGAGTGAGAACTGAGGCAGGGCTGTGTATTTTAAAATGGACAGACATGGTCTGAAAACACACACAGCCTCACACACACACAGCATGACACACACACACAGCCTCACACACACACACACACAACAGCCTCACACACACACACACCCACACACACAGCCTCACACACACACACAGCCTCACACACACACCCACAGGCAGCCTCACCACACACAGCCTCACCCACACATACAGCCTCACCCACACACACAGCCTCACCCACACACAGCCTCACCCACAGGCAGCCTCACCCACACACACAGCCTCACCCACACACACAGCCTCACCCACACACACAGCCTCACCCACACACAGCCTCACCCACAGGCAGCCTCACCCACAGGCACCCTCTCACACACACACACACACACACACACAAGCTCACACACACACAGCTCACACACACACAGCTCACACACACACAGCCTCAACACACAATACACAGCCTCACACCTGCAGCCTCACACACAGGCAGCCTCACACACACACAGGCAGCCTCACACACACACGGCAGCCTCACACACACACACACCCCTCACACACACACACAGCTCACACACGCCTCACACACACACAGCCTCACCCACACACACACACAGCCTCACACACACACACATACACACACACAGCCTCACACACAGGCAGCCTCACACACACACACACGCAGCCTCACACACACACACATACAGACACACAGCCTCACACACAGGCAGCCTCACACACACACACAGCCTCACACACACCCACATACACACACAGCCTCACACACACACAGCCTCACACTCAACACACACAGCCTCACATATACACACACACACAGCCTCACACACACAGCCTCTCTCACACACACACACACACACACACAGCCTCACACACACACACACCTCACACACACAGAGCCTCACACACATACACACACAGCCTCACACACACACACACCCTCACACATACACAGCCTCACACACACACACAGCCTCACACACACACACAGCCTCACACACACACAGCCTCACACACACAGGACTCACACACACACAGCCTCACACACACACACACACACACAGGACTCACACACACACCACACAGCACTAACACACACACACAGCCTCACACACACAGCCTCACACACACAGCCTCACACACACACACACAGCCTCACACACACACACACAGCCTCACACACACACACACACAAAACAGCCTCACACACACAGGACTCACACACACACAGCCTCACACACACACACAGGACTCACACACACACACACAGGACTCACACAGCCTCACACACACAGCCTCACACACAGCCTCACACACACACACACAGCCTCACACACACACCACACACAGCCTCACACACACACACACACACACACAGGACTCTCACACCACACACACACAGCCTCACACACACCCACACACACAGCCTCACCACACACACACACACACAGCCTCACACACCACACACAGCCTCACACAACACACAACAGCCTCACAACACACACACACACAGCCTCACACACACACACACAGCCTCACACACACAGGACTCACACCCCACACACACACAGCCTCACACACACCCACACAAAACAGCCTCACACACACACACACACACAGCCTCACACACACACACAGCCTCACACACACACACACACAGCCTCACACACACACACACACAGCCTCACACACACAGGACTCACACACACACACACACCACACAGCCTCACACACACACAGCCACACACACACAGCCCACACAACACACAGCCACACACACACACAGACTCTCACACACACACACACAGCCTCACACACACACACACACACAGGACTCACACACACACACAGGACTCTCACACACACACACAACACACACAGGACTCACACAGCCTCCACACACACAGCCTCACACACACACACACAACACAGCCACACACACACACAGCCTCACACACACACACCACACACACACACACACACACACACACAGCCTCACACACACCCACACACACAGCCTCACACACACACACAGCCTCACACACACACACACACAGCCTCACACACACAGCCTCTCACACACACACACAGCCTCACAACACACACACACAGCCTCACACACAGCCTCACACACACACACAGCCTCACACACAGCCTCACACACACACACACACAGGACTCACACACACACACACACAGCCTCACACACACACACAGGACTCACACACACACACAGCCACTCACACACACACACACCTCACACACACACACAGCCACTCACACACACACACAGCCACTCACACACACACACAGCCTCACACACATACACAGCCTCACACACACACACATACAGCCTCACACACACACACAGCCTCACACACACACATACACACAGCCTCACACACACACACAGCCTCTCACACACACACACACAGCCTCACCCACAGGCAGCCTCACCCACACACACAGCCACTCACACACACACACACTCACACACACACACAGCCACTCACACACACACACACACAGCCACTCACACACACACACACACACACAGCCTCACACACATACACAGCCTCACACACACACACACACAGCCTCACACACACACATACACAGCCTCACACACACACACACACACACACAGCCTCACACACAGCCTCACACACACAGCCTCACACACACACACACACACACACACACACACACACACACACACACAGCAGGAGATGGGAGCAGTGATCTGATTGGTCGCTCTGGGTAGCGGCTCTCCGCTCTTTTCTCCACAATATACACACTCACATCTCCACAGACCAGAGCGAGGAGGAGGCGGAGCTACATGATCACCTGACAGGGGGAGAAGCTACCGGGTCACATGACAGGAAGAGGCGGGGCTACCGGTCACATCACAGGATAAGCTATCGGGTCACATAAAAAAGGGAGGCGGGGCTACCGGCATACATGCCAGATGGAGGCGGAGCTACTGGGTCACCTGACAGGAAAAAGCTGAACCGCCATATTTATTGTGGGCAAAAGGTTTTCTCTTCAGCTGCCGCAGTGTGTTCTCCTCCCTCCCGTTGTAAGTACCACCAATCCCTCCATGCAGTCCTATTTAAGTACTGCCACCCTATCCCTGCAGCCCCATGTAAGTACGACCACCCTCTCCCTGCAGCCCCATGTAAGTACGACCACCCTCTCCCTACAGCCTCATGTAACTACTACCACCCTCTCCCTGCAGCCCCATGTAAGTACCACCACCCCTCCCTGCACCCCCTGTAACAGCCCCATGTAAGTACGACCACCCCTCCCTGCAGCCCCATGTAAGTACCACCACCTCCTTCCTGCAGCCCCATGTAAGTACGACCACCCCCTCCCTGCAGCCCATGTAAGTATGACCACCCCCTCCCTGCAGCCCCATGTATGTACGACCACCCCCTCCCTGCAGCCCCATGTAAGTACCACCACCCTCTCCCTGCAGCCCCATGTAAGTACCCACCACCCTCTCCCTGCAGCCCCATGTAAGTACCACCACCCTCTCCATGCAGCCCCATGTAAGTAACACCACCCTCTCCCTGCAACCCCATGTAAGTACCACCACCCTCTCAATGCAGCCCCATGTAAGTACCACCACCCTCTCCATGCAGCCCCATGTAAGTACCACCACCCTCTCCCTACAGCCCCATGTAACTACCACCACCCTCTCCCTGCAGCCCCATGTAAGTGCCACCACCCTCTCCCTGCAGCCCTATGTAAGTGCCACCACCCTCTCCCTGCAGCCCCATGTAAGTGCCACCACCCTCTCCCTGCAGCCCCATGTAAGTGCCACCACCCTCTCCCTGCAGCCCCATGTAAGTGCCACCACCCTCTCCCTGCAGCCCCATGTAAGTGCCACCACCCTCTCCCTGCAGCCCCATGTAATTGCCACCACCCTCTCCCTGCAGCCCCATGTAATTGCCACCACCCTCTCCCTGCAGCCCCATGTAATTGCCACCAGCCTCTCCCTGCACCACCTGTATGGTGGGGGGATGTCTGTGGTGTTTTCTCTCTCTCTCTCTTCTTCTCCATACTCTTCCTGCTTGTGGTTTTCTCTTTCTCTCTTCTCCATACTCCTCCTGCTTGTGGCTTTCTCTTTCTCTCTTCTCCATACTCCTCCTGCTTGTGGCTTTCTCTTTCTCTCTTCTCCATACTCCTCCTGCTTGTGGCTTTCTCTTTCTCTCTTCTTCTCCATACTCCTCCTCCTCGTGGTTTTCTCTCTCTCTCTCTTCTCCTCCATACTCCTCCTGCTCGTGGTTTTCTCTTTCTCTCTCTCTTCTCCATACTCCTCCTGCTCGTGGCTTTCTCTTTCTCTCTTCTTCTCCATACTCCTCCTCCTCGTGGTTTTCTCTTTCTTTTTCTCTTCTTCTCCATACTCCTCCTGCTCGTGGTTTTCTCTCTCTCTTCTTCTCCATACTCCTCCTGCTCATGGTTTTCTCTCTCTTCTTCTCCATACTCCTCCTGCTCGTGGTTTTCTCTCTTCTTCTCCATACTCCTCCTGCTCGTGGTTTTCTCTCTTCTTCTCCATACTCCTCCTGCTCGTGGTTTTCTCTCTTCTTCTCCATACTCCTCCTGCTCGTGGTTTTCTCTTTCTCTCTCTCTTCTTCTCCATACTCCTCCTGCTCGTGGTTTTCTCTTTCTCTCTCTCTTCTCCATACTCCTCCTGCTCGTGGTTTTCTCTCTCTTCTTCTCCATACTCCTCCTGCTCGTGGTTTTCTCTTTCTCTCTCTTTCTTCTCCATACTCCTCCTGCTCGTGGTTTTCTCTCTCTTCTCCATACTCCTCCTGCTCGTGGTTTTCTCTTTCTCTCTTTCTTCTCCATACTCCTCCTGCTCGTGGTTTTCTCTCTCTTCTTCTCCATACTCATCCTGCTCGTGGTTTTCTCTTTCTCTCTCTCTCTCTCTTCTCCATACTCCTCCTGCTCGTGGTTTTCTCTCTTCTTCTCCATACTCCTGCTCGTGGTTTTCTCTCTCTTCTTCTCCATACTCCTCCTGCTCGTGGTTTTCTCTCTTCTTCTCCATACTCCTGCTCGTGGTTTTCTCTCTCTTCTTCTCCATACTCCTCCTGCTCGTGGTTTTCTCTTTCTCTCTCTCTTCTCCATACTCCTCCTGCTCGTGGTTTTCTCTTTCTCTCTCTTTTCTGTAGTCACCTTCCACGACAGCAGAACGGAGGTTGCCTCCCCGCCCTAATGGGGGACAGGAAACACAAAGAGGTTAAAAACCCCTCCCCTTCCTGCACACACCAGTGTTTTTCCTGTCCCCTATGGGGCATGAAGAGGTTCCTCTGAGCGGCCGGTGACTAGGTGGCTGCTAGATGCTTACCGGGCGGCTGGGGTCAGGGCCTTCGGATTCTCTCCCTTTGGTGCCGCTCCCGTCTTCCCTGGAGGTAATTTGGGACCTTCGCCCGCTCCTCCTGCGCTCCCTTGGGGGGTAAAGCGGGACGGGGTGCCTCTGGCCGGGGGCCTCTCGGAGCTCCCCGGCTTCCTCCTCCTCAGCGCGGCCGCCGCTGCTAGCCGCGACCGGAAGTGACGTCGCGGAGGTTATCGCGTCACTTCCCGTAGGCGTTCCCGGGCTGGAATGCATGCGGCCGGTGGTGCGGCGTGCTGGGGGCGGCCGATTCTACAGCCGGATGCGGGCCTGGCGAATAGGGCTGCTGGACCCGGAGGAGGAGGAGATCTGCGCAGTGGACCCGGCTGCATAAAGCCCGGTCGGCTTCTTGCTCCAGGTAAGGCCTGTGGGTCAGGTGCAGCTAGGAAATCCAGGTGTTACAGGTCTGTGACCATCCCCCTTGGGGCCTCTGATCTCGGTGCTCTCAGTGGCTTAGCAGGGTGGGCCTGGTTAGTACTAGCCTTGCATTATGGAGTCTGAGAAAGCCCTTATGCCTGCATCTGCAGAGCCCAGCATTCATCCCCCTGCCGTGAGTAGCGGGATGGGGTCCACTGTTACATGTGTATGGGTTGTTCTGATATCTTATGGGGTCCCTCTCTCTCCCTCTTTTAGGGAGGAAAGGTTTCGGGATCCAGGAAGGATAAGGATGAACCAGTGTCCCGTAAATGTGGGGTCTGCTCGGTCAAATTGCCCTCCTCACATAAGAAAAAGTTGTGCCAACCCTGCACTGATTATGTCCTGCGGGCGGAGCAGCCGTCCCTTCTGGACAGCATCAAATCCCTTATCCAGCAGGAAGTCCAGTCTTCCATGTCTGTGTTTTCTCAACCCACTGCCCCTATGATGGTCCCTCCGGCTAAGAAACGTAAATTCGTCCCTGAGGATTGGTCCTCTGAGTCCGGGGAGTTGCTTTCTTCTGACCCTGAGGGATTGGGAGGTTCTGAGGAGCCTCTGGATTCCGCTGGCTCGGATAGAAAGCGGTTTCTCTTTTCTTCAGATGATATGGAGGAACTTCTTGAAATGGTTTGCACCACTATGGGGGTAGAAGAGGTGGAGCCTGCTCCTTCCGTGCAGGATGTCATGTTTGGGGGCTTGAAGGCTAGGGCTAAGGCCCATAAGGGATTTCCAGTTCATGATAACATCTTGAATTTGATTATGCATGAATGGGAATGTCCGGAGAAACGTCTTTCTGTTCCCTCCGAAATGAAGCATAGATTTCCCCTCGCTGGGGAATATTCCAAATGGGAACTTCCCAAGGTGGATGTCCAGGGTTGCGAGGAAAACTGCCCTCCCTTTCGAGGACTCCTCGCAATTGAAGGACCCCATGGATAGGAAGATTGAGGGTCTTCTTCGGAAAACCTGGGACTCTTCTTCTTACCTTTTACAATCTAATGTTGCTGCTACCTGCGTGGCTCGGTCCCTCTCTCGTTGGCTTGTCCAACTGGAGGACCATGTCTCCCGGGGTACTTCCTGTGAGGAGATTGTTAATTCTCTCTCCCTGCTTCAAAAGGCTACGGGGTTCCTTGCTGATGCCTCGGGGGAGTCGGTCCGGGTGGCCGCACGTGCGGCAGCTCTGTCTAACTCCGCCCGGAGAGCTCTTTGGTTGAAGCTTTGACTGGGGATGTTACCTCCAAGGTCAAGCTTTGTTCTCTCCCCTTCAAGGGGGGAGTTGGTGTTTGGCCCTGCTCTGGATGATATTCTGGAGCAGACCACGGACAGGAAGAAGTCTCTTCCTGAACAGCGGTCGGCAAGGAAGCGTTTTTTTCGTCCTCCCCGTGAACAGGTCCCTTCCTCTCGTGGTTAAGGGAAATTGGGGCGGTGGAGTTACCCGAAAGGGGGTAGAGGTCGGAACTTCTTTAGTTCCCCTTCCCAGAACCACCCTGACAAGCAGTGACTACACCACGGTAGGGGGTCAGCTGTCGCATTTTTTCCCAAGGTGGCAGGAAGTCACCTCCAATCCGGATTACGGATAGAATTCGTCTCCAGCCCTTCCCCCCCCCCCCGGTGCCTTCGGGTCACCACGTTTCCCTCTCGCACTCTTCAGGGCTCCTTGTGGCAGGGTCTTCAGACCCTGTTGGATTCTGGCGTAATTTCTTCTGTTCCCCTTCGGGAGGTCGGCAGGGGTCATTACTCCTGCCTCTTCATGGTCAAGAAGCCTTCAGGGCCTACAGGATTATTATCAACCTGAAGCCTCTGAATCGGTTTGTGGTTTACCATCGATTCAAGATGGAATCCATTCGGTCCACCATTCCCTTGATAGGTCAGGATTGGGTGATGGCCACTCTCGACCTCACGGATGCGTATTACCATGTCCCGATCCATCCGCATAATCGTCAGTTTCTTCGTTTTGCGGTCTCGCGAAATCGGCGAGTTTTTCATTTCCAGTTCAACGCCCTTCCCTTCGGCTCTCCTCGGCCCCTCGGGTGTTCTCCAAGATTATGTCGGAGGTCGTTTCCTTTCTCAGGGGTCTGGGGATCTTTCTTGTCCCCTACCTCGACGATTTTTTGATCCTGGCCCCCTCATCTAAGCAACTGTCCCTCTCGGTTTCCACCACCCTTCAGGTTTTGCGCTCCCTGGGCTGGCTTCCGAATTTGGCAAAGTCCGACCTGACTCCGTCCATACGGAAGCATTTCCTGGGGATTCTTCTAGACTCTTCCAGGCAGACGTCCTTTCTGCCTCCGGACAAAAGGGTGGACCTCGTGCGGAAGCTCTCTCGCTTCCGGAGCTCCCGTCGTCCTTCACTGAGGGAGGTCATGTCGGCTTTGGGTTCCCTGACGGTCTGTATCCCGGCGGTTCCTTGGGCACAAGCTCATTCCAAGATTCTGCAGGAATTTCTCCTGTCCTCCTGGGACAGGTCCTCCGCCTCCCTCTCCCGGAGGGTGGCCCTCCGAGGTCACGTAAGGTCCTCTCTTGCCTGGTGGCTGACCCCTCGGAACCTCCAGAAGGGGTGTCTTGGGACCAGTCTCCATTGCTGTCCCTCACGACGGACGCCAGCAAGCAGGGGTGGGGGGCCACAGTCGCGGGCCGCCACTTCCAAGGCCAGTGGTCTGCTCAGGTCAGTGCCAGGTCATCCAATTTTCGGGAACTGATGGCGGTGAACGAGGCTCTCCGGGCTGCGGGTGCTCTTGTCCAAGGCCTTCACATCCGGGTGTTCTCGGACAATATAACTGCAGTGGCCCATATTCGTCACCAGGGGGATACCCGGTTTGCCAGTCTTACATCTCTTTCTGCAAAGATTTTTTTCCTGGGCGGAGCGACATGTCCTGTCCTTATCGGCGGTTCATTTACGGGCGTCCGACAACGTCCAGGCAGACTTCCTCAGCCGGAGGGACGTTCGACCGGGCGAGTGGTGTCTCTATCGGGAGGTCTTCAGCTCCCTGGTCTCTCGGTGGGGTCTTCCCGAGGTGGATCTGTTTGCGACCCCTCACAATGCCCAAGTGGAGTCGTTCTTCGCCCTGTCTCCGTCAGGTCGCCTTCTGGGGTGGATGCATTCTCTCATCCCTGGGGGTTCTCCCTGGCCTATACCTTTCCTCCGATTCCTCTCATCCCGCGGACACTTCAGAAGATCAGGCTGGACAGGGTTCCTACGATCCTGGTGGCTCCTCTCTGGCCTGGTCGCAGCTGGTTCAGCGCCCTGCTGAGTCTGGCACAGGACGGGCCCGTTCTTCTTCCTCGGAGACCCGATCTAATTGTTGTAGCCGGCTTGCTGAGTGCTAAAGGCCTCTCGGATCGGGTGATCTCCACTTTGCAGAAGAGTAGGAAGCCGGTCACCAATGCGATATATGGGAAGATCTGGAAGAAATTTGTGTCTTGGTGTGCGGGTGACCCTCCTGATCCCCCTTCATCCGAATGTTGCTCGCATTTTGGATTTTTTGCAGGCCGGTCTGGAGTTGGGTCTCACCCCCAGTACTCTAAAGGTGCAGATCTCGGCTCTCAGTTCCTTTTTTGATCAGGGTCTGGCCGCTCACCCTTGGGTCCGTCGGTTTATGACTTCCGCTGGTAGACTTCGGCCACGGCTACAGTGTCATGTCCCTCCTTGGGACCTGAATCTTGTCCTCTCCGGTCTCACGAAGTCACCCTTTGAGCCGCTGTCCTCCTCGGATCTCTGGGTGCTATCCCACAAGACTGCCTTCTTGGTTGCGGTCACTTCAGCTAGGCGTGTGGTTGAGCTCCAGGCTCTTTCTGTCTGGGAGCCCTACCTTCAGGTCCTGGACGATAGTCTGGTGTTTCGCCTTGACCATTCCTTTTTGCCTAAAGTAGTCTCTGACTTTCATCGGTCGCAGGACATTGTTTTGCCTTCCTTTTGTTCATCCCCTTCTAATCCCAAGGAGGAGTGTCTTCATACGCTGGATGTTCGTCGAACGGTGCTTTATAATCTCCAGCAGACGGCCTCCTTTCGGGTCGACCAGAATTTGTTTGTCCAGCTCTTCAGCCGCAGGAAAGGGCTCAAGGCCTCTAAGGGTACGATCGCCGGTTGGATCAAGAAAGCTATCTGCACGGCCTACGTTCAGATGGGTCATACACCTCCTGAGAAGCTCAAGGCTCACTCCACCAGATCCATCGCTACTTCCTGGGCTGAGCGGGGTGATGCATCGGTTGAGCAGATCTGCAGAGCTGCAACTTGGTCTTCGGTCCTTACTTTTACCCGTCATTACCGGCTAGACTTCAATCGGGATCTCCCGTTTGGCAGGAGGGTCCTGCAGGCTGTTACCCCCCCCCCCCCCCCCCTAAGGTATATTCGTTGGTATTCCTCCGTTCTGCTGTCGTGGAAGGTAACTAGAGAAAATAGAATTAGACTTACCGGTAATTCAGTTTCTAGGAACCTTCCACGACAGCATTGATTCCCTCCCTGATTTCTTCTTGTGTCTTGTTCTTCTCTCTTTCTCTCTTTCTCTCCTCTTTCTCCTCTTCTCTCTTTCTCTCTTCCTCTCTTTCTCTCTTCTCCTCTTTCTCTCTTTCTCCTCTTTCTCTCTTCTCTCTTTCTCTCTTTCTCCTCTTCTCTCTTTCTCTCTTTCTCTCTCTTTCTCTCTCTCTCTCTTTCTCCTCCTTTCTCTCTCTTTCTTCTTCTCTTCTCTCTTTCTCTCTTCTTTCTCTCTTCTCTCTTTCTTCTCTCTCCTTTCTCTTTCTCTCTTTCTCTCTCTTTCTCTCTCTTTCTCTCTTTCTCTCTGTGATTTATCTCCCATGTATCTGCTATATCCACACATATCAATTTTTACCTGCAAAGTACTAAAGACAGTTCTCTGATCATTCAGATTACAGAATGTTGGATTTATGTTACCTCTGGTGATTAAAATTGTCATAATTTTTTTTATCATCAGTAGGGTTGTATTCATCTACCCCCTGTGTTGTATATAGGTGGTCAACCTTGTATATACAGGGGTTGGACAAAATAATGGAAACAACTGGAAAAATCCACAAAAGTTATTTTAAAATGGTGTAGGTCCACCTTTTGCGGCGATTACAGCCTGAATTCTCCGAGGTCTGGATTCATACAAGGTGATATCATTGGCCCGGCGGATCTCCAGGACATAGCACCCCAGATCATCACAGACCCTCCGCCATGTGTTACGGGTGGGAGAAGGCTGTCTGGATGCTTCTTTCAGCTGTCTCCAAACATACACTTGGCCGGAGGTGGGAAAATGGGGTAAACGATGATTGGTGTGAGAATATCACATGTTTCCACTGCTCGAGGGACCAATTCTGGAGGTTTCTACACCGCTCTAAACGCTTGGAAACCTTTATCATTGAGAGCAGCGGTTTTCTAATCTTCCGTGGAATCCAGATTTGTGCGGCTCCTGATGAACAGTTCTCGTGGACACTGGGTTGTGTAGGTGATCATTGAGCTCAGCAGTGATTTTGGTGGACACTGGTGGACATTGTATCAGGATCTCATCAATGATCTTACAATTCGGCAAAACAAACAGTTAATTTACAACACAAATAATCAACCACAAAACATTAACATGTGTCACGGTTTGCATGTCCCCTTTCACCTCACATAGGAGCTCCAGACATATTGCCTTTAACCTCCTGTTTGTACTAAATATCGTCTGTTGAACTGTTTCAGTTAAGTTTATATTGGTCTAAAATGTTCTCATAATGTATCCACAATGGGTTCCCTACGGGGGCTGACAGGTGCGGGTGGGTCATCGGCGTACCTCCTCGCATTTCACCACCATGTCTCTATGGCTATCAGACAAATTTAATTGTTTTTAAATACCGTATATACTCGTGTATAAGCCGACCCGTGTATAAGCCGACCCCCCCCTATTTTTGCCCCCAAAAACTGGGAAAACGTATTGACTCGCGTATAAGCTGAGGGTGGACTCCAGCACAGGTATACAGGCCCCCAGGCACAGGGTATACAGGCCCCCAGGCACAGGGTATACAGGCCCCCAGGCACAGGGTATACAGGCCCCCAGGCACAGGGTATACAGGCCCCCAGGCACGGGGCATACAGGCCCCCAGGCACGGGGCATACAGGCCCCCAGGCACGGGGCATACAGGCCCCCAGGCACGGGGTATACAGGCCCCCAGGCACGGGGTATACAGGCCCCCAGGCACGGGGTATACAGGCCCCCAGGCACGGGGTATACAGGCCCCCAGGCACGGGGTATACAGGCCCCCCCATCCCTCACAGTATACATGCCCCCCATCCCTCTCAGTATACAGGCCCCCCCCCAATCCCTCACAGTATACAGGCGCCCCCCTCCATGCTGCCGCTGCTTAGTGTACAATAAATATAGTGTTATTATCTCTCACCAGCCCGGTCTCCGTGCATCCTCCCTCCCTGCGAGGCTGCGTGTCATGTGACCGGCCGGTGATGTCATCGCTGTGAGCCCCGGTCACATGACACACAGGGAGGAGGGAGGATGCACGGAGACCGGGCTGGTGAGAGATAATAACACTATATTTATTATACACTAAGCAGCGGCAGCATGGAGGGGGGGACGCCATACTGTGAGGGATGGGGGGACTGTATACCCCGTGCTGGGGGCTGTAAGGCGATATGCACTGCTCCCCCCCGCGGATGGACGGGGGATGCAGTGCATATCATGAATAAGTTATGAGCGGCTCCACGTCACGAGCCGCTCATATTGCAGCCTTCCCCCACCTCCTCCTGCCTCCTCCTGCTCCCGGACACAGCCCCCACTTATATGACTCGTATATGACTCGTGTATAAGCCGAGGGGGGGACTTTTCAGCCCAATTTTTGGGCTGAAAAAGTCGGCTTATACATGAGTATATACGGTACTTGTGACCTGTTTTTCCTTGTTCCTTACTACCAATAAAGAACTAAATTTTTGAAATATACTATTGTTGGGTTGTATCCCCCCTTTTATATAGTATTGAATGGATTACAGATAGATCCACTTGAAGGCCACTTCACACACACAGATATCTGAGTCCAATATCTGAACAGATCTCTGGTTGCAGTGAAATCATGGATACATTGCTCCATTTTGTCGCTGTGTACAACATGGAGCAATGTATCCATGATTTCACTGCAACCAGAGATCTGTGTGTGTGAAGTGGCCTTAAGGCCCAGTTACACACACAGGTAATTGTGCAGAGATTGCAGTGAAATCATGGACACATTGTTACATATGTACACAGCCACAAGATGGAACAATGTGCCCATGATTTCACTGCAATCTCTGCACAATTATCTGTGTGTGTAACTGGGCCTTTCTCCTTCGCCTCATTGGGGACACAGACCGTGGGTGTTATGCTGCTGTCCACTAGGAGGCGACACTAGGCAGAATCTGAAAAAGAGTTAGTGGCTCCTCCTATGCAGTTATACACCCTGGAGCAGGAAGTGCTTCTCCAGTTTTTGCTTAGTGTCTGTAAGGAGGCACACGTTCTTACTATTTCTTTATTATTTTACTTTGAAGCTGCATTTTTACTTTTGAAGGGACATGTCGACCACAGATACCTCCCCAGACTCCATAGTTGAGCCTCTGGGTTGAGCTATTTTGTCTGATATGGGCTATTCCTTCCTCGGCCCTCCACTGTTGGAGGTGCAGGGTTAAAGTGATTTCCAGACCTGCCGGTTCTGAGGCCCGCATTCCTCCCCAGTCCCCACTGATGGGGCTCTGAGTCGCAGAAATGCCCCATGTCCCCACCGCAAGCAGCAAGACACTTGGAAACAAAAACCGGCAAAAAGAAGGGGGCCCCGATCCTCGGCTCCCATGGGAAAATGGAGACAAAATGACGGCACCAGGTAACATCTGGGTTGCAGTATTGGGGCCCATGGGATCTACAGATGCTCTCCCCATTCCCCCTGGCTGGGAACTTGGGTTGAGTCACCAGCCTTAGGTGCCTTCCATAGCACTGTCTAGTACATGGCAATTCCCTCGGCTGCCGGTCCCCCAAGGCTGCTCACAGCCTCTGCTACCCAGTCCCCCTGGGTTCTCCTGATGGGGGCTACCACCTGCTGCAACATCTCGGTGATGACAGTCGTCCAGGAGATCAGCTTTGCTGCTCTCTCCTGAGGGGCCCATACTGTGGGCAGGAGCACCAGTTTTTCTGGGCTCCTTACAGAGCCAGCACAGTACCTGGACCTCAGGAGACCCAGTCCCCTGGGTTCTCCTGATGGGGGCTGCCACCCTGCTCCAGGAGATCAGCCTTCGCTGCTCTCTCCTGAAGGGGACAATAGTGTGAGCAGGAGCACCAGTTTTTCTGGGCTCCTCACAGAGCCAGAACAGTACCTGGACTCTAGGAGACCCAGTTCTCCTGATGGGGGTTGCCACCCTCTCCTCCACTTCCAGGAGACCCAGTCCTCTGGGTTCTTCTGATGGAGGGGCTGCTCTGTGCCAGCGCTCATGTGGCCACAGCCCCTGGGGTTCAGCCGGGTCCAAATCCGTTCCGGTCCCGGACTGGACCTCCGCGCCGGCCTGCGATCATTTGCGGCCTCTATTTTTACTTGAGGCCGCGGCTTCGGCCTAGCGCAGAGCCGCCGCCTCTTTTCCCGCCCCCGGCCCGCCTCCTGGATGATTAAAATGACGCGGATAGCGTCATGGAGGGGGCGGACTGGAGCTGCACAGGGGGCAGGACGGCTATTCCTGGCGCCTCTCGCTCATTGCGAGATTTCATGCGCGCCTTTTTGGCCACAGACCCTCCCCCCTCTGCTCATACAAGCCCTGAGCTGCAACTAGAACACTCAGGAGTTGTACTGGGGATTAGGAGCATAGGGTGCTGAGGTTAGGGAGCCCTGATACAGAACAGGAGCCCCTTAACTTCAGTAAAGACTTCCCTACAGCCCCCACACGAGCAGTGACGGCCATTATAATAGATGAGGTGGCTCAGTGGGCTAACGCATATATAAACATAAAGTTTTCACTATGCACACACTGTACAGCGGAGCCGAGCAGGGCTTCCTCCCTGCTGCAGCTCCACACGCTTCTCCCCTGCGGCACATGGTAACCAGGGGCTCTGTGGTCTTCCCCCCCCTTCCCTCCTCCTTAGCTCCGCACAGTACAGCTGGGGCCAGGTGCCCTCAGTGGCCATTACATGATGACACAACAGCAGCAGGTGCCAGGATCTGGGGTCCGGCAGGCCTCACCTACCCCCCTGCTGCATCTATCAGGTAGTCTGTGCCTAATGGGTTCAGCAGGTTTCCGCTGCAGCCCTCAAGACACATGCCTTGCAGCTGCGGCCCAGCATCAAGAAACGCAGCGGCGCTCCCTCCTTACTGCAACTCTCAGGGCACACAGAGGTACTTCCTCCCTGCTGCAGTTTCCTAGGAAACAGCTTGGCAACCGTCAATGGGCTACAGCCTCAAATAGATCCCCTTTTGAGAGAACTAGGTTGTAGTGGAATTACGAATTTAACTCGCAGGTTTCTCCTGGGCCCTCCATTGTTGGAGAGCCCAGTTACAGTTGATGTAACCTACAATTACCTGACAACTGCAAGGGTCCCAGGACCGTCTGCCAATCCTTTCCAAATCCACAGCTGGAGCCCTGGTTGGCGGTGATGACAGTCGAGTCTCACAAGACGCAGGATGAAACGTCGTGATCCGCAACTGCACAAGTAATTTAGCTACGGGTCTCTGGAAGCTAAGACTATAGCATACTCCGTCCTCCGCTCCCCACTGTTGGAGGCGCTGGGTCGTAGCCGAGCTTGCTATATGCCATAGTCCTTCCTCGACTCCCCACTGTTGGGGACTCGGGTTGAAGCTGCGACGGCCCAAGGCCTGGCCGGCCTCCGTCCCCAGACTACAAAGATGAAACTCTGGAGTACTAGCCCTGTTGCCAATCTCTTCACTATACCGATATTAGGTATTTGGGTTGAGATAACACGTGCAAGCACTCTGCGCAGCCCGCTTCAATGCGGGACCTCGCAGACCCCCGACCACATTAACCCAATGAATGGGCCCTTCTGGACCCCGTATGACCGTGGCCCGAACCTTCTTCCACGCCATCTGTCCCTTCTCGACTCAGGAGTCAATAAGAGAATACTCATGGTGGGATAGCGCTCGCTGTGTGCACCGCAGGACACCGGCGACTGAACTATTGTGGGCGCAGTCTCCGGTTTCGGCCAGCGCCGCTCCTGACTTCCGGCTCCCTCCGGACCTCCGTGCCGGGCCTCTGCCGTTCCTGGGCCCCGCGTTTTACACGAGGTTTTGGCCTAGCCGTGACATCACTGGCTTTTCCCGCCGCCACAACCGCCTGACGCCCTCCGAAGCGTCAGCACAGGGGGTGGGGCGAGGCTTAAAAGGGCTGAAGCGCAAACTATACAAGGCTTTTTCCCAGCCTGAAGTTGGCAATGTCTATACTGCATTTCAGAAGTCTCCTATATCTGGATGACTCCCTTATCAATGCATGACTTTCAAGAACTGCGATCACAGTGGCATTTGCACCATGCTCGTTAAGAAGACTGTGGGATCGACCTCCACAGGTCTACCGCAATTCCAAGGCACATGCTGCAGCACAGCACACACATTCCAGGAGTCCCAGCTCCACTGCTTACTCCTGACGGCCGCATGCTGCAGCATCACATATGGAGTCTCAGCCGTATTGGACGCACAGCATCGCATGAACACCGCGGGCTTTAGATGCAACACATCCACAGCTCTAGTCTAATTTCCCTAGACAAGTCACGGATTCTTCGTCTTGGGATCCACAGCCTCCGTCAGAGGTCTCCTCAATCCTTCACAACTGCCATAAGAGTCCTAGACAGCATAGTGGCAGCTTGGGAGTCAGTTCCATTGGCTCAGCTACATCGCCGGCCTTTGCAATTCTCCATGCTCAGGCGTTACACGAGAACAGGATGGGGTGCGATGTACCCCCATCACAATGCACATGGCAGTAGTCTTACCCTGTCTCGATGATGCCCCTCAATCTACGAACATTCGTGCAGTATCTCTGGTTCTGAAATCTTTCAGTCACCTTCTAGTATTCGGACATATCAGGATACAGTCAGACAATGCCATAGCTGTGGCATATGTCAACCACCAGGGTGGAACCCGCAGTCTCTAAGAGATGACAAGTTCGCCACATCCTTCACTAGGTGGAATCCTGAAACACTGTACTGCCAGTTGTTCTCATACCAGGTGTACTCATCTGGGAGGCGGATTTCCTAATCCTCAAAGGGATGGACTCAGGGAACTGGCCCCTTCATCTAGAGGTCCTCCGTCGAAAGGCCAACGCCAGGAAACCACAGATATGGACCTGTCGGACTCGCGCCTCAATGCCACGGTCCCGGCTGTCCTGGCCTGGTCTCAGGATACACAGTCAGTGGGACAGACGCACTAGTCCAAGCATGGACCGGTATCTGTATCTCCTATATTCTTACCCCACTAACAGTCTGGAATATCAAACGAGAATGTCGCCGGATCATCTTCGTGGTCTCAGACTGACCCACACACACTTGGTGCGCAGACTCGTCCAATTTATAGTAGCAGTACCAGGACGTCTAACAGACAGTCCAGACCTGCTCGCTCACGGCCAGTTCTCCCTCAGAATTCCTCGCATCCCAGGTTACTAGCGTAATCTTTGAGACCTGGAACTTAACCCAAGAGGTTCTTTTCTCAGGATATTGTAATGTCCGTTGTCGCAGAGAGGACACCAGATTTGTCAGCGATATCCCATCACACATGTGTAATCGTTTTGTTTGTTTTTTTTTTTTTGTTTTTTTTTATTCATTCCCCTTGGTCCTACTTCATACCAGGGACTCTCCGTTTTCTTCCACTCAGACCTAGACTCAGGTTTGTCCTTAGGATCTCTCACACAGCAGGTTTGTCAGCTGTTTTTCACTTGCCACCAGACTTCTATGAAATCCTTCCTCGAAAGGTCGACTATTTAAGGTCTCCATACAACAAGGCTTTCACCCGTGGGGACCTGACCTTGGTCCCCACGTCACTACATGAACCACCTTTTCAGCCTCGATGGGATATTACCTTTGGCATCCTCATCCAAATAGTTGTATGGTTCGGTGGCATTTATTTGTCTCTGCAGAAGTATCGGTACTTGCAGCGGTCTACGTAATCCATCCTTTTCTAGTCTTCCATCTGGACAAGATTGTCCTATGGCTGGTTCCATTCTTCTTATACGGTAGGTTTACTCCTTCCACCTACATGGAGATATCCCTCTGCCATCGCTTCGCCCGACTCCAGTCCGCTCGGTCGCGAAGGATCTACATATGCGGGACCTTGACAGGCCCCTACGCGTCTAGGTATCCAAGACAGTGCCCATCCAAGAGGTCAGATTCTCCCTTATACTTCTTCCAATTGGCAGAAATAAAGACACGTCAGCCTCTAAGGCTCCTCTAACCAGTTGGATTTCTCTAACCATCCAAGATGCTTATACGATCGAAAACTTATCCCTTCTGGCAGGTCACTGCACATTCTACTACGCCCGTGGAAGCCGCCTAGACAGTTCGGTAATAGGTATCGGCGCAACGAGTGTATAGGCAGTCAAACGGTCAGCCTACACTCATACCCAAGCCACTATCGTGCCTGCACTCAGTCCTCGATAATCGCAGATCTGGGTACACGTGCCCTCCAGGCGGCAGCAGCCCGCCTGTCGGTACATTGTTCTTCACTGACCATGCTCAGTGTTACTAGTTCCATTGTTCTTCCCACCCAGGGACTGCTTTGGGACGTCCCACGGTCTGTGTCCCCCAATGAGGCGAAGGAGAAAAGGAGATTTTTGTGTACTCACCGTAAAATCCTTTTCTCTTAGCCTCTAATTGGGGGACACAGCACCCACCCTATTGCCCTTGGGGCCTTTTTCTACAGTTCTCACATAACCATGTAACAGCTGAGAAGCTAACATGTTTTACACATGTTTGCCTATTATAACTCTGTTAACTGTTGACTGTTTAAACTTATGCCTGTTTAGCTCCAGGCCTTGTAGTACTGTGAGCCTGTTTAGTTACAGGTCTTGTTATACAATTATTACTTCATTAACTCTTCACTGTTCCACATGCGCCTGCTTAGTTACACGCCTTGTGGTACTAGTATTACTCTGCTAACCCTTAACTGTTTACACACGTGCCTGTTTGGTTTCAGGTCTTGTTACACTGTTATTACCTTGTTAACTATATTTGTTTACACAGGTTGCCTGCGTAGACTTCCTGTGTCACTGTTATTATCTGTTAGCTCTCCTACTGCTTTAGCACAAAACTGGAGAAGCACTTCCTGCTCCAGGGTGTATAACTGCATAGGAGGAGCCACTAACTCTTTTGCAGATTCTGCCTAGTGTCGCCTCCTAGTGGACAGCAGCATAACACCCACGGTCTGTGTCCCCCAATTAGAGGCTAAGAGAAAAGGATTTTACGGTGAGTACACAAAAATCTCCTTTTTTTACCAATATTGCTGAATTGCAGTGCTCTCCATCCCCCTTTCTCAACTGTAATTGTATTATTCCCCAGGATCTCTCTGATGTTCCATCGTCTCTTCCCCCATTCAGGTCTCTACAATATCGGATCCTCTCACATCTTCTATAGAAGAGAATTCTCCTGATTGACCATCAAGGATGGATCTGGACAGGGACAAGATGGCGGAGAGGATCTTACCCCTCACCCTAGAGATCCTCTTCCTTGTTACTGGAGAGGTGAGAGATGTCACATGACCTCATTCTTATCTATGGACAGAATAACGGACAGAGCTGGAGAGGTGAGGACTCTGGAGATGTCTGGAGACTGGAGATTTATGAATGTGTCTCCTCTCCATAACCAGGATTACACAGTGGTGAAGAAGAGCTGGAGTGATCTGTGCTGTCAGGACCCTGTACAGTGTGAGGAAAGAGCCCGGGCCCGGGCCTCCACCTCACCCCCTGATACATGAGGACATCAATGAGCAGAAGATCCTAGAACTCACCTACAAGATGATGGAGCTGCTGACTGGAGAGGTGACACTGCTGGGAATGCTGCTGCTGCTGGGACATTATACAGTAACGCTATGAAGGGATGGGGGAATGATGACAATGCGGCTATCATTGTATGTGTCAGGTTCCTATAAGGTGTCAGGACGTCTCCGTCTATTTCTCCATGGAGGAGTGGGAGTATTTAGAAGGACACAGAGATCTGTACAAGGACATAGTCATGATGGAGGATCCCCTCACATCACCAGGTAATAGGACTAAATCCACACGGCCTATAATGATCTGTATGTAAAGAATGAATTCAGTCCTGTATGTGTCTCCTCCAGGTCTATCCAGTAAGAGGACAACACCAGAGAGATGTCCCCGTCCTCTTCTCCCACAGGACTGTAATCCAGAAGATCCCGATGTTCCTCCGGATGATCAGGTAGATGGAGAGAAGGTGTGATGAGATCTCCCTATGATGTGTAGACGGCTGTGAAGATCTTGTCTCAGTCTTGTTTTCTCCCCCACTATTAGATGTGTTATACTTGTGTAATGAGATGGGTGGAGATGGCAGATTACAGCTGATCACAGATGGGACTTCTCCATCTGTCTGTGACTTTTACAATCTTTGTTTCAGGGTGAAGATCTGCCCCATATTAATCCTCCAGAGACCTATGTGAGGGGTGATGAGCGGAGGACAGAGGAGATCCCTACAGATCACCGCCCAGGTGAGTAGTGGCCTCTACAGTCACTTATTCTCCGCTTGGTACAATGATGTGTTGGGTTTTGTATCTTCTATGTAACCCGTTCCCTGTTCTGTGTTCCGACCTCACAGTGATTGTAATGTCCCGATCATATGCTGGAGCTCAGGAGAGGTGCGATCCCTCCAATCACTGTGCAGCCCGGCTGTCACCGCTGTTCTCAACCCTATCCCGTCCATGGAGAGTAGTCCCGAGCCGTCCATGGATGTTTAACCCCCTCAGACTAGTGTTACTAAAATGTCCCTGAGGACGGCGGAAAGTAGGAGGATGTTCCAAAGTATAAAATATTATGAGGAGGGGGAACGAGCTGGTCATTTCCTGGCCTTGGTAGATGCTGCTGCGCAGAGGGACGCTTCCTTCATACTACGGCTTAAAGCTGGGGATGGTAGGGAGGTGGCCACAAAGAAGGACATAATGACTCTGCTACCACTTGAGAAAGACGGCACTATACCGTCGAAACATGTTGTGGTGAAGGAGGTTTTCTGGAATAAAGGACTTAATACTGAACAGGATCCTTGATCTACTTCTGAGCGCCCACCAGACCGTGACAATCGTTTTAATATAATGACTCTGCTGGCTGACTTCTATGCAAAGTTGTACAGATCACAAATGAGTTCGGGAAGGAGAAGATTGAGGACTTTCTGGATAGAACTGGGCTCCCACAGTTGTCTGTTGCGTTTCGGGAACTGCTGGATGAACAGTTTGACATAGAGGAGCTGGAGGCTGCCTTAACATCTATGGCTAATGGCAAAGCCCCAGTGGATTACCGGGTGAAGTGTATAAGCAGTTTAGGGGGCCTCTGTTATCAAACTTTCTTCAGGTGTATAATGCGGGATTGGAGAAGGGAAGTTGCCACAGTCCGTGCGGGAATTGATTATTGTAGTATTGCCCAAAAAGGGCAAGAGTCCCACTGCACCACCCTTGTATCGCTAGATTTTTGTATTAACGCCAGACATCAAGCTTCTGGCCAAAGTGATGGCTTACAGGCTTGGCAGGGTATGGGACGCATAAGGAAAAGATGGCGCTTTACATGGATGTAGGGCTGGGCGATTAATCGAATTAATTCGATTAATTCGCCCCCTGCTGTGGCCACGATTGTGGTTTTACTAAAAATCGTGTAATTCGATTTAAAATGGCGGCCTCCCCCCCTTGCTGCCTTAAACCTGTAAAGGAATAGATCATTATACTTATCCCCAACGCTCTCTGACACCGCGCGCTCCTCCGGCTTCATCCGGCTTCCTCCTCCGGTGGGCGCAGGCAATGAGTAATGATAAGTATAATGATCTATTCCTTTACAGGTTTATGGCAGCAAGGGGGGGCGCCTGTACACCACTGGGGCTGCTGCTGTATGCACCACTGGGGCTGCTGCTGTATGCACCACTGGGGCTGCTGCTGTATGCACCACTGGGGCTGCTGCTGTATGCACCACTGGGGCTGCTGCTGTATGCACCACTGGGGCTGCTGCTGTATGCACCACTGGGGCTGCTGCTGTATGCACCACTGGGGCTGCTGCTGTATGCACCACTGGGGCTGCTGCTGTATGCACCACTGGGGCTGCTGCTGTATGCACCACTGGGGCTGCTGCTGTATGCACCACTGGGGCTGCTGCTGCATGCACCACTGGGGCTGCTGCTGTATACCACACTGCTGGGGGCTGTATACCTGTGCTGGGGTCCACCCTCAGCTTATACACGAGTCAATAGGTTTTCCCAGGTTTTGGGGGCAAAAGTAGGGGGGTCGGCTTATACATGGGTCGGCTTATACACGAGTATATACGGTACCTCTTAGTTTTTACTCTTTATTCATCAAAGAAAAGCAAAAAAAAGAAAAAAAAATCGAGATTTAAATCGAAAATCGTCCATAGGTTTAAAGGGAACCAACCATCAAAAAATCCCTATCTAACCTCTAAATATCTATCCCTGGGGCCCTAAATGACTATTCTAACCATCCCTGACTGACTAAATCTAACTAACTACAGGCACAATAAATCACTTTTATACTTGCCAAATTCTTGTCGGCTGGGCGTTCCTCCAGGGTCTCTGTCAGTGAGGCAGGTCTCCTCGCTGCTGTCCATCTTCTTGCCAGGGCGGCATCTTCTTCCCATGGATTCAAATTACCCGCCCATTGCGTCCTTGCAATGTGCGGGTCACGTGCTGCAGGCCCCGCGTCACTTCCGGGTCAATATACTAAAAGAAAAAAAAAAACCCTGCAGCACTCAGCTACTACCAATGATGTACATATGCTGACAAGCTATATATATGAGAAAAAATTTAAAAACTTACGCTTTTTTCAAAAAACTCAAAATTCTTATTATTTTTTTTAAATCTGAAGTTCTTAGTACACACATTGGCCAATGTCTGCTTGCTCGTCGACTGCGACAAAGTGACTTCAGGTCCGACGAGTCCTATCGCTGACACCCAAGCCCTCCTTGTCCACCCTACCCCACTACTAAGTGGGCGGACACCATCTAGACCCTAGATCACCTGTAGGCAACGAGGGTGCACATTGCAGTAATGGAGCCAGCCACTCCACACGATACAAAAGAAAAAAAAAACTGCACAGCACTCACAGACAATGTGAACTGGTGCCAGCAGGGATGCTGGGTCAATATACTAAAAAAAAAACAAAACTGCTGGCACCAGTTCACATTGTCTGTGAGTGCTGTGCAGTTTTTTTCTCTCTCTCTCTATAATATATATATATATATATATATATATATATATAATATATATATATATATATATATATATATATATATATATATATATATATATAATTATGAAGGCGGCGGACTGTATTGTATATCTATATGTATAACCCCATAAATATAATCCCTCTCATGCTATCTCTCCCCCCCCCCCCTGTGCGCTGTCTCCCCCCCCCTGTGCGCTGTCTCCCCCCCCCTGTGCGCTGTCTCCCCCCCCCCTGTGCGCTGTCTCCCCCCCCCCTGTGCGCTGTCTCCCCCCCCCTGTGGCGTCTGTCTCCCCCCCCCTGTGCGCTGTCTCCCCCCCCCCTGTGCGCTGTCTCCCCCCCCCCTGTGCGCTGTCTCCCCCCCCCCTGTGCGCTGTCTCCCCCCCCCTGTGCGCTGTCTCCCCCCCCCTGTGCGCTGTCTCCCCCCCCCTGTGCGCTGTCTCCCCCCCCCTGTGCGCTGTCTCCCCCCCCCTGTGCGCTGTCTCCCCCCCCCTGTGCGCTGTCTCCCCCCCCCCCTGTGCGCTGTCTCCCCCCCCCCCTGTGCGCTGTCTCCCCCCCCCCCCTGTGCGCTGTCTCCCCCCCCCTGTGCGCTGTCTCCCCCCCCCCTGTGCGCTGTCTCCCCCCCCCCTGTGCGCTGTCTCCCCCCCCCCTGTGCGCTGTCTCCCCCCCCCCTGTGCGCTGTCTCCCCCCCCCCTGTGCGCTGTCTCCCCCCCCCCTGTGCGCTGTCTCCCCCCCCCCTGTGCGCTGTCTCCCCCCCCCCTGTGCGCTGTCTCCCCCCCCCCTGTGCGCTGTCTCCCCCCCCCCCTGTGCGCTGTCTCCCCCCCCCTGTGCGCTGTCTCCCCCCCCCCTGTGCGCTGTCTCCCCCCCCCCTGTGCGCTGTCTCCCCCCCCCCTGTGCGCTGTCTCCCCCCCCCCTGTGCGCTGTCTCTCCCCCCCCCCTGTGCGCTGTCTCCCCCCCCCCTGTGCGCTGTCTCCCCCCCCCCTGTGCGCTGTCTCCCCCCCCCCTGTGCGCTGTCTCCCCCCCCCCCTGTGCGCTGTCTCCCCCCCCCCTGTGCGCTGTCTCCCCCCCCCCTGTGCGCTGTCTCCCCCCCCCCTGTGCGCTGTCTCCCCCCCCCCTGTGCGCTGTCTCCTCCCCCCCCCTGTGCGCTGTCTCCCCCCCCCCTGTGCGCTGTCTCCCCCCCCCCTGTGCGCTGTCTCCCCCCCCCCCTGTGCGCTGTCTCCCCCCCCCCTGTGCGCTGTCTCCCCCCCCCCCCTGTGCGCTGTCTCCCCCCCCTGTGCGCTGTCTCCCCCCCCCTGTGCGCTGTCTCCCCCCCCCCCTGTGCGCTGTCTCCCCCCCCCTGTGCGCTGTCCTCCCCCCCCCTGTGCGCTGTCTCCCCCCCCCTGTGCGCTGTCTCCCCCCCCTGTGCGCTGTCTCCCCCCCCCTGTGCGCTGTCTCCCCCCCCCTGTGCGCTGTCTCCCCCCCCCTGTGCGCTGTCTCCCCCCCCCTGTGCGCTGTCTCCCCCCCCCTGTGCGCTGTCTCCCCCCCCCTGTGCGCTGTCTCCCCCCCCCCCTGTGCGCTGTCTCCCCCCCCCTGTGCGCTGTCTCCCCCCCCTGTGCGCTGTCTCCCCCCCCCCTGTGCGCTGTCTCCCCCCCCCTGTGCGCTGTCTCCCCCCCCCTGTGCGCTGTCTCCCCCCCCCTGTGCGCTGTCTCCCCCCCCCTGTGCGCTGTCTCCCCCCCCCTGTGCGCTGTCTCCCCCCCCCCTGTGCCTGTCTCCCCCCCTGTGCCTGTCTCCCCCCCCCTGTGCGCTGTCCTCCCCCCCCCTGTGCGCTGTCTCCCCCCCCCTGTGCGCTGTCTCCCCCCCCCCTGTGCGCTGTCTCCCCCCCCCTGTGCGCTGTCTCCCCCCCCCCTGTGCGCTGTCTCCCCCCCCCCGTGCGCTGTCTCCCCCCCCCCTGTGCGCTGTCTCTCCCCCCCCCCGTGCGCTGTCTCCCCCCCCCCCCCCCGTGCGCTGTCTCCCCCCCCCCGTGCGCTGTCTCCCCCCCTCCCCCCGTGCGCTGTCTCCCCCCCCCCCCGTGCGCTGTCTCCCCCCCCCCCCGTGCGCTGTCTCCCCCCCCCCCCCGTGCGCTGTCTCCCCCCCCCCCCCCGCGCTGTCTCCCCCCCCCCCCGCGCTGTCTCCTCCCCCCCGCGCTGTCTCCTCCCCCGTGCGCTGTCTCCTCCCCCGTGCGCTGTCCTCCCCCCCCCGTGCGCTGTCTCCCTCCCCCCCCCCCCGTGCGCTGTCTCCTCCCCCCCCCCCCGTGCGCTGTCCTCCCCCCCCCCCCCCCGTGCGCTGTCTCCCCCCCCCCCCCCCGTGCGCTGTCTCCACCCCCCCACCCCCTCCATCACCATCCCACCTCCAGTCCCCCGGCCATCACTGTCAACCCCTGCAGCCAGACCCTCTCTGCCATCACCACGACTCAGTCACACACAGGACACATACATTCCAGTTCACACCTCCGGTACCTGTGTTCAGCTGCGGCAGCCCCGACACGCAAGGAGTATCCGGGCTGAACTCCTCCTGGCGACCCCAGACCTGGGAGAAGAGAAGGAAGAAGACCCAAAGTCTGGCCTGATCCCTGCCGGCCGCCATATCCAGTGCAAAAAAGAGGGTGATATTGTATGAGCACTACAGTTATAACACAGGACACCGCTCTGTAATAATTACCTCAAGGCTTTAATCAATCAATATGGGATTCCAAGTCTCCACAACGCGTTTCAGCGCTTATTGCGCCTTTATCAAGTGATTCAACTTGATAAAGGCGCAATAAGCGCTGAAACGCGTTGTGGAGACTTGGAATCCCATATTGATTGATTAAAGCCTTGAGGTAATTATTACAGAGCGGTGTCCTGTGTTATAACTGTAGCGCTCATACAATATCACCCTCTTTTTTGCACCGTATATCTTCCCGACTGGGAAGCGTGATATGAAGCAGCTTGATACACAGGACCTTGCCCACGTCACATAAACACACCCCGCAAGCTGTCACGTGGATCAACAGCGTCCATCTAACAGAATCCTTCGGCATCGGGCCAGCGTGGAGCTCCTGCAGGATCGATCTATACCCACGAACCAGTTGTGCGGTCAGGCACAACTGGACCAGGTGAGCACAGGGGTGTTTTAACCGACCCCCTGAAGCATTTTTAATAGCAGTGTGGCGCAACTCTCTTTTCTTTTTATTACAGGCCGCCATATCCAGACACCGCACTTCCGCTGCCAGGAGAGCGGCATCCTGTAACTATGGCAACCCGTCCGCTCTCCTGCTCATTAGGGCCACTTGACAAGGAGGAGGCAGGGAGGAGCAGAGAGAAGGAGGGGGAAGAAGCCGCTGCCTCCGTATTGGATGGGGCTGTTGATGGGAGAGTGGTGCGGGCACGCCCCTTAGATACCCGACCGCGGACTTGGCAACATGACGCGGACTGTCAAGGAACCTTACAGAGAGTGGATGGAGGGGAAAATAATTATTGCAGCGTGACTGTATGTGTGTGGGCAGCGGTGGGCCCTTCTGTTAGGTCAGGGCCCCGGCACTTGCCCGGGTACGCCGGGTGCTGACGCCGGCCCTGGTTAGCACTATATGGTGGCTCAGTGGTTAGCACTGTATATGGTGGCTCAGTGGTTGGCACTGTATATGGTGGCTCAGTGGTTAGCACTGTATATGGTGACTCAGTGGTTAGCACTGTACGGTGGCTCAGTGGTTAGCACTGTATACGGTGGCTCAGTGGTTAGCACTGTATATGGTGGCTCAGTGGTTAGCACTGTATATGGTGGCTCAGTGGTTAGCACTGTATATGGTGGCTCAGTGGTTAGCACTGTATATGGTGGCTCAGTGGTTAGCACTGTATATGGTGGCTCAGTGGTTAGCACTGTATATGGTGGCTCAGTGGTTAGCACTGTATATGGTGGCTCAGTGGTTAGCACCGTATGGTGGCTCAGTGGTTAGCACTGTATATGGTGGCTCAGTGGTTAGCACTGTGTATGGTGGCTCAGTGGTTAGCACTGTGTATGGTGGCTCAGTGGTTAGCACTGTGTATGGTGGCTCAGTGGTTAGCACTGTGTATGGTGGCTCAGTGGTTAGCACTGTGTATGGTGGCTCAGTGGTTAGCACTGTGTATGGTGGCTCAGTGGTTAGCACTGTGTATGGTGGCTCAGTGGTTAGCACTGTGTATGGTGGCTCAGTGGTTAGCACTGTATACGGTGGCTCAGTGGTTAGCACTGTATACGGTGGCTCAGTGGTTAGCACTGTATACGGTGGCTCAGTGGTTAGCACTGTGTATGGTGGCTCAGTGGTTAGCACTGTGTATGGTGGCTCAGTGGTTAGCACTGTGTATGGTGACTCAGTGGTTAGCACTGTATATGGTGACTCAGTGGTTAGCACTGTATATGGTGGCTCAGTGGTTAGCAGTGTATATGGTGGCTCAGTGGTTAGCACTGTATATGGTGGCTCAGTGGTTAGCACTGTATATGGTGGCTCAGTGGTTAGCACTGTATATGGTGGCTCAGTGGTTAGCACTTTGTATGGTGGCTCAGTGGTTAGCACTGTATATGGTGGCTCAGTGGTTAGCACTGTATATGGTGGCTTTCCACGGCAATACCATTGCAGGCTGACGTCTGCAGGAAAAGAATCGGTGTGAAGCCGGTCATGTGACAGGGCGGGCTGATGTGACATCACAGAGGGCCTGTCAGATGACCGGCTCCAAACAGATTGTCTTCCTCCAGCCGTCAGCCTGCAATGGTACACCGGTGGAGGGTGAGAACAGAACTGCCGGAGGGAGGAGGAGGGAGAACGAGCAGTGGGAAGAGCGGGCAGCAGCTCCGCTACTGGCCACCATATGGGAATACCCATGACTTGGGTGTTCCAGTATGGCGGCCAGCGTACTTCCGGTTGCGCGGACGTCGCTCATCTCCCGGCTGCGTCGCCGCTGACCTCTGTGCGGCGGGAAATTAGCGACTGCTACCGTTGGGAAATCAGCGGCTAGCGCATGGTGTGTTTCGCAGCTGCTGAATGGTAACGCGCTCAAATCGTTCGAAGAGTTAGGGAAGGAATTTCCCCTAGAGCGCATGATGTACTACCAATATCTACAGCTGCAACATTGTTTTCCTTTAGAAATGCGACGTTCACAGATACAGATCCAGGTAGATAGGGCACTACTTGTTATCGGGTCACAGAGAGGCACCAGGGAGCTGAACGCTAAAAAATTACAAAAGTATTTCCCAAATAAATCTACATTACCCAACATCAGGGACACACACACAACACATCACTACATGATTAGCCAGTATGTGAGGTTGAAGGCCACATGTATCTATATCCAACTCGCATAACACACTATTACAAAGAAATTAAAAGTAAAACCAACCTCAGTGTCAAGAGAAGCCGTTCCTCCGGTTTAATACTTGGCCGCATTTGGGTATTTTGATAGGTGATGCCAGGCCGCAGACTCTCCAACAGGCGGTACAATGTGTATGGTCATCCTGGCATAGCCGTAGAATTTATCAGGATGACGGCGTAACTGACCATACAGCCTCTGCAAATGCCCACGAGAACTACTCTGCAGGAGGAGCGGATGGACCCACCATCGTCGCCGCCTCCCTCGGATCGCACACAAAATTGGGTAGGGAGTCCATAATGCCGGGAAATGACCCAATGAAATAACACAGTGGTGTTTAGGGTCAGATTACTCTCCATTCTGGAGGAAGCTGCACAAGTACAAAACACTGCTTACTGAGGAGATAGTGGGTCAGCTTAATGCACACATGTATCAATGGGATATTGGCTCCAAAGAGCCCTGATTGGCACACATCATTTCTCTCTCAATTGCCACATATTGTAGGCAATTTAAAGGCTAATTACATTCAAAAATCGCAAGAGTTCCGCGGATCGCACATGGACAGCACACTGATTACACTCGGACCACACTCGGATGTGATCCGAGAAAATGTCAGACACTCGATTAGCAGTTGGATGCAAAAATCTGACGACCGTTGTCCCACTCTCCTGGACGAGGAACGCACCTTTTTTTTTTCACACCAGTGTGTTTCCACCCTAAATCTCATACAGGGTGTGAATGCGACCCGAGACCCACTAACGTGCATTTTGGGGTATGTAGGAGACCTGATGACGGATGAATGGGGAAATATGGCAGTGGCAAGAATTCTATATATTGCACGTAAGATAATCACCCTACATTGGCTTGATGAGAATCACCCGACGAGTAAAGACTTTGTACATAAAGTCAGCTTTATTATTCTCATGGAACGTAACATCTACACTAAACTGGGCAAGCTGAGTCAGTATGAAAATGTTTGGGGGGGGGGGGGGCAAGTTGGCTAGACTACTCAGGGCTGGCGTCCTTCGATTTATTAAGAGACAGAGTATTGGGACTGTAATCCAAAAGGAGTAATGGGAGGAATGTACTTAAAATTTTTTATGTACGGAATCGGAAGTGATTTGATTAACCTGGATCCTTATACCTTAGTGTTAACACGCTGGGTTGTGGGAGGGTGGGTGATAGACTGGTTTGCTCTATCTCTGTTGGGGTTATTTTTTGAAAATTGAATCTCCGGCATTATGTTCTGCTATTTCTGTTTTGGATATTTGCAAATAAAAACTACATGATTTAAAAAAAAAAAAAATTATACTTACCTTTCCATCGATGCATCCTCCCATCTCGCTGTCGCAGCCGCTTCTACTTCCGGGCCCACTCATTAACTTCCGTCTGTATTCACTGTACTTGGCACTTCTGCTTTTTCCGGCAGTGTTCGGGCGGGACGTGCGGGTTCACCCGCAGTCATGGCCAGAGCTATGACCTTGGGTGAATTCTGACTCTCACTGTCACTATCAGCCTGCTTCTCGTTCTGTAGCAGCGCTGACAATGCTATCCATATTGGACTACATCGGACAGAGGATTTTTTTCTGGTCATCATAATGGGAGACCCAGACAATGGGGTTTAGGGCACTGCCCTCCGGAGGTCACACTAGGTACTACAAGTTTGTAGACACCGCCTCCTCCGCTTATAAACCCCTACCGCAGGGAAAATCCTCAGTTTTAAACTTAGTGTGCTCGGAGGATCACGCTTTGCTTGCACTTCACTGCATTCTCACAGCTTACGTGATGGCGTCTGAAGAGAAGGTAAAAAGGTTCCAGTCGGGACATGCGACAGCCTCCCCGCTCACCCTTGTGGAACACGCAGGTGGAGGTACCGGAGGGCCTAGGGCCTGGACACTTTGTGTTCTCCCGGTACGCTGTTGCGCTCCTTTCCATCCCTCTCTGGGGGGCTCTGGAGAGTGGGAGATGGGAGCCATGCACAGCTCCGCTCCGTCCGAGGCCTCCCTAAATGGTGCTTACAGACCGGACTGGAGCCAGCCCAGTCCGAGGCCTCCCTAAATGGTGCTTACACTCCGGACTGGTGCTGAACCCCCGTCCGAGGCCTCCCTAAATGGTGCTTACAGACCGGACCGGCACTGAGGCACTCTGTGTCTCCTGTGTGCCTGGGGGTAGTGTCTGGCACTTCATGTGTTTCATGACACTCAGACCGCGCGTTACCCTCGGGTCCGCGGTTCTGCGGGTGTACCCGGTGCTGGGGTCACCCTGGCTGACCGCCCTGTGTGTCACAGGGGCTGAGGCCGTGGGCTGCGGATGTTTGTTTTGTGCAGTCTGTGTGTTACATTTTACACTTTTTCCCGCGCTGCGGGCTCCGGCTCCCTCATGTTGAGGCTGCTTGGAGGATGGGAAGCAGCCCGTGCGGTGACGTCATCGATGGGCGTGTGTGTGTGTTTCCCGCGTGTCTTCGGCGCCGCCCACAGTTTCACTGCCGGCGGCCATTTTTACCCTCACTTCCCGGTTGGGATTTGTATGCAGCGTGCGCCTGCACTCCAAAGGGGAGACCGGAAACCGTCGCGGAGGTCACACACACACACCGCTTCCTCATACCGCTTTACTGCGGTCGGTAAGCCACCGGGACTCCCGGTTTTGTTGTCTGCAATTTGGCTTATCTTCCCCTACTGTGGCGATGTCCTCAGCTGGGAAGCGTGCTGCTAGGGCGGCAGAGACCACCATTACCTGCGCTACATGCAATGGAACACTGGTGGAGGGGTCCTGCAATAACTGCGGACGCCCAGAGGCCCGGGCTGGCACTGCTGAGTTAGCAGCTCCGGTGCTATATCCTGAGGTTCAGGTGATCTCAGGGCCATGGGAGACTCAGAATAAGATCAATGAATCTCTGTTGTCCCAGCTGTCCTCCATGTCGCAATCCCTGGAGGCACTTAATAGGAGGCTGGATAGCCCAGCTACTCCGTCCAGTTACCCCCGGGTGTCTCCCTCTTCTGCTGTGAGACCCCTTAAGCGGGCTCGTCGTGAGGAGTCACCCGAGCTCCAGGCTCTCTCTGAGGAGGAGCGTTCCTCTGATGGTGAGGACGATGATGGGGGTTCAAATTTCGGGTCTGTGTCTATATCTGAACCTCCAGACGGGGTGGAGGATCTGGTGTCCTCTATCAACGAGACCTTACGTCTCGTGACACCCCCTGAGGAGGTGACGGTGCACCTGAAGGAGGTCTACCAATGGCTGCGGCCAGAGGCTAGACCAAGTGGTTCCTTCATGGACCACACGAATTTTGGAAGGGTGGTTAGAGCTCCCAGGTTACATCCTGGGCGGCGTTATGTCCGTAAACCCAAGGACAATCGCTTCCCCTTCCCCCAGGAGGTGCTTCAGGAGTGGTCGCAGTCCCCGAAGGTGGACGCTTCCATGACCAGGATTGCTGCACGCTCCCTTTTCTCTGCCTCAGATAGCTCCTCGCTGAAGGATGCGACGGATAGACAGGTCGAGCAACTCGCCAAGTCTTCCTATGAGGTTGTGGGGTCTTCATTTGCCCCTAACTTTGCCACGGTCTGGACCTTACAAGCGATTACTACCTGCTTGGATGGTATCTCTGACCTGGCAAGATCCAGTCCAGAGGTCCTAGCACTTACCGAGAGGGCAAGGGCCTATGCGGACTACGCCAGGACGGCGACTCTGGAAACTGCCACTCGCTCAGCTGTGGCTTCGGCCAATGCTATAGCGATCCGCAGGTTGTTGTGGCTGCGTCTTTGGGACTCAGATGCCACATCCAAGAAGATTTTGCAGAATCTTCCGTTTGCTGGTGACAGGCTTTTTGGCACCGAACTGGACAAGCTGATAAAGGATTCTGCTGAGTCTAAGATACCGCAGAATAAGCCTAAGCCACGGTATACCGTTAAAAGGAACCCAAAACAGTGGTCCTTTCGTTCCAGCTCGCAGTCATCAGCACCGTCCGCTCGCACGGACCGAGGGGGAAAGCCCGCTTCTCAGTGGCGCTCTAAGAGTCGTCCAAAGAAGCCGGCGGGGGCGGCAGCTGCCACCCCCAAACCCGCCTCTACATGACTCGCTCTCTCATCCTGCCTCCCCACAGGTGGGGGGCCGCTTGTCTCGCTTTCAGGACAAGTGGCTACTTCACGTTCAAGATCAGTGGGTTCGAGACGTCATGTCGCGAGGTTACAGGATAGAGCTGACGTCAAAGCCGATATCCCGATTCCATCGGTCGGTCCCATCACCAGAAAAGGCTCAGGCTTTTTACCAGGTGTTGGAGGGTCTCCGCAGAGACGGAGTGGTGGTCCCGGTGCCTTCCGGAGAGAGGTTCAGGGGTTTTTACTCCAACCTCTTTATCGTCCCGAAGAAGGACGGATCCTTCCGCCCAGTACTGGACCTGAAGTTGTTCAACCATCACGTGTTGGTTCGGAAGTTCCGTATGGAATCACTGCGCTCCGTGATCGCAGCTGTGCCACAGGGGGACTTCCTGGCGTCCATAGATATCAGAGACGCTTACCTTCACGTGCCCATTGCACCGGCTCATCAGCGCTGGTTGCGATTCGCAGTGGGGGAAGAACACTTCCAATTTGTGGCGCTGCCGTTCGGGTTGGCCTCGGCACCGCGGGTGTTCACAAAAGTGATGGCCTCCATGATGGCTCTCCTGCACATGCAGGGACATGCCGTCATTCCCTATTTAGACGACCTGCTGGTCAGGGCGCCATCAGAACACCTCTGTCAAGAGAGCCTGGATGTGACCATGCGGTCCCTGGAACAGTTTGGTTGGCTTCTCAATATTCAGAAGTCAACGCTAGTTCCGACCCAGTCTTTGACATATCTGGGCATGGACTTCAACACAGCCTCAGCCCTGGTGTCTCTGCCACGAGTCAAACAGATGGCGATCCAATCAGGAGTACAAGCAGTCCTCCTGTCACCACAATCATCCCTAAGGGTGTTGATGAAGCTGGTGGGGCGCATGGTGGCAGCAATAGAGGCGGTACCGTTCGCACAATTTCGCCTCCGTCCTCTTCAGCTGGAGATTCTCCGCAGGTGGGACAAGAGGACGATCTCTCTGAATCGGCTGGTGACCCTTTCCCTGCCGACCAGGGATTCCCTGCAGTGGTGGCTACAGCCACATCACTTGTCTCGGGGCCGGTCCTTCATCAAACCGTCATGGTTAGTGGTGACCACCGACGCCAGTCTGAAGGGCTGGGGGGCGGTGTTCTTGCACCACAGGGCCCAAGGCCTCTGGACTCAGTCGGAGTCGGCGTTGCAGATCAACGTACTGGAGATCAAGGCGATCTATCTGGCACTCCTGGCGTTTCAGAGATTCCTCTCAGGACAACCCATTCGGGTTCAGTCCGACAATGCGACGGCCGTCGCTTATATAAATCATCAAGGAGGAACCAGGAGTGCAGAGGCTCTGGCCGAAGTCCACCGCATCCTATCCTGGGCGGAGGACAACAACTGCCTGATCTCCGCAGTTCACATCCCAGGGGTCGAAAACTGGGAGGCCGACTATCTGAGCCGGCAGGGGATGGACGCCGGAGAGTGGTATCTTCATCCAGACGTCTTCCAGGACATCTGCAGCAGATGGGGCACTCCGGACGTGGATCTGATGGCCTCGCGGCTGAATCATCAGGTTCCGCAGTACATGGCGAGGTCATGGGACCCCCAGTCTCTGGGAGCGGACGCCCTGATCTTGACTTGGTCCAGATTCCATCTACCATATGTGTTCCCGCCTCTGGCTCTGATTCCCAGGGTGCTGTGGAAAATCAGGTCGGAATGCAGGGTAGCCATTCTAGTGGCTCTAGACTGGCCCAGGAGGTCCTGGTATCCGGACCTGTGGCAACTGTCAGGCGGACACAGGTGGGCTCTTCCAGAACGCGCAGATTTACTCGCGCAAGGCCCATTCTTCCACCTCAATTCCAGGGCCCTCAGATTGACTGCATGGCTCTTGAGGCCTGGCTGCTGACATCCAGGGGTTTCTCCCCTACGGTGGTTGCCACTATGAATCGGGCTAGGAAGCCAGTTTCCAGGAAGATGTACCACAGAACGTGAAAAATCTTTTTTACTTGGTGTGCCTCTGGCGGACGGTCTCCGTGGCCCTTGTCCATCCCGACGTTGTTGGCTTTCCTACAGTCGGGTTTGGAATTGGGATTATCCCTTGGCTCTTTGAAAGGTCAAGTATCAGCACTTTCTGTGCTGTTTGACAGGCGATTGGCGCTCCTCCCGAAGGTCCGTCAATTTCTGCAGGGGGTGTCGCGGATGGTTCCACCCTACAAGAGACCTCTAGACCCTTGGGACCTTAACATGGTCCTGGCGGCATTACAGAAACCTCCGTTTGAGCCGCTAAGAGATGTTTCTCTATCGCGTCTGTCCCAGAAGGTGGTTTTTCTGGTGGCAATTACGTCTCTGAGGAGGGTATCAGAATTGGCTGCACTATCGTGCAAGTCACCCTTTCTGGTGGTTCACCAAGACAAGGTGGTGTTGCGCCCTCGGCCAGAATTCTTGCCGAAGGTGGTTTCAACTTTTCACCTGAACCAGGAGATTGTTCTCCCATCATTTTGCCCCGCTCCCGTTCATCAGGTTGAGCGCGACCTCCATACTCTGGATCTCGTGAGAGCTATACGCATTTATGTGTCCAGGACCGCCTCCTTTAGGAGTTCGGATTCCTTATTTGTTCTTACAACAGGTCGCTGTAAGGGGTCCGCGGCTTCGAAGTCAACCTTGGCCAGATGGATTAAGGCTTCCATTCAAGAGGCTTACCGGTCTTCTGGTTTGCCTCTCCCGGTGGGATTGAAGGCTCATTCTACCAGAGCCGTAGGTGCCTCCTGGGCCTTGCGACATCGAGCGTCTGCTCTACAGGTGTGTCAGGCAGCCACTTGGTCTAGCCTGCACACTTTCTCTAAGCACTATATGGTGCATGCCCATGCCTCTGCGGATGCAAGTTTGGGCAGGCGGGTTCTCCAGGCGGCGGTTGCCCACCTTTAAAGGGAACCATGTGTTATCCGTCTTGTTGAGGAACTCTTCCCGCCCTGGGGTATTGCTTTAGGACATCCCCATTGTCTGGGTCTCCCATTATGATGACCAGAAAAAAGAGAATTTTGTTTACGTACCGTAAATTCTTTTTTCTTTAATCATCAATGGGAGACCCAGCACCCACCCAGTTGTTCCTTTGCATGTTTTGCATTTGCTCTGTTCTCTGTTGAGACAGTGTTTGCCGGGTTGTTGAACCGTCTGTGTACGGCATTCTTCCCGATGTTTCGGGTGTGGTTTATTTCCTCCTCGCAGCTTGTGGACCAAACTGAGGATTTTCCCTGCGGTAGGGGTTTATAAGCGGAGGAGGCGGTGTCTACAAACTTGTAGTACCTAGTGTGACCTCCGGAGGGCAGTGCCCTAAACCCCATTGTCTGGGTCTCCCATTGATGATTAAAGAAAAAAGAATTTACGGTACGTAAACAAAATTCTCTTTTTTTTAATAAAGTTGGAGTCTCTAAATGTTTTTTTGTTTTTTTTTGTTTTGTTTTGTTTTTAGTTCAAATAAACTAATTTTCTGTGTTTTTTTTTTTTCTCCTTTACTAGAAATTCATGGTGTCATGTCTACTATTGGCATGACCCCATGAATTTCAGGCTTAGGGTCCGCTGTTAATACAAAGCTGCCCCTGACCCCATTATTACCCAGTGAGCCGCCTAGCACCAGGGCCCTGGATGAGTCGGATATAGCGCCAGAAGATGGCGCTTCTATGAACGCGCCATTTTCTGGGGCGGCAGCGGACTGCAATTTGCAGTGGCGAAGCCCACGTAGAATTTATTTTATTTTTTTTTAATAGTTCACTAAAAATGTTTAAAAAACCACAAATACATTTAGGGACTGCATCTTTATTAACCCCTCGACCCTCATCTCTCTGTTGAACACTTTCGGCTCTGTTTCATCAGAGACCAAGACGAACAAAGCTTCTATCCCCATGGTCCCTGAAGGAGAGCCTGGAGCGCTGCAGAATCGTAAGGGGGGGGGAGTAACTCAGGTCACCCGAGGACAGCTCAGGTCATGCCACCTGAGCTGTCCTTGGGTGACCCCCAGCGTCTCCCCGGTTACAATGCCGCAGATCGCTCTCCGTACGCCAACTACACACTGAGCTGTCAGAAGATTGCACCAAAAAGCATGAAATCTGTGGCCAAAACTGCAGGAAAAATGTTGCGTTTTTTTGTGTATTTATTGGCCCTGGAGATGAAGATGAACACCTTGGACACCATGCATGCAGTTTCAGGCCTAAATTGCGCCAAATGGCGTGAAATCCGTGGAAAAAAAAAAGTGACGTTTTTGCCGCAGATTGCATGGTTTTTAGTGACCTGAGTTACCTTTCCTTATGATGCTGCAGCGCTTCGGGCTCTCCTTCAGTAACCAAGGGGATAGAAGCTTTGTTTGTCCCCTTGGTCTCTGATGAAGCAGAGCCAAAAGGTTTCAGCACAGAGATGAGGGTCAACGGGATAATAAAGATACAGCCCCTAAATGTATTTGTCTTTTTTTTTTTTATTTTCTTTTATGAACTATTAAAAAAAAATTTGAATGCCAGCCAGGCACAGCAAGCAGGTACGGACTGCCCCCAACCCCTAGCTGCCTATTTGCACTTCTATGGAAACAAAAATATAGGGAAGCCCTTTTTTAATTATTTCATGAAATAATGTAAAAAAAAAAAAAATCAACGTGGGCTTTGCCCTATTTTTGTGTCCAGCCAGGTACAGCTGGGGGCTGGAAGCCACAGCGCAGTGTCACCCAAGCTTTATGAACCCCCCCCCCCCCCCACTGTGAATTGCAGTCTGCAGCCGCCCCAGAAAATGGTGCGTTCATAGAAACGCCAACCTCTGGCGCTGTATCCAACTCATCCAGGGCCCTGGTGCCGGGTGGCTCACTGGGTAATAATACAAAGCTGGCCCTAAGCCTGAAATTCATGGGGTCATGCCAATATTAGACATGACCACCATGAATTTCTAGTAAACAGTTAAAAAAAAAAAACACAACACAGAGAATTTTTTTTTATTAGAAATAAAACAAAAAAAAATTTAGAGACTCCATCTTTATTATAAAAAAACCCTCCATCCAATATAGCCCAAAAGAGAACAATGTCAGCTCTGCTATATCGCTCTGCATAGACCAGCGTCTATGCAGAGCGAGAACAGGTTGATACCGACAGTGACAGTCAGAGTTCAAAAGGAGACTACCAGCAGGTATACGGCCTGGAGACACATTGTGTCCAGGGTTACCCCTGGTAAGACTCTATCACACTGAACAAAGGCACTCTATGATACTTATCCTAGACCCCTTCATAGCAACTAAATCAGTGGAGTTTCTTTGTTTGTCTCTTTATGTTTGTTCGGGGGTGGGAACTTCTTGTGATTTAACCACTGACACTTCAATCACACTTACTCACTGGATTTTAAAAAGATAACACTAAATTATATCAGCAAAATAGCTTATCCTGTCGTTATTAATTCACCCGAGGCCATAGCTTGGGCCATGAACTCGGGTGAACCCTGACGTCACCGCCCGAACACTGCCGACACCAGCCAAAAATTGCCGAGCGCTGAACAGTGGAGTGACTAAATCCGGAAGTTAATGACCCAGAAGTAGAAGCGGACGGCAAGACGGGAGGACGAGTCGCGGGACCAGTAATTATAATATAATTCAATAATTTTATGCTTTTTTTACAGCCCCACCCCCCTCCATCCCATATCTGTAAAGTTCAAGCTTGGGGGGTTCGGACGCAAGTTCACGTCATCCCCAGCCCCGAGCTCGAACTGTACAAAAAGCTTAGGCGAACACCCCCCCCCCCCCCCCCATCCCGATCATTGGGGGTTCACCCATCACTAGTGATGAATTGTTCCTTCTTCTCATGTATTTTTATTATAGTCGGCAGCACATCCTTTACTTACACAGAGGGATGAGCTGCCGACAGCAGTAATGTTAAATCCTGTATAAACTATAAGATCAATGGTAAGTTTTCTATAGTTTGACGCTTACATTGGTGTGGTGAGACCCGGGGAGGTGCCGGATATTGCAGGGAGCAGCTGGGACGTGTAGTTCCTGTGGCAGCAGATGGTGATGTCACGGTATATGAAGGGGCTGCTGGACCCCTAGAAGATTCTTCATGTCCACAACAATTGTCCATAGTGGGAGGCTGCACTTATGCAGATGGTATAATCCCACTGGCGGCTCCTATAGAGGAGATGTCTGGGTGCAGGTGCTGGAGCCCGGGGTGTTACTGTAATTGGACCAGACACAAGTGTGAATCTGCAGACATAACACTTCTGTACTGACGGGAATAACAGGTCATCGTTTCTTGCGCAGGGCATGTATTTCCAGCATAGGTACACTTAAAGGGAACCTGTCACCTGGATCTAAGCCCCTACACTATCACTACCTGTCCCTGCACCTTCCTAGCTGCTCCCTATCTATCCCTCTCTGAGCTAAATCCGCCCTATAAAACAGCAGAAAAATAACTTATAACTTACAGAAGTCCCTGAGGCTGGGGACTGAGAAGGCGGCCCCAGGCTCCATTCTGCCCCTCCTCGATGCAGCAGCACACGCCCCGCTGGGCGGCATTATTCCTTCTTCATTGCCACCTCCTCCATTTGGAATCTCCCGCCTGCTTTACACTGTAAGGTAGCAGTTAGGATCGGCACGACAGAAGGCAGTGACTCAGGTATTTGCTCACACAGCACACAGTTTAATGGCACAGTTCAGGTATTCACAGACCTCCAGGTTCCGGGGCGCAGCCGGGTACAACCTCATACAATCCCAACAGCTGATATATAGAAGCTCTGTACCTTCCCCCGGGTAGGCTGTGTTAGGTCAGCACACAACCTTTCTCTCCTCACCGTCCGCTCATTAGCCTCATGAACGTCCACTCTGAAAGAGCTCACAGGCTGTGTTAAATCTTCACACAGCTCTCTCTACACAGCAGCTCCTGCTGTCCTGACACACTCCACCCCCTCCCCACAGCCCAGGGCAGCTCATATCATCTCCTATTCACCCGCACACCTGGGCGTCAGTGCTTTCAATCAGCACTCAGCTCCAGCAGCAGCTAACCCTGTGTGTGCTGCTACCGAGCAGAAGATACAATCTCCCATATGCTGTGTCCCGGGCAGGGGACACATCGAGGTCGCATCATCACAACATGATAGGTGTAAAGCAGGCGGGAGATTCCAAATGGAGGAGGCGGCGATGAAGAAAGAATAACGCCGCCCAGCGGGGCGTGTGCTGCTGCATCGAGGAGGGGCAGAATGGAGCCTGGGCCGCGTTCTCAGTCCCCAGCCTCAGGGACTGCTGTAAGTTATAAGTTATTTTTCTGCTGTTTTATAGGGCGGATTTAGCTCAGAGAGGGATAGATAGGGAGCAGCTAGGAAGGTGCAGGGACAGGTAGTGATAGTGTTAGCTTTCATCCAGGTGACAGGTTCCCTTTAAGGCCACGTCACACGCTTCAATTTGTTGAACGATGTTGTTAGCGATCACATGCACGCGCAATCGTTAACAACATCGTTCACATCGCTGGTGAGCTGTCACGCAGGCAGACTTACCAGCGATGTAGACCAGCGTGAACGCTTGTAACCATGGTACACATCGGGTTACTAGGCGCCGCGCTTAGTAACCCGATGTGTACCATGGTTAGCATCTCCCAGCATAGGCTGTGCCGCTGGGAGATCGTTCATCGCGGTGTCACACACCACAACACTGCAGATCGCTCAACAGATTATCGCTTGATTTGAGGTCCTGCTCACAAATCTTTCACCAAACAATGAAGCAATTTTTCGTTGACAGATCACTCTGTTACACGCAACGACGCACAAATAATATCGCTTAAGCGATATCTTTCACAAGATTGAAGCGTGTGACGTGGCCTTAAGTATTGTGTGTGTATAGAGAAGGTTCTGTCTCTTGTGAAGCCGCAGTTTCGGGGTCTCGGGGAAGCACAGATCACATCACTTACAATTGGAGAAATTGGTCTGTCCAGTCCAGGTAAAGCTTCTCTGATGGAGGGCCCTTCAGGGGTCGGCTCCTGGGGGACACACTGGTAGTATGGAGGGAACCACAGTTATAGGCTCTACAGGGGGCGTGTCCTGGTCAGGCATGTGAGCAGAAGCATCTCACTGCTCTCCTGCTGGAGCCGAGCTAATTAAGGGAATTCGGAGCCCTCACTGCCAGTCTCAGCCGACCGGGTAGGAGAGGAGGTGCTGTGGATCACAGAGAGCGAGGTGACAAGCTGTGAAGAGTGAAATATGACCCGCAGAAGACAGAAAGATGCTGGCTGGGGAGACGGAGGAGTCTCACAAGATGGCACCGAGAAGAGGGAGGAGGCGGTCAAAGCTAATGAGGCATGCCAGCTCAGAATGAGCACAGCTGCAAAGCTGGGGAAATATCCCAGACTGTTGGATAAAGGTGAACAGCAGGACTCTGATGGAGGTGAGGAAGTGGACGGGGAGGAGGCACTGAATTCACAGGCTGAGGGGGAAGGTGGAAAGATCCCGGGAGACAGCACTGATGGAGAGCAAAAGGCTGCAGCTGCAAAGGAGGGGGCTGACAGAGGAGAGTCCTACACTTAAAGATGTTTTTGCTGTGGTGTCATATTGCAAGCAAGCACTGAACACCCTGACACAGCAGGTACTGGGAGTGCAAACAGAAGTAGCCACTGTGAAAAAAGATTTACACAAGGTTAATGTTAGACCTGGAGAGGTGGAAGAGAGAGTTGGAGTGGCTGAGGATCGGATTAATAACCTCACAAAGTCTGAACAACGCTTTAAACAGCAGATTGCTGAGGTCATTGCCAAGAACGATGACTTGGAAAACAGATCTAGGAGAAGTAACATAAGGATAGTCGGCCGCCCCGGAGAAGACAGAGGGACGGGACCTGACCCAGTATATTGAAAAATGGCTACAGGAGAAAATAGGCGCTGAATCCCTCACTAAATTCTATGCGGTGGAAAGGGTGCATAGAGTGCCGACGCAGCCGCAGCCCCCGGGTAAAGGGCCACGTGTCATGATTGCGAAACTGCTGCATTATAGGGATAGAGACATCATCCTTCGTAAGGCGAGAGACGGAGATGAAATAAAAGTGAATGGTCAGAGGGTTGGCATCTATCCTGATCATTCAGTGACTGTGCAAAGGCAGCGAATGCGGTTTGGTGGAGTGAAGCGCACTTTGAGAGATCTGGGAATCCAATACTCAATGATGTTTCCTGTCAGGCTGCGGGTGGAAGCAATGGATAGAGCCCATTTCTTTGTGGATCCGGAGGAGGCCGCACAGTGGATTGAGGTCAACAGGAAAGCTCTACAAGCTAAGGCTAAAGATTGAGAGATCTGGAATGCTTGAAAAGACCTACAGGAGGACCGGTCGGCTGGGGACATGAGTTATCTGGACTCTTTGCTGATCTGCAGTGGTGGTTTTGCTAACTGAGAAACTATCTCAATAATAGAGGGGCACACAATGTATGCTCTGTTAAAACGAATACAGCTTTAGACATGTGCAGAGAGGAGGGGGGGGGGCTTTTATTTTTTGCCCCCTACTTCCATTTTTCTAATTTTTCATTAACGTTATATTTGTTATCTCTTTTTCAATTTAACCGGGAGTAATGTTGACTTCTTATGTGTAAGTTCTGGTATGTGCTCTTCCTCTTCTTTTGGTCGGGGAGGACACGGTGGTCTTAAGGACAATGAAACTACTGCAGCCGGATATATTATACAACTGCTCTCATTAGAGGGTGGGGCAGTGGGGGGCAATGTTTGATGCCATTGATCTGTCACATTTTTTAGGATGATTATGGGTATAATATGGTTTACTTATGACGGCTTAACTTGGGTGTTACCAAATTACTGCAAGTGACTTGAAGTTCGGCGGGAAGGAGGGGGGGCAACACAGGAGCGGGGAAGTGTACTTGTATGCGAGATCTGGGAGAAGGACTTCACCTGGAAGATGGGGCTGGGATGGGAGAACCCATAGCTCTCATGGAGCATGTACGAGAGAGAAGTTGGAGGGGGGGGGAGGGAGGGAATTGGCAGTGGGAAAGATAATGGCAACAGAAGCAGCAACTGGTTATGTGTAGAAATTGTGATTAACATCGTATTATGGGTACTTTTAGAATTATGAGCTGGAACGTCAGGGGCTTGTCGGAGAAAACTAAGAGGGCAGCGATTCTCAAATGTGCTCAGGATCAAGGAGCCTCGGTGGTGTGTCTCTTAGAGACTCATTTGAAACGCGAGAAGACTCATGTTCTTAATAGAAGATGGATACAGAGATCGTACCACTCTACTTTCTCCAACTATGTCAGGGGGGTGTCGGTTTTGATTAGTAGATCCACACCTTTTGAGGAAATTGATGTCTATATTGACCCAGAGGGACGGGGAGTGGCGATTAAAGGGGTGTTCTATGGACAACTATTATGTATAGTGGCAATGTATATCCCCCCCTTATTCTAGCACACAAATTAGAGTGATGAGGGAATTTGCGGAAAAAGGAAGGGTGCTACCGTTGCTAATGGTTGGAGATTTTAATAATGTAGTGGACAGTTTTTGGGATCGCAATAAGAGGCAGGCTAATGTACGGGAGGGCACCATGACAGTTTTTGGTAACCTTATAAAGGAACTAGGTCTGGTTGACACATGGAGGGCTAGGAACACTGGGAAGAGATGCTACTCCTGTCACTCTGCTTCGCATGGCACGCTGTCACGTATAGATCTGGCCCTGGCGGATAGCTGGGCTGATAGTGTGATTGGGGAAGTATGATACCTACCTCGGGTGTTATCGGACCATAGCCCTGTCGTTGTAAGTGTCAGATATGGGTCTCGGACTGGAGTGACCAGGGAGGGGTGGAAGATGCATCCGGTTTGGCTGCAGCACCTTAATGTTCAAAAAATCGGGGAGGAAGTGGAGGAATTTTTCACACTTAATGAGGGGAGTACGGATAAATTAGTGGAATGGGATGCCTTGAAAGCCTTCCTGAGGGGGATCTTGTTCAGAGATATATGTAGACGTAAAACACTAACTAAGTGGGAGGAATTGGAGAGTTTGGAGGCATTAGAGAAAGCAGAGGAAGCCGCCATAATTGATACTACAATGGAAGCACAAAATGATCTCAAAACAGCTCAGGATCGGGTGAACAAGATTCTACTGGATAAGATGGCGAAGAGGCAGGCGTTTAGACAGGCTGAATTTTATGCTGAAGGGGAAAAAGTGGGACACCTGCTGGCTGTCATAGCAGCGGCGCAGAATAGCACTACACATATTCATGAAATGGTGGATGGGGCTGGGAGGACGGTCACGGAAGTGGAAGACATACTAACCGTCTTTACAAGCTTCTATAGTGCACTCTATTCCTCGGAAGGGAGGGCGGTGGATGGGGAGGTAGATCATTTTCTGGAAATGGGAGTGCTCCCTAAGTTGAATGAGGAAAGCAGAGCGAGACTGGAGGCCCCCATTACTGAGGAGGAGAGGGCACATGCTCTGCACGGCAAATGACAAAGCCCCAGGCACTGATGGTTTACCGACAGAAGTGTATAAGCAGTTTTCAGACCTTTTACTCCCTAGACTGCTACGGGTATTTGAGGAGGCCAATAGGAAACGACTACTGCCGGATTCCATGAGGGAGGCAATGATAGTGGTAATCCTGAAGGAGGGGAAGGACCCCAAGATACCCGAGTCATATAGACCAATTTCATTGTTAACTACCGACGTAAAAATACTGGCGAAAGTATTGGCTACTCGACTGTCTGGGGTTGTCTCCTCCTTAATACATCCGGATCAGTCGGGGTTCATGCCCAGTAGATCTACAGCGATCAACATACGTAGATTGTACCTCAATCTCCAGCTGCAGGCCGATAACGCGGGAAGTAGAGTAATCGCTTCACTAGACGCCCATAAGGCGTTCGATAGTGTACAGTGGAATTATCTGTGGAGGGTTATGCAGCGGATGGGGTTTGGGCCACGATTTATGGAATGGGTACAATTGCTATACTCTCAACCTACGGCCAAACTTAGAGTAAACGGGGCGGTGTCTTCATCTTTTCAACTTGCTTGGGGAACTCGACAGGGATGCCCCTTGTCGCCCCTCCTTTTTGCCATAGCAATTGAGCCACTGGCTGCGGTTATCAGGAAGAAGCGAGAGATCAAGGGATTCCAATACGGGAGGCTGGAAGAGAAGATTGCTTTGTATGCTGATGATCTCCTGTTGTTTCTTGGAGATCCAGAGGGATCATTGAGCTGTGCCATGCAGATCATTGAAAGTTTCGGGACAATCTTGGGATTGAAGATTAATTGGTCCAAATCTGTACTGTTCAAAGTAGATTGGGGAGTGGAGTGGTCAGAGAGAAATGTAGAGGCGAATAGGTTGCAGTGCACGGAGGTATTTAAATATTTGGGGGTGCAGGTTTCTCTGCCTATTTCAGATTACTTGAATGTCAATCTTGTGCCTTTGGTTAAAAAACTCAGAGAGAAGATAGAGGTTTGGGTTAAGTTGCATTTAACGGTGGTGGGGAGGATCAACTTTCTTAAAATGATTATAATGCCCAAATTACTTTACATCCTACACAACGCACCTATCTGGATTTCCAAAAAATGGTTTAGATCACTAGATAGTTTGTTTAGAACTCTGGTATGGGGCAAGAAACAGGCAAGAATTCGATTAGAGATACTTCAAAGGCCCTAAGACGAGGGGGGGTTAGCGCTCCTGAATCCTGAATTGTATTTCTTAGCGGCTCAAAGCCAGCACTTTAGGGGATGGGCATGTCTGGGGGGAAAGGGATCCACACGGTATCTCCTGGAGCACTGTATGAGTGGGAGACCAGTAATGGAAGGCCTGGAAGGGAGGTCTATGAAACGGCTGGGAGGCGCCAGTCCCACACTGGACCTGATACAAAGGGTTTGGGATTCATTGAAGAAGGTGAGAGGGATACAGGGACTAACCAAGTATACGCCCATATGGAATAACAATGGTCTCCCTGAGTTACAAAAAATTGGGACTATAAGAGAATGGGATGCCAAAGGAATAACTCGGATGGATCAAATTTTGGAAAATGGGAACATTTCAACAGTTGCAGGGAGAATTTTTACTATCGGGCACGGAGTGGTATCATTATGAACAAGTTAAACATGCCATTAAATCCCAGAGGAATACTCAAAATATGAAGGTGGAAGTGGACCTGGTCCTTGATTATGTCTGCCAGGAAGGGATTACCAGGGGGGTTATCTCGAGCACATACAGGGATCTTATGCACACATTTTTGCTTCGGTTTTCACTGAAGGCAAGGGAATAAATGGGAGGCAGAGCTTGGGCATATTGAGAACGATGTATGGGAGACCATCTTGGAATATATTCCAAAGCTCTCTTTAAGTGAACCTGCAAGACTGTCACATATCTATGTAGTCCACAGGGTTTATAGATCGCCACTACGACTGTATGAAATGGGGCTGAGGGAAACCTCTGCATGTCCTAGGTGTGGGAGTGACGGTGCGAGTATACTCCACATGATGTGGGAATGCCCCAGGTTGGCCACATTCTGGTCTGGAGTATTGGATATGATTGGAGGGGCATACGGATGTGTGCTTTCTGGAGATCCTGTTACATGCTTGTTGGGGGTATGTGGAGGAGATTCCAGTTGTGTCTAATATGAAAATAGCCATTGCAAGGTTATTCTACTGTGCTAGGAAATTAATTGCGCAGCATTGGACTGGGACTGACCCTCCTACTAACGAGGAGTTTTCCAAAAGAGTGGAGTATGTCATACAACTAGAAAGGGGCATCTATGAAAAGAGAGGGAAGCATTCCCTGCATGACATCATATGGGGACCATGGATTCAGTTTAAAGGGAACCAACCATCAAAAAATACCTATCTAACCTCTAAATATCTGTCCCTGGGGCCCTAAATGACTATTCTAACCATCCCTGACTGACTAAATCTAACTAACTACAGGCACAATAAATCACTTTTATACTTACCAAATTCTTGTCCGCTGGGCGTTCCTCCAGGGTCTGTCAGCGAGGCGGGTCTCCTCGCTGCTGTCCGTCTTCCTTCCAGGGCGGCATCTTCTTTCTACGGATTCAAAATACCCGCCCATTGCGTCCTCGCAATGATCGGGTCACGTGCTGCAGGCCCCGCGTCACTTCCGCCCGCCGCGTCGCTGGGACTGTGACGCGCCCAGGCCGGCTTCAGCATGCCATCTGCGCATGCTCAGAAGCCGGTCTGAGTGCACCAGTGACGCGGCGGGCGGAAGTGACGCGAGGCCTGCAGCACGTGACCCGATCATTGCGAGGACGCAATGGGCGGGTATTTTGAATCCGTAGGAAGAAGATGCCGCCCTGGAAGGAAGACGGACAGCAGCGAGGAGACCCGCCTCGCTGACAGAGACCCTGGAGGAACGCCCAGCCGACAAGAATTTGGTAAGTATAAAAGTGATTTATTGTGCCTGTAGTTAGTTAGATTTAGTCAGTCAGGAATGGTTAGAATAGTCATTAGGGCCCCAGGGACAGATATTTAGAGGTTAGATAGGTATTTTTTGATGGTTGGTTCCCTTTAAAGGATTGTGAGATCTGCTGTACGTTCTGAGGTGTGCGGGAGGGAGGATGAGCTGCTGACGTGGGAGGAAGCCAGATTATGGGAAAATAACATAGTTCCTTGCTGCATTGTTTGTGAAGGGAATGGAGGGAGGTACTGCTGCCGAGGGATGGAGAGGGTGGGGTTCATATTAAAATGATTGTATTTATGCCATGCTGAATTGAAATTACTGACATGTGTTTACCAAAAGTTCAATAAAAAAGTATTTGATTTAAAAAAAAAAAAAAAAAAAGTTATAGGCTCTAATGTTCCCTATTTATGGGGTAAGAAGGAAAAAGTTTGTTACATGGAAGCCATGTTGTCCTGGATCCTGCTGGAGGCCATACAGAAGCCAGTATAGAGAAGAAGCCCTGTTCAGCTTTATCTCTCCTGACTGTATGAAGCTTCTCTCCTTTGTGGAGGCGATGATATGAAGAAAGATGTCTCCTCAGCATAGACTGGAACAGATGCTGGGAGTAGTAGTGCTTCCTCCCTCTCCCTGGACTGGTTTGTAGCAGCGTACAGGAGGTGTCAGCACTGAGTGCGGAGGCTTCTCCCACAGGGTCTATGGCAGCTTGTGGTGAGGAGACTGAACACCTAATGTTCATATTCACACATCAGCCAGTAGAGGGCAGCACAGTACACAGCACAATACACATTTATCAGTCCGCAGTGTCCGCACATACAATGCATTATACATCTAACTCACAGCGCCTACAGGAATTACCTGCACTATGGGACGTTTGTTCTGGCAGATAGCATTGTTGTAGTGCCAGAAACAGCCCGCCTAATGTAGGAGGCTGGGCACACATTGCAGTAACCTGTGTGAACAGCGTCCTATGTGAATCCTATTCATTGTGCAGGACAGCCAGTGGTTCGCTGCCCTCCAGGATCAAGGAGGTGTTTAGTGATTGGAGGCTGATGTCCTGCACTAGTAATGCCTCCCCTTTTAATCAAAGTAAAGCTGCACCTTGCATGAGTGCAATGGTCGACTGACCAAAGTAATGCTGTGGTAAGGAAAAATTTTCTATATTTGTCATTTGCTGTTTTTGGACACTGATTTAGTGGCTAGGACTTGTCATACGTGGGGACCTGTGAAGTGGGTCATAAGCTTACGTGTTTTGTTTTGTACCATGCAGTTTGTGTGAGCTTTTTTTATTTTTTAATGTTAATATCAGATTTATTCTTGGCAGATGACTGTACCAGGAGCTCCGCAGGACATCTGATATCTCCAGAATGTAAAGCAGATGATCGTAGTATCACACAAGACATATATGAACAGCATGACGATATCTTCAATATACTCCCAGACATTCACAAGAAAGATCTGTCATCTTATGATGTTAATGAAGTATTATCTCCAAAATTATCCCAGAATGCTAAACAAAATAAAAGAAGAGTAAGAAAGAAGCCATATTCATGTGCAGAATGTGGGAAATGTTTTACAGATAATTCAAATCTTGTTAAACATGAGAGAATTCACACAGGAGAGAAACCATATTCATGTTCAGAATGTGGGAAATGTTTTACAGATAAATCGGGTCTTATTAAACATGTGAGAATTCACACAGGAGAGAAGCCATATTCATGTTCAGAATGTGGGAAATGTTTTACAAATACATCTAATCTTGCTAAACATGAGAGAATTCACACAGGAGAGAAGCCATATTCATGTTCAGAATGTGGGAAATGTTTTGCTAAGAAATCACATCTTGGTTGTCATGAGAAAATTCACACAGGGGTGAAGCCATATTCATGTTCAGAATGTGGAAAATGTTTTAATAGGAAAACACATCTTCATAGTCATGAGAAAATTCACACAGGAGAGAAACCATATTCTTGTTCAGAATGTGGGAAATGTTTTGCTCATAAATTAAGTCTTGTGACACATGAGAGAACTCACAACGGACAGACGTCATATTCATGTTCAGAATGTGGGAAATGTTTTAATCAGAAATCAAATCTTGTTAAACATGAGAAAATTCACACCGGAGAGAAGCCATATTCATGTGCAGAATGTGGGAAAGGTTTTATTAGGAAATCAAATCTTAGTAGTCATGAGAGAATTCACACAGGAGAGAAGCCATATTCATGTTCTAAATGTGGGAAATGGTTTAGTCAGACATTAAGTCTTGCTATACATGAGAGAATTCACACAGGAGAGAAGCCATATTCATGTGCAGAATGTGGGAAAGGTTTTAAAGGTAGATCATGTCTTGCTAGACATGAGAGAACTCACACAGGAGAGAAGCCATATTCATGTTCAGAATGTGGGAAATGTTTTACACAGAAATCATATCTGGTTAGACATGAGAGAACTCACACAGGAGAGAAGCCATATTCGTGTTCAGAATGTGGGAAATGTTTTACACAGAAATCAAGTCTTGTTCTTCATGAGAAAATTCATTTATGAGAGAATTCACACGAGAGAGAAACCATTTTCATGTACAGAATGTGGGGAATGCCTTTGAATTACACCTAATCTTGTTAGACTTGAGATAATTTTGAGATTCTATAAGATGAGATAATTCATGTTCAGAACTTGATTAAAATTAGTTTTCGAAAATCAGCTCTTTACAAGCATAAGAAAATGTACACAGTGAAGGCCTGTTGTAGTCAGCGTCAGATTGTAACAAAAGTATACGATGTTTAGAGATCTTTTAGGTTTCTAGGGTTCTTTTATCTTCCTGTTTTTTTTTTTTTGTTTTTTTAAACCATTTGTTTTTTATTGGGGGTAATAACAAAATACAATTAAACAGCATGCGCCCACAACGGGCCAAAGAGGGTTACAATAGCATGGGGAGGGGGGGTGGAGAGAGAAATCGGCATCTAAGCGGTTCGTGGCAGGACACTGGCGGGCGGACGGAGAAGGCTTTTCACAGGCGCTTTGAGATGGGTGAGTGGTGGATGGAGGGTGAGTGGTGGGTGGAGGATGTCAATCTACCAATGTGATAAGGCCGGTGAGTGGTGGATGGAGGGTGAGTGGTGGATGGAGGATGTCAATCTACCAATGTGATAAGGCCGGTGAGTGGTGGATGGAGGGTGAGTGGTGGATAGAGGATGTCAATCTACCAATGTGATAAGGCCGGTGAGTGGTGGATGGAGGATGTCAATCTACCAATGTGATAAGGCCGGTGAGTGGTGGATGGAGGATGTCAATCTACCAATGTGATAAGGCCGGTGAGTGGTGGATGGAGGATGTCAATCTACCAATGTGATAAGGCCGGTGAGTGGTGGATGGAGGGTGAGTGGTGGATGGAGGATGTCATTCTACCAATGTGATAAGGCCGGTGAGTGGTGGATGGAGGGTGAGTGGTGGATGGAGGATGTCAATCTACCAATGTGATAAGGCCGGTGAGTGGTGGATGGAGGGTGAGTGGTGGATGGAGGATGTCAATCTACCAATGTGATAAGGCCGGTGAGTGGTGGATGGAGGGTGAGTGGTGGATGGAGGATGTCAATCTACCAATGTGATAAGGCCGGTGAGTGGTGGATGGAGGGTGAGTGGTGGATGGAGGATGTCAATCTACCAATGTGATAATGCCGGTGAGTGGTGGATGGAGGGTGAGTGGTGGATGGAGGATGTCAATCTACCAATGTGATAAGGCCGGTGAGTGGTGGATGGAGGGTGAGTGGTGGATGGAGGATGTCAATCTACCAATGTGATAAGGCCGGTGAGTGGTGGATGGAGGGTGAGTGGTGGATGGAGGATGTCAATCTACCAATGTGATAATGCCGGTGAGTGGTGGATGGAGGGTGAGTGGTGGATGGAGGATGTCAATCTACCAATGTGATAAGGCCGGTGAGTGGTGGATGGAGGGTGAGTGGTGGATGGAGGATGTCAATCTACCAATGTGATAAGGCCGGTGAGTGGTGGATGGAGGATGTCAATCTACCAATGTGATAAGGCCGGTGAGTGGTGGATGGAGGGTGAGTGGTGGATAGAGGATGTCAATCTACCAATGTGATAAGGCCGGTGAGTGGTGGATGGAGGGTGAGTGGTGGATGGAGGATGTCAATCTACCAATGTGATAAGGCCGGTGAGTGGTGGATGGAGGGTGAGTGGTGGATGGAGGATGTCAATCTACCAATGTGATAAGGCCGGTGAGTGGTGGATGGAGGGTGAGTGGTGGGTGGAGGATGTCAATCTACCAATGTGATAAGGCCCAAATTGATGTTGCTTATTAATTACCACGTGGGTCTCTGTGTTGATATATGCCTCCCTGTTAATGCTCGCAGTGTGACAACCTACATGTAGCCTAATTGGGATCCCCTAACTGTAAATTCATTGATGTAACGAATATTTTGTCTACTTTTTATATGTAATAAAGGTGTAAATGTTTATGTAACAGAAACTCCTAAGTGGTGATCACTTATTCAAATGCCATTTTACTTTGCAAATCCAGGGATGGTGTATGTACAGTCCGCGCTGCTTGCAAATTATCACTCCGGAGTCTTGAATCAAGGACCCCCCTTCTTTTATTTTCCACCTACGCGTTTCGATGCTAATCCAAGCACCGTCATCAGGGCATTACCCTGATGCCCTGATGACGGTGCTTGGATTAGCATCGAAACGCGTAGGTCTTGACTCAAGACTCTGGAGTGATTATTTGCAAGCAGCTCGGACTGTCTATACACCATCCCTGGATTTGGATATTCTTACACGTGCTACGTGGAGGTGGAGATCCTGCGGCAGCTTCATTACTACATGCTATTCAAACTAGTTGTGGGTGCACACAACTAGACAAGGTGAGTGCACCATTTGCGATCTACGTGCAAAGATCTGTGTCACATTGGGCACTATTGCGCCTCGTTTGTCTCCTTTATCTCTTCTTATATTTTACTTTGCAAGTATTGAACGGAATCTGACCCTGTCTCCTACATTAGAGCTGCATCAGCTGTGAACTTGGCGCACCAGGGAAGGAATTATGTGAAAATAATTTGCATATTCCCAGTGCATTCTGGGATAAGTGAATAGTCTACGCGAGCTCAAGGAACACCGGATTGTGGCCGATGCAGCGTAAAGGAGGACATTGAAATTTTGACAGTCTTCACCGCTTTGATATTATATACACATTAGGAACATGGAAGAGGAGCCATTTGGTGAACATTTCATGTTCACAGACTTACCAATGTAAAAGCCAAACTTCACCTGCCACAATTACAAGCTTGGGTCCCTAATAGAGGAAACGTTGCAAAGTCTAGAAGAGAGAATCGCTACATTGAACAGTATTAAGGAAGGTGAGGAGTTTTTGGACAGAGCAGAAGTATCTCTTCAGAATACAGAAAGAGAATAAAGTTGTAGTGAATCTAAAGAAACAGAGGAATGGAAGCCTGTGACCCAGAAAAGCAGGAGGATCAGGAGGCACCCATACTGCTCAGGAACCAGTACCAGCCTCTCACACAGGAGAACGATGATCAAATACATCAAGATAAGACTTTACCCACAAAGAACAACCTTGTAAACACTCGAGTCCTCTTGGCTGGAGAAAGAAAAATGTTGAGAAGAAACAGCGGTGGTCATCAGGGATTCTCTTCTGAGAGGAACAGAGGTCACTATCTGCAGACCGAATATAACCTCAAGAGATGTGCTGTCTACCAGGTGTAAAAAATCAAACGTGTCTCTACGGATGACTACCCATTCCTGCTAATGCATGTGGAGACGCATGATATTGCAAGAAAGGACCTGGAAACTATCTGCAGTGACTCCGAAGACTTCGTCAAGAACGTTATAGAACTGGGAGCCAGATAGTCTTGTTATCCATCCGCGCAGTGGACGAGCATAGAACAAGGAGGTGAAACAAGACTCTACAGGTGAACAACTGGCTACGTCGATGGTGCCGCCAGCAAGGATCTGGATTTCGGGATCATGGAGTGAATTACCCATATGGACTACATGCTAGAGATGGGCTGCATCTTACTAAGACTGGAAAATATATATTTGGAAGTCGCCTTGTTACACTCATCAGGGAGCTTTATCTAGAAGAATGAGTTAAGGGAAGCAGAAGGCCAGGGAAATGCATACAGCTGACAAATACTATTGAATTCTGCTATTAGAAGTGGAAAGGAAGAACAACATAAAATCTGAAAAAGTAAAAAATATTGGAGGAAGAAAAACCAAAGTCCTAACTTGATCTGACATTAAGAATCTCAGGGCTTAATACCAGCTGGCAATACAAGGTTGGTATTAATCCCTTATTACCCAGCAAGCCACCAGGGCAGATGGAAAAGCCTGGTAAAGCGCCTGGAAATGGAGCTTTTAATGAATGCGCCATTTTCAGGGGTAGCTGTGGGCTGCTATTCTTTACCCTAACATAATTGGTCCTCATGATGCTAAGAATACCAGCAGTCAGCTGCCTAGTTTTACCTTAAACTTAACTATTCAGCTGAGGGCTGGTATTCTCAGCATGGGAGGGACCTTCGTTATTGGGCCTCCCACACTATAGATTAGCAGCCCCCAGCCGAATATGTTCTCCAATTTCAAAATCGGCAAGAACCCGGCCGATTCAATTCGACATCTTGAATTTGAGCGTTTTGACGAAAAGTCGGGAAATTTGGAGTACGTTTGGTAATGCTTTGGATGTGTGTGTAGCTTAACGTAGGACAGAAGAATTTGTGCAAATGCCCTAATGCTTCTGTTCTACGTTATCCTAGACAGAGATAGAAACACACAGATCGTTTTACCAGTTCTCGCTTGATTGCTCCTGTCAATCTTCGCTCACTCCCTCTCATTTTCGCATCCGCACTGTCGGTGAGTGACGTGTGAGGTCAGCTGATCGCATCACGTGACCAGATAGTGTTAGCTAATCTGGTCACCTGACCACCTGACTTGATTACTATGGTGACCAGATGAGTTATTCCTATCCCTGCAGATAGCGGTGAGTTAAGCCGAGAGTAACTGAGTTCAGTTGTGGACGCCATTGCCATAGCAACCGATATTAATGGTTACTATAGCAGGGGTGACTTCACGGCTCACTATACTGCAGGTCTCAGCTCACTCATTCAATGATCAGAGAACATGGGGAGCGGACGTGTCCTTTCTCCTCCTGGTCTCTGATGTAGCAGAACGGAGTGTGTCTAGGAAGAGATGGGGATCAGAGAGGGGTACAAAGGTGGGAAGGGGGGGTAATAAAGATGGAGTCACTAAGTATTTCTGTGTTTTTATTTTGAATAAAATGATTTTTCTCTGTGTTGTCTTTTTGAACCATTTATCTGACATTTTTAATAGCTGGGGCTAACTTGGCCTGACATTAAGAATCTCCGGGTTTAATATCAGCTGGCAATACAAAGCTAGTATTAACCCTCTTATTACCCAGCGTGCCACCACCACCAGGGCCGCTGGAAGAGCCTGGTAAAGTGCCTGGAAATGGTGCTACAATTAATGCACCATTTTCAGAGGTGGCTGCTATTCTTTAGCATGGGGAAGCCCTAAAACAAAGGGCCCTCCACTGAGAATACCAGCCCTCAGCTCCTGTGTTACTATGGCAATAGTGTCCTCTGTGACATCACTGCTTACCTTGCTGTAGGTCACAGGCTGTCATTCAGTGATCAGAGACCACAGGGTGCGGACCCGACCATTAAAAATCTCAAATAAATGGTTAATAAAGACAACACAGAGACAAATTAATTTATTAGAAATAAAAACACAGACAATAAGGGACTCCCTCTTTATTACCCCCTTCCCACCCTTGTACCACCCAACAATCTTCGTCTTCTCTCTTCCTGAACATACTCAGCTCTGATACATCAGAGACCATGGGGAGGAAGAACACGTCCGCTCCCCGTGGTCTCTGATAACTGAATGACTGTGCTGAGGTATAGTAAGCGGTGAGGTCACCTTTGCCATAGTAAATGTTAATAGCGGTTACTATGGCAATGGAAGTCAATTTCTCCCGGTTTACACCACTGCTATCCCCGCAGTGAAGAGGGATAGCTCATCTGGTCACTATAGTAATCAAGTTAGGTGACCAGATCAGCTGACACCATGTGGGCACGTGGCACGATTGCTATGGTGATCGGATCAGCTAACTGCACATGTCACCGACAGCGCAGATGTGGAAGTTAGAGGGAGCGCGCGAAGGTGGATCAGAGCAATCGAGCAGCAGGGACACTGTAAGATCATCTGTGTGTGTCTCTCTGTGTTTGGCAGCTTTCGGACACCTTTGAAGGTGTTTTCAACACATTGAAAGTTGCCTGCCATTGATTTCAATCTTGTTCGATGGACATCCCACAATCTGCAAACAAATCCGAATGCGAACGCTCTTGTGCTTGCTCATCTCTACTCATGGCCGCCTGTTCCGTCACAAAGTTTTTTTAATATCTAATCTGTGTCTCCTCCCATTTAGTTTCATCCCATTACTTCGTGTTTCCTTGTGCAAATGAGACTAAAGCTGACCCCCCTCTACAGTGTGACAGCCCTTGAGATATTTGTAGACAGTGTGAGGCACCGTCTGCATGGTCCCCATGGCCGGGGCGTATCACATGCAGGATCAGGGCATGATCCTGTTCACACTGGCCGGATTTATAGTGGAAGTCGCTGTGTGAACCTATCCGGAACACAAGGTGTTAAATCTGAGTGTGAGTGCTGTGGATCTGAAACATTCATGAGCCTAATGAGCGGCTGTGAGTGGCTCATGAGATCGATGAGGCCCCTGAGGAAAGTAATGGGTGCTGATTCCTTACAGCCCAGGTGGGTGTGTCAATTGGGTGTGTCCTGAGTAGTAGCAGCCCAGCTGGATGAGTCAGTGTGGGAGTGGCAGGCACGATATAGAGCCTGCCAGCTGAGTGATTGGTGGTTGAGAGACTTGTGAGATTATTATCAGCCTGAGAGCATGGTGATCCTGATGACCAGCCAGAGTGTAAAGCAGTCCAGGGCTCTGTGTGTATGATGGGAACATGCTAGCTCCATGCCGGGGCCTAGAACCGAGGTCGTTGCAGCACCTGGAGGGGGAAGCCGTGGCTGACCCAGTGGACGCTAGACCGGACGTATCTCAACCATGCACCCGGGAAGGAGCCCGTGGGGATGCCTGGTGGACCTGTGACACAGGTAGCGAGACTCGGATCTGTGCCCGGTAAGACGGCAGTTCCCGTGTGACGGAGTGAGCTGTGTGTAATTCATGCCAGGCGAGCGTTGCCGCCGTTAGGTCTGACTAGTTAGTCAGAGAAGGACCTGATGAACCATATAAGTATTTTATGGCTCTTTAAAAGACCCAGCGAGTGAATGTAAGTAGTGAGGGGGGGATATGTCTCGTCAAAAAGAAATCTGACAGTTGCCCCGCCCCCTATCAAAGTGTATCAAACTCGCCCCTTTTATATCAAATTGATATCAAGTTGATATCAATTTTATATCATTTTGATATAAAAGGCCCGTGTTTGATACACTTTAATATCAAGTTGATATAATTTAATATCAAATTGCTATAAAAGATTGTCTTTTATATCAAACAGATATAAAGGCTCATGTTTTATACCCTTTTATATTTGTCTTTTATATCAAATAGATATAAAAGCTCATGTTTGATACACTTTTGTAGTCGGTTTATACTTTAATTAGTATTGATTCCGTGTATTTTATAATAAAGGAACCAGTTTATTCAATTTGTAAATAAAATGAGAGACACAGTTTTTATAAAAATAATATGTTTATTGAATAGCACGCAAAATCATTGTATAATGCAATACATTTGGTATTTTCATTTATCATACTGTACATCAGATATAAATACCGTATATACTCGTGTATAAGCCGACCCGTGTATAAGCCGACCCCCCTACTTTTGCCCCCAAAACCTGGGAAAACCTATTGACTCGTGTATAAGCCGAGGGTGGACCCCAGCACAGGTATACAGCCCCCAGCAGTGTAGTATACAGCAGCCTCCCAGTGGTAATATACAGCAGTCTCCCCCTGTGGTAGTATACAGCAGTCTCCCCCTGTGGTAGTATACAGCAGTCTCCCCCTGTGGTAGTATACAGCAGTCTACCCCTGTGGTAGTATACAGCAGTCTCCCCCTGTGGTAGTATACAGCAGTCTCCCCCTGTGGTAGTATACAGCAGTCTCCCCCTGTGGTAGTATACAGCAGTCTCCCCCTGTGGTAGTATACAGCAGTCTCCCCCTGTGGTAGTATACAGCAGTCTCCCCCTGTGGTAGTATACAGCAGTCTCCCCCTGTGGTAGTATACAGCAGTCTACCCCTGTGGTAGTATACAGCAGTCTCCCCCTGTGGTAGTATACAGCAGTCTACCCCTGTGGTAGTATACAGCAGTCTACCCCTGTGGTAGTATACAGCAGTCTCCCTCTGCGGTAGTAAACAGCAGCCTCCCCCTGTGGTAGTATACAGCAGTCTCCCCCTGTGGTAGTATACAGCAGCCTTTCCCTGTGGTAGTATACAGCAGCCTCCCCCTGTGGTAGTATACAGCAGCCTCCCCTGTGGTAGTATACAGCAGCCTCCCTAGTGGTTTATACAGGCCCCTGCTCTCCCCCCCCACTGGTATATACAGACCCCCGCTCCCCCCCCCCGATGTATATACAGACCCCCGCTCCCCTCCTCGTGGTATATACAGGCCCCCACTCCCCCCAGTAGTATATACAGGCCCCCACTCCCCCCCTCGTGGTATATACATGCCCCCACTCCCCCAGTAGTATATACAGGCCCCCCGCAGTAAATACAGGCCCCCCCGCTCCCCCCTCGTGGTATATACAGGCCCCCACTCCCCCAGTAGTATATACAGGCCCCCCGCGGTAAATACAGGCCCCCCGCTCCCCCCCTCGTGGTATATACAGGCCCCCACTCCCCCAGTAGTATATACAGGTCCCCCGCGGTAAATACAGGCCCCCCCCGTTTCCCCCCCGTGGTATATACATGCCCCCGGTAGATGCCACACACCTGTAAAAGAATCGCTTTCATACTTACCCTCCTCACTGTCACCGCGCGTCCTCCATCCAGTCTCCTTCCTGCTTCTACCCGGTCATGTGACCGCGCAGAAACAATGACGTCATTGTGGATGCGCCGGCCGCCTGGTAGAAGCGGTAATGAGACCGGAGGAGCGCGATGACAGTGAGGAGGGTAAGTATGAAAGCGATTCTTTTACAGGTGTGCGGCAGCTACCGGGGGCATGTATATACCACGGGGGGAAACGGGGGGGGCCTGTATTTACCGCGGGGGCCTGTATATACTACTGGGGGAGTGGGGGCCTGTATATTCCACGAGGGGGGGGGGAGCGGGGGTCTTTATATACAACGGGGGGAGAGCGGGGATCTGTATATACCACGGGGGGGAGCGGGGGCCTGTATTTACCACGGGGGGGGAGCGGGGGCCTGTATTTACCACGGCGGGGGGAGGGCAATGTAATATGCACAGCTCCCCCTGCCGCTGATGGACAGGGGGATGCAGTGCATATTGCATTGCACTAATGAGTGGCCCCACGTGACCGGGCGCTCATATTACAGCCTCCCCCCGCCTGCTCCAGCCCCCGGACACCGGCCCCCCCACACTCAGCCGTATAGTGACTCGTGTATAAGCCGAGGGGGGGACTTTTCAGCACATTTTTTGTGCTGAAAAACTCGGCTTATACACGAGTATATACGGTATATATAATACAGGTCAGTATAAAGCGTTACAAAATTATTACATTCATATATAACAAATTGTATATTTAATAGTAAACATATATACAGAACATTTCTTACATAATAATTTAATGCATTACCACTGGACAGAAACGATGTTACATAGTGAGCCACACGGGTTGTAGTAACCGGTGAGAAGCTTTTTTGCGCTTCAAAGGACCTTGTGTGAGGCCTGTTGGTGAGAAGTGTAATGACTGGGGATGTCGGCGGGGGGTGACTAGAGCTCGAGGACTTAATGCCTCAACAGTTTCATTCATGGGTATTTTTAATCTGTCTAAATGATCTCTAGTAGTCGGTATATTTAACTCGGCCATAGCCCTCATAAACGTATGCCAACCCCTTGGTAAATTCCTGCGTGATAGGGTATGACTCTGAGTAGTGTTACGCACCAAGTCCAGCATATTAGAACCGGGGATTACAGTGCCCTTGAAAATAAACTCGCTTCTATCATTCCACGATGTAATATTTGTGTTTTGCAAAAGCTTGTTTAGTAGAAGTTCTGCGTTCTTTTTATATCGCGGATTTACATGATTTACAATGTCACTAACATCGGGAATTTTATCAACAGATGAATTTGGCAATTGTTGGTGATCAGATTCTGGAGGGCTAATGATCTTTAAAGTTGTTAGGGCTCCTTCACATTTGCGTATGGTAACGCAGCGTATGCTGCGTTCCCATACGCATCCAAACGCATGCGCACTGCGTTCCTATGTTTAACATAGGAACGCATAGTGCCTGCGTTTGGCAGCGTTTGCTGCGTTCGGGTGCGGATGCGGACGATATCTGCTCTCTTCAGGGTCCAGCGTCCGCACCCGGGACGCAGCATGTTGCATTTTTTGGGCGATCGGGGACCTTGGAAGATCAGCAAGCGTCCCCAAGCGCACAAAACCTGCATTGTCTTCAATGGGTCCGCAGTGTTCAGCGCTTGACAGCGCAGGAGAACGCTGCGGACCCATTGAAAAATCTCCCGGTGGCCGCCGGTGATGTCACAGGAGCTCACCGACGGCCACCGGAAGATCAGCTCAGCCTCTGCTTCTTCTCTTCTTCTTCCCTTCTTCTTGTCTTCTTCCCCGCCGGCGGTAATCTCCTAGCGATCTCCTCTCGGTGTCGGCGCAGGAAGATTCAAACAGCTGTCAAATCAGCTGTTCTCCCCGCCGACAGTCCCGTAGCTTACCGGCGGCCGGGGGGCGGAGATCTCCGGTGCTGATCTCCGCCCCCGGCCCGCCCCCGGAAAAAGCCGATTGGCTCGCCGAGCTCCCTAGTGATGTGTCCGCAGGCGGACACTATCCGCTGCGGACACATCAAAAGACCATGCTTTTGACAGCGTTTGTGTCTGCATGCCATCAGCATGCAGACGCAAATGTGAAGGTAGCCTTAGTTCCTTAGCATCTTGTTTAGCATGGACCAAGTATCTCTGTAGTACATCATTATATTTTTTAATTTTCACATCGTCCGGTATGTCACGAAGATGTAAAATCTCGCCAATTTCACCATCAAGGCGGTGGATAACGCTTTGGCGTATGCTGGCTGTAATAGAGGGTCGAATTTTGATTAGCTCCTGCTTGGGAACAAGATACATTTTCTCGGTATATTCCATTGTTTGCCGGTAAGCAGACTTGTTATTATCGGGATCGCAAAGCCTAAAAGAGGCCCTATAAACCCGCCAGTCTGCTTTAGTAGCTGCTTCTTTTTCTTTATGCTGTGAGATTTATTACTCACGGTTTTTATAGCTTTCCGCCACTTTTTTTAGTATATTTTTTTGCCGCTCTTTCAGAGGGATTCGACCTTTTAAGATGTTTAACGCAATTTCCCCTATAGCGGTAATTAAATCATGGCTCGCATTGGCCAAAATAGATTTCCTGATAGAAGGCGGGGCCTTCACCAGTGTTTTTAAGAGCTTCCAGTTTCGCCGGATTCTCTCTGACATCTTTACAGCACTATGGTCACAGTGTAGAATGGCTAATTTTGATTAAAATTCAATTTTTAGAAGTATTTTTCTTTTGAACATAGACCGCTGGTAACCCAGGAGGAAAGAGGGCCGTCCTTAAGCGGAGATCCTCAGGGGTATCGGCTCTTAAGTCTAGCAGCAAATACCCATAAGGTACCCGCGTAGCATCCTCAAAAGCTTCTAAGAAATAGCGTGTTTTTCCAGGATACATTTGACACGCTAGCGTTACAATTTGTAATTTATCCCGAGGATTATTAAAAAGGACCATGTACTTTGTGTTTAAATTTATCGTGCGGCTTTTCTTTCCTTGACAAAATATGTTTTGTACCAGGTAGAAAATGCTGAGATTTCTGTGATGGACATACTTGGTAAATGCTTTTTCTATTTCACTGTTATCACTTGCACTCTCCATGAGATCATCAACAATAGTCAAATTCACCTTCTCAGGAGGGAATAAGTCATCATCTACGAATGTATGCGGCAGACCCTCCACAAATCTGATGAAAGGAAAAGAAAGAGAGATTTCATCATATAGTTTCTGCCAACAGGAATAAAACCAAACAATATTATCGGGTTTATGAGAAAAATGAGTGTCTATATTATGTAACAATTGTTTTACAAAGTAGCTTTTTCCAGAATTAGATGGTCCTGCTAGAATGCAGGAGAACGGGTGTTGCAGACGCGGGTCCATCACAATACAATTAATACCCAAATGGTACGGTGGTAAAATCGTCTAATAGTCGTCGCTTTGTATAAACACACTTTTGGGTTTTGCGTAATGGCCTTGTTTCAATGGACCAAAACTTTTTATTTTTCACAATGCCGGGCTGCTCAACGACAATACGTTTCTGTGTTTCAGAATCGGAATTACGCGGGTAGTCCAGAACAAGATCTTTTAGGCTGTTGAAATTAATAGATTGAGCGTTACCAATATTTAATGTTATCCCTTTCACCTTCAAGACCGTTTTTTCCAGTGTTGAGCTTGTATCCGTAGGTTTTTGGGCCGGCAGATACAAATTCAGTGATGTAAGTGTCATCAGGTATCTCACTGGTCAATTCCCCCAAGTAATCACCTAAAGGAGGGCTCCACTCACCTTCTCTATGCACAAAAATGACAGAATCGGTATCGTGATATAAACATCTTTCCTGCAGCTTGTCTAGCAGAGAATAAAGCTCCAATCTAGCATAAGCCGTTGTGAAACAAGCTATAAAGATGTTTGTGTTCTTGTTAATGGTGTGGTTGCCGGGGTCGTGTAAGCACGGCAATTGCTCATTCACCAGTCATTCCAAATTAGACTATGACCATATGGTACCGTTATAAGAATAAATCAGACTGAGATCTGCTTCAAACTTATATTATGCTCAGAGTGATAACAACCTCAGCAGCAATAACTCCCTTGCTTCCGGGATACAACACATTTTATACTTCTAATAGACTAGGCGGGAGTATTCAAAACTGGGTGTATTAACTAGTGTGTTAGGTGGTCTGCATGCTAATATACGCGTATAGATTGGTTAATTGTAATTAGTATGCTATCTTCTTTCTTGAGTTCACGCCTCTCTCCTCAGTGTCATCTCCAAACTGGCAACCGGTAACTTGAAGGTCATTTCACATTCCTTTCTCAACACTTTCTTCAATAGAAGCCTTCATAGACAGATTTTATCTCTGTTGTTCCCATCCATCCCCCAATTCTGTATCTCCTTCCAGCTGCATCCATACCATATATTCTGTAAAACGTAAACTCACACATAAAATGGCACAAGAGGCCTGAGGGAAGGCCTAAGATAGAGGCAGTGATAAGCAGACAAAATGGAATAAGGAGAGAGAAAGAGAGAGCAAAGTAATCAGGATAGATATAGTGATATATTGAGAAAGACAGACAAAGAAGAATATACAAAGAGAGAAAGAGAGACAAAGAAATAGAAAGAATATAAAGAGATATAGAAAGAAGAACCGTCTATATCTACTATATATATAAGTAAATATAGAAAAACTTTAATATTTATTCCAAGTATTATTACAAACATATTTATAATTATAAGACATATCGCTATTCTATAAATCTATAGGAAATTGCCAGATTTCCCCCACATGGTGACCTTCTGTATATTTCCAATCAATTGTAGCTGTTTCATCATCAATAAAATGTAACATTGATATGTCATAATACGGCAAAAAAATGTGTTGAAACAGTTCATCAGGATCCCTAATAATGCTGGTACATGGTAAATTAGATTTCTGCGCAAACTTTCCCCATAAAGAATTCAAGAAAAGTTTGGATATCTGCCTCTTAGCAGGGTTCTGTGTCGCACTCCCCCATACAGTAAATTTAATTTTATATGCTGTAAATTCATCTATCCTGGAAATTAATAACCGCCGTGAAGTATTGCATGATTTCTTCTGATGATGGACTCCCTGCACCTCACTACGTTACTGAAAGCCGATCGTTATACAGAGGATGTATTTTCTGGGGTGTATCCGTGTGACTTGTAACTCAGATGCCTGCAGCCTATATCGTAAATACAGACCGGGCCGATCAGAGCGGCACCCACTGGATATTAATTTTACTTTGTACAGAAAAAACTGCGATATTCTTTGACAGTTCTGGGCTCTCCCCAGACAATATGATTTTTCCTGGGGAATTTATGGACTTTCATAAAGAGAAATAGTGATTTCTTCTGTTATCAGGACAACTAAATTCAAAATAATTACAGCTCTGTATGTGGACATTATTGTGTGTATTTCCTAAAGAAACTGGCACGAGGCCTCACATTCCGAGAAATATTGAGCCACTTCTGTGATGACACGATTCATAATGATAATCTACTCTATAATTGCCGTAGGCAAAATCGTGTCGGCCCCCGAAATCGCCGTGGCTATGTCACACTGTGACGTCACCACGCGCGAGCAATGGCCGCGAAGCGGCCATTGCGAGTCGCTGGCCGAAAATAGAACCAGAGGCTTGGCCACAAACTTAGCGATTTACCGCTGAGGTAGCGCGAGCAATGGCCGCGAGGCCATTGCGAGTCGCTACCTCAGCCGCCGCACTTGCCGCAAGTCTCCCTATACTTTGTATGGGGATCCATTGCGAGTCGCTGTGTAGCGCGAGCAATGGCCGCGAGGCCATTGCGAGTCGCTACCTCAGCCGCCGCACCTGCCGCATGTCCTCCTATACTTTGTATGGGGATCCATTGCGAGTCACTGTGTAGCGCGTGCAATGGCCGCGAGGCCATTGCGAGTCTACTTGCGGCGCGGTTGCGGTAATCCCCATAGAAAGTATAGGGCGAGTTGCTACTTTGTGTTCTAAGACCCTTACAACATAATAGTTCAATTTTCCTTAAATGATATCAACCATACAAATATATGTAGTTGGTGTAAAGATGTCATTGGAATAATTGGATTATTATTTGAAAATCTTAAAAAAAATTTAAAAATAATCTAGACACCCGATGCATTTGCATCGGGCTCACAGCTAGTATAGTATATAAGTCTATAACTCGTGAATTAAACTGTAGTTCCTGCATGAATTCATTCATGTTCAAACAAAATTGCCTAACAATGTGTAACGCTTATAAATCTTCATAACATGATAATTTTATTATAAAATTTGACGATTCAATACTGACTGTTGAGAAGATTATTTATAGCTGATACTGTAAAATGAAGTCCATGTGTAAGGCTATTCTTCTACTGTATTAGAATTGAACAATACTGTAGAATAGACCTCCAGGCATATGAATCTGCACTGCTTTTTGATCAGGGTCTCACAGATCTCAGCCTTCGACCTCTGCTTTGATGTGTTGAAGTCCCATCTTTAAGGCTATTTGTCATTATCCTTTCAGATCTTCCTTCCTACTGTGACTAATATTGGCCCGTCCTGTCCCCTGGCAAATGCTAATCATACCTTGATGATTGCTCTCCTCTTTACATCTGGGGCTAATTAAAAAACACAATAGACTGTTGTATAGGCAAATGACATCCTGTCAGCTGTATTTGTTCCTTCTTATCTAGTAGGGATTTTTGTAAATGAAAAGCACTTACAACTGGGTTAATTATCACCAACATTTCTGTTCCTCCTAATTAAAAACACAATAGCCTGATGTATAGGAATTTAACACCCCGCCATCTGTATGTGACCCTGCAAGTAACAAAACGCAGCCATGGCATCTTGTATTCCTGTATTATATATATCTACTCTATAATTGCCGTAGGCAAAATCGTGTCGGACCCCGAAATCGCCGTGGCTTTGTCACTATGTGACGTCACCACGGCGAAGCGTAGCGGCCAATGCGAGTCGTTGGCTGCGCGAGCAATGGCCGCGAGGCCATTGCGAGTCGCTAGCTTTGTGCGAGCAATGGCCGCGAAGCGGGCATTGCGAGTCGCTGGCCGAAAATAGAACCAGAGGCTCGGCCACAAAGCTAGCGATTTACCGCTCAGGTAGCGCGAGTCGCTGCATGAGCGGTAAATCGCTAACTTTGTGGCCGAGCCTCTGGTTCCATTTTCGGCCAGCGACTCGCAATGCCCGCTTCGCGGCCATTGCGAGCACTCAGCCCCAATAAGTATTCAACCCCCCCAAAAAGTATTGGACCCCCCCAAAAAGTATTGGACCCCCCAAAAAAAGTATTGGACCCCCCCAAAAAGTATTGGACCCACCCCAAAAAGTATTGGACCCCCCCCAAAAAGTATTGGACCCCCCAAAAAAAGTATTGCACCCCCCCCCCCAAAAGTATTGGACCCCCCCCAAAAAGTATTGGACCCCCCCCAAAAAAGTATTGGACCCCCCTCCCCCCCAAAAAGTATTGGACCCCCCCCAAAAAGTATTGGACCCCCCAAAAAAAGTATTGGACCCCCCCCAAAAAGTATTGGACCCCCCCAAAAAGTATTGGACCCCCCAAAAAAAAGTATTGGACCCCCCCAAAAAGTATTGGACCCCCCCAAAAAGTATTGGACCCACCCCAAAAAGTATTGGACCCCCCCAAAAAAGTATTGGACCCCCCAAAAAAAGTATTGCACCCCCCCCCAAAAGTATTGGACCCCCCCCAAAAAGTATTGGACCCCCCCCAAAAAAGTATTGGACCCCCCCCAAAAAGTATTGGACCCCCCCCAAAAAGTATTGGACCCCCCAAAAAAAGTATTGGACCCCCCCCAAAAAGTATTGGACCCCCCCAAAAAGTATTGGACCCCCAAAAAAAGTATTGGACCCCCCAAAAAGTATTGGACCCACCCCAAAAAGTATTGGACCCCCCAAAAAGTATTGGACCCCCAAAAAAAGTATTGGACCCCCAAAAAAAGTATTGGACCCCCCCAAAAAGTATTGGACCCCCCCAAAAAGTATTGGACCCCCCAAAAAAAGTATTGGACCCCCCCAAAAAAGTATTGGACCCCCCCCAAAAAGTATTGGACCCCCCCCCAAAAAGTATTGGACCGCCCCCAAAAAGTATTGGACCCCCCCAAAAACTATTCACACCCCCCCGAAAAACTATTCACACCCCCCCGAAAAGTCCTCACACCAGCTATAACTACTATAATCAAATTAATGCACGTTCTAGAATCCCGATGCATTTGCATCGGGCTCACAGCTAGTATATATATATATTTCTGCAGTACAGTGTGATAAATGAAAATGCCAAATGTATTGCATTATACAATGATTTTGCGTGCTATTCAATAAACATATTATTTTTATAAAAACTGTGTCTCTCATTTTATTTACAAATTAAATAAACAGGATCCTTTATTATAAAATACACGGAATCAATACTAATTAAAGTATAATCCGACTACAAAAGTGTATCAAACATGAGCTTTTATATCTATCTACTATATAATTGTCTAAGACGTTTTCGTGTCGGACCCCGACAACGTGCCGTGGATATGTCACACTCTGTGACGTCATCACGGCGAAGCATTGGCCGCGTAGCGGCCATTGCGAGCCGCTGACGTCACCACGCACGAACAATGGCCGCGAAGCGGCCATTGCGAGTCGGTGGCCGAAAATAGAACCAGAGGCTCGGCCACAAATTTAGCGATGTACCGCTGAGGTAGCGCGAGCAATGGCCGCGAGGCCATTGCGAGTCGCTACCTCAGCCGCCCTGTGCCCCTGTGCCTC
>JARQOC010000005.1:572403705-572503705 GCA_033576535.1 Allobates femoralis | reverse complement strand
AAAAACGCAAGCGCACCATAAGTGTAACGGTAATGCGGCTAACGCGGCAGATGTGGTTCTTTTACTGCATCTCCTGCGAATTACGAAAAATGCTGATGTTATTTTTTTGGATATATTTTTATGATATAATTTATATATAAAAATATATTGGATATAATAACAATTATCAATATAAATATTACTACTTTGACTATATTGCTATGCAGAATGTATATTGATTGCTTCCTTAAATAATATACTGTAGCTATTATTGCATACATTTTGCTGTAGTGTGCTCAATATGAGCTCTGACAAACCAAAAAGCTCTGTTAGAGCTAAGAATGCTGCACGCCAGCGCAAGAAGCGTGCGCAGGAAGATCTGGAAACAAAACGTCTCCGTTTGCTTAAGCTCAAGGAGGATATGAATAAAAGAATTGCAAAGGAGTCTGCTGAAAAAAGAAGCAGTCGGTTGGCCAAAAAAGCTGAGGTGGAACGAAAAAGACGCAAAAAACAACAGGTGAAGGTGCAAGGAGAAGCATCTACCTCTGATATGGCGTCTATATCTGTGTCTCCAACACCTTTGGAAACTCAACTGCCTACAACATCTGGCCGCAAAAAAAAAAAGGTGAAGGTGCAAGGAAAACCATCTACCTCTGATATGGCGTCTATATCTGTGTCTCCAACACTTTTGGAAACTCAACTGCCTACAACATCTGGCACGGGTAAAGTGAAGTGCAAAGGTTCTTCTAAAACAAGAACAGACAAGATTGCTTCTGCCATCACAAGACACAAATTGGCTAAAGTCAAGCGTTTACAAATTATGTCACCTACCTCAAAACAACGCCGTTTGGCCCATTTGGCTGCCTCACAGCGTCAATTACGCCAAAAAAAAAACCTCAGGAATAAGTCTTCAGTCACTACTTCTTTTCTTGAATGTGTTGAAACTTCTACACAGCTACGCCTTATTTTTGTAGGCATCTACAAAAAACGTCATCGGTTGCTCACTTCACCAACGTCATTAATCCCTATTGGCTTTACTGATGATGATAGCAGTATTTTAGAACATACCTGTGGGCCCATGAATGTGTTATGTGAACATTGTGAAGCACAACATTTTGAGGCTGAAAGGCCATCTGATGGACAGTTCTCCCTTTTTGTCACAAGGGTAAAGTTAAGGTACCATTACCTCAGTACCCTGAGCTCTTCACTACTTTACTAAAAGGAGACAGCCCATATAGTAAAAATCTCATGGAGAATATCAGGAGCATTAATAGTTCCTTTGCATTTGCTTCGATGGGTGCAAGTGTTTCGCAACCACCTGGACACGGTCCTTATTGTTTCCGGATTCACGGCCAAATTTACCATAGAACTGGAACTCTCCACCCCGCTGAAGGTCAAGTTCCAGCATATGCACAGCTCTATATTTTGGATAGTGCTACTGCTACTGAACAACGCCTACAGTCTCCAGAAAATCTCAAGTGTAATCCAGCCTTGATGAGAATTATTGCTGAGCAATTGGAAGGTATTAATCCCTTTGTTTCAGCCTACAAAATGTTACGGCAAGTGGAGGAAGAGGAAGAACAGAAAGCATTTGAACATGGCACAAAAATGCCTAATATCATCATGGCAATTAAACAAGACAGAGAGCAAGACCCAAGACGGTATAACAACCCTACTGTCCATGAAGTTGCAGTCATCTTTGAAAATGCTGATGGAGAGCCACCATTTAATAGAGACATTTTAATACATCTAAAACCAGACACAAATAATCCGTTGGCCCCCAAAACACAGCAAATAAGTATTTTACACAGTAATTTGGATGCATTACTGTATCCATTGTTTTTCCCTCATGGAGAGCAAGGGTGGCATGAATCACTCATACACCAAGGCCAAAATCCTCGCAGGGTGACACAGCTGCAGTATTACTGTTATTTGCTGTCAGTACGGGCAGAATTCAATCCTGTCCTTAATGGAGGAAAACTGACACAGCAGTACTTGGTGGATGCCTATGTTAAGATCGAGGCCAATCGTTTAAATTTTATACGACAACACCAGAAAGATTTGAAGGTGGAAGATTATTGTCTCCTTCAAGAACATTTGCTGAGAAAATCCGTAGAAAAAGGAATCCCCATTGGCAAAACCGTAATTTTACCATCTTCCTTTGAGGGAAGTCCCCGAAACATGCAGCAGAGGTATCAAGATGCCATGGCGATTGTAACTAAATTTGGAAGACCAGATCTTTTTATAACGATGACCTGCAATCCGAAATGGAGTGAAATTGTAACCAATTTACAGCCATGGCAGCGTGCTGAACATCGCCCGGATTTAGTGGCACGTGTATTCAGGATTAAACTTGAAGCCCTTTTGAAAGATATTAATTCTGGATTATTTGGCAAGGTTTGTGCTATGGTTCATGTGATAGAATTTCAAAAGCGAGGCCTACCACATGCTCACATTCTAATTATTCTGGATGCCAACTCAAAACTAAGAACTGAGGTAGAAGTCGATAATACTGTTTGGGCTGAAATTCCTGATCCATCACATTACCCTGTGCTCCATCAAATTGTCATGCAACACATGATCCATGGCCCCTGTGGACAACACAATCCCAATTCTCCATGTATGGAGAATGGAAAGTGTAAAAAAAATTTTCCAAAACAGTTTCAAACAAAAACTGTTATACCTGAGGATGCATATCCAAGTTATCAAAGAAACGAAGGACCTTCTTTTCCACACCATTCCAAGATGATTGATAATTCTTGGGTGGTTCCATATAACCCTTTCCTTCTATTAAAATATAAGTGCCATATCAATGTGGAAGTATGTGCTTCCATTCAGAGCGTAAAATACCTCTTCAAATATGTGTACAAAGGTCATGACAAAGCCAATGTGGAAATTTGTGAAACCAACATCAGACACGATGAAACTCATAAATTCATGGATTCCAGATATGTCAGTGCACCAGAGGCAGCTTGGCGAATCTTTGCTTTTCAAATGCATAGACAATCTCACAGCATTAGTCGTCTTGCAGTACATCTGCCTCATTCACAATCACTTTTTTTTCACGAGGGTGATTCTGCGGACAACATCAGTTATTCAATGGACAGACAATCAACACTCATGGCCTACTTTACCCTCAATGAGAATGATCCCAAAGCTCGGGAGTACTTATATCGTCAAATTCCTGAGCATTATGTTTGGAAAGAAGGTGCATGGGAAGTTAGAAGGAGAGGAGGTGCTTCAGTCATTGGTAGGCTCTACACTGTTAGTATTCAAGAACAAGAACGTTATTTTTTAAGGCTGTTGTTACTCCATGTTAAAGGAGCTACAAGTTTTGATAACCTTAAGACTGTTAAGGAAGTCACATACCCAACGTTTAAAGAGGCGGCATTAGCCCTTGGATTGCTCTTCGATGACAGTGTTTGGAGAAAAACTTTATTGGATGCCTGTGTTCTCAATATGCCTGCACAGCTCCGTGAAATGTTTGCGTATATATGTGTCTTTGGTCCTCCTAATCATCCCCTGGAGTTGTGGCAAGAATTTAAACAACACTTCGTTCAAGATTACTGCCATGCCTACCACCCTGACACTGATGATTGTGAACATTGTGAAGGATACGCCATGACTGATGTTGAACATGTTTTAAAATTTCATGCTAAACATTTCATTGATTTTAATCTGCCACGCCCAAAAAGAAAACCACACATTCGTCCTCAATACAACAAAGAAGAAGAGTTAGTAAGAGCACATGAAATGAAAGCCACCTTAAATGATCAACAACGTTTGGCCTATACTGCAATCCATAAAGCTTTAGAGGATACAAGTGATAAGCCAAAGTGCTTTTTCCTTGACGGTCCCGGTGGAAGTGGGAAAACATATCTGTATCATCTATTGATTCATGAACTGAGAGGAGAAGGAGAAGTTGTCTCACCTGCAGCCAGTACAGGGATTGCTGCTAATCTATTGCAAGGAGGAAGAACTATCCATTCACTGTATGGCATACCAATACCAATTAATGAGACATCCGTTTCAAGAATCAAAAATGATACTGATGCGGCCCAACATTTGAAGACTACCAAACTCTTCATCATCGATGAGTCTACTATGTTGTCAAAATACGCTTTGCATGTAATTGATCAATTATTACGGGATGTCATGACAACTGATGTCTTCAACAAAAATAAATTACCCTTTGGAGGGAAAGTCATTGTTCTGGGAGGAGACTTTCGGCAGTGTCTTCCTATCATCTCCCACGGAACAAGGACAGACATTGTAGAGAGCTGCATTAAATATTCACGACAATGGCAGCTTTTCAATCAATTGCCGCTCATTAACAACATGCGCTCCATTGATTCTGAATATAGCAATTGGTTAATTCAATTGGGAAATGGAGAATTGTCCAATGATTACAACCTTGGTGATGATGTCATTGAGATCCCGCAAGACATGATCTGCACTGGCTCTTTAATCTTGGACATATTTGGTGAAAACATTGTCATTGATGTGAATAATGATGAAAGTATTCAGAATGCTGCATCACATGCCATTCTTTGTCCCAAAAATGACGCTGTGGATTTGATCAATTCAAAAGTGATGGATTGTATTCCTGGAGAATACATGGAATATATGAGCCATGATTCCATTGATCCAGATGAGACGGAAAATCCTGAACAATATCCTGTGGAATTTCTAAATTCTCTAACACCAACAGGAATGCCTTCTCATCTCCTGAAATTAAAAGTTGGTACAATTATAATGCTTTTGCGTAATTTTAACAGCAGAAAAGGACTTTGCAACGGGACTCGGATGATTATTATTGCTTTGTTTGACAACTTGATACAAGCAAAAGTAATTTCTGGCTCGGATGAAGGAAATGTAGTCTTCATTCCAAGAATTGATCTCTGTCCATCAGAGACTGGATTGCCTTTCAAACTAAGACGTCGGCAATTTCCCGTGAAGCCTGCCTTTGCCATGACCATAAATAAATCTCAAGGACAAACTTTGGAGAAAGTGGGGATTTATTTGCCAGAACCTGTTTTTGGCCATGGACAATTATATGTGGCTTTCTCACGTGTGAAGAGACGATGCAATGTGAAGGTGAAAGTGGTGGATTCATGCATTCAAGGGAAATTGGTGCCTAACTGTGAGAAAGTCTTCACCAAAAATATTGTCTATCGGAATATTTTGGGATGAACTTTTGCATATTTTATATTTTTACCTTTTCTATTTAAAAAAAAAAAAAAAAAAAAAAAAAAAAAAAAATTAGTTTAGTCTTTTCAATTTCAGTTTTTTATGTGCATAGTTTATACAATGTTTGTGGAAAAACACATTTTAGATTTCATTGGAGATGTGTATCATTCTGATTTTATCACAGGGTGATAGAAACCACTATTTTAAGCTCCAGTGCTTTACGTGCTGAGAGATTTGATTCTTATTCTTTAAAGGGAGAGGTTTTTGTGAACAGCTAAGAGACGGGTGGGACGGCTGTTCACACACATCTCATTACCAAGGTGTGTTCCACATGTTTAGATAGATAGGGACAAACATAAATTATTAATTAGATTCTACCACGACATTTTTCTTAGATTTTTTCACTTTGTTGAGGAATATACTAAATGATAATAATTGTACATGAAGGACTTATCAAGAACATACTTGCTGTAATTTTCATAATTGCATATATGTAATTTGTACTTAACTTGCAGTTTGTGCAGACAACATAGTTGTGGCAGTGTCATCCACATCAACTGCAGTCACCTGTGGTTAGTTAGTGGATGCATCTTATGCACCTGCTGAAGCTATGTTAACTCCATTTACTGTAGGTTAATTACAAGTTTTTTTGTTATTGCACGGATATTGCTGCAAGTCTGTAGTTGGTAACTCCTTCTGTATCAATTTACAAAATTTTATTATTTACATCACAATCCTCAAAAAATCTAAGAAAAATCCAGCAATTAAAAATATCTAAATTATATCAATTCGGATTTAGTTAGAGTAGGTCCCACCAGGCGTAAGGGCATCTTGACGCGATTGGTGGGCTGACACAAAGTGGCTGATACATATATTAGTACTGTTAATTCATCAATTCAAAAAATTGACATATTAAGAAGTATTGCTACTTTGTGTTCTAAGACCCTTACAACATAATAGTTCAATTTTCCTTAAATGATATCAACCATACTAATATATGTAGTTGGTGTAAAGATGTCATTGGAATAATTGGATTATTATTTGAAAATCTAAAAAAAAAATTAAAAATATTCTAGACACCCGATGCATTTGCATCGGGCTCACAGCTAGTTTGATATAAAAGACAATCTTTTATAGCAATTTGATATTAAATGATATCAACTTGATATTAAAGTGTATCAAACACGGGCCTTTTATATCAAAATAATATAAAATTGATATCAACTTGATATAAAAGGGGCGTGTTTGATACACTTTTATAGGGGGCGGGGCAACTGTCAGATTTCTTTTTGACGAGACATATCCCCCCCTCACTACTAATGTAGCCCTATAGGGGCAGATGTATGAAGTGTGCCAGGCGGGCATAGACCGCTCTTAGGTCCAACTGAAATAGTCAATGGATCGACCTGATGAACCGGAATGTATGTACCAGAGTTCAGATGCAGGGGTTAATAGGCTCCTATAGTGGGTAACAGATGGTTTTCCCAGGTACTAAGGTTTGCCAATCCCTGTTCTAAACCCAGAGGTGCTACAGTCCATGGATGTCTATATGATGGGCTGTGAGCGTGTGAAAGGAGGTGTGTGGTCCATGGTGGCTTATAGGATGGATCAAATACAGTGTTTAAGAACCCAGTGAGGCCAGAGTCCTGACTCTGGGGTAGTATGGAGCTGAGGAAACAAAGCCAGGCGGCTGGTTCTGCCATTGGGACCCATAGTGCCCATTGATATATGGTAACTTATGTACTGCATATAGCGCCCAGTACACAGCAATAGGCCACATACAGCGGGAGGCTACACGCAGGCCCAAGCACACAGCCGGAGGGTGCACTCAGCATGAGGCCACACAGAGCCCCAAGTACACAGCATGTGGCTGTTCTAAGCCCCCAGCATACAGCATGAGGTTGCATGTAGCCTCTACTACACAGCAGGAGGTCACACAGGCACCAGTACACAGCAGGAGGCCGCACGTAGCCCCCAGTATACAGCAGGAGGTTGCACCCAGCTCCCAGTACACAGCAGAAGGAAGCACGAAGCCCCACTACACATCAGTAGGCTCTACACAGCCCCCAATACACAGCAGGAGGCCGCACACTGCCATCAGTCCAGTATACAGCAAGGGGCCGCACATAGCCACTTGTATATAGCCTGTGACCCACATGTTGAATTTGAAAAGTTAGAAGAGTGGACTCCAACACCAGATTGAGATATATATATATATATATATATATATATATATACATATATATATATATATACACTAGATGGTGGCCCGATTCTAACGCATCGGGTATTCTAGAATATGTATGTAGTTGATATACTGTGACTGTCAGAACTTGTTCAGTCAACGTGAGTGAACCATGTATAGCAGCACTATAGTATATGGTGGTACATTACATTACATGTATAGCAGCACTATGGTATATGGCGGTACATTACAGTACATGTATAGCAGCACTATAGTACAGTGTTGGCCAAAAGTATTGACACCCCTGCAATTCTGTCAGATAATACTCAGTTTCTTCCTGAAAATGATTGCAATAACAAATTCTTTGGTATTATTATCTTCATTTAATTTGTCTTCAATGAAACAAACACAAAAAGAATTGTCCTAAAGCCAAATTGGATCTAATTCCACCAAACATAAAAAAGGGGGTGTACAAAAGTATTGGCACTGGTAGAAAAATCATGTGATGCTTCTCTAATTTGTGTAATTAACAGCACCTGTAACTTACCTGTGGCACCTAACAGGTGTTGGCAATAACTAAATCACACTTGCAGCCAATTGACATGGATTAAAGTTGTATCAACCTCTGTCCTTGTGTCCTTGTGTGTACCACATTGAGCATAGAGAAAAGAAAGACCAAAGAACTGTCTGAGGACTTGAGAAAGCAAATTGTGAGGAAGCATGAGCAATCTCAAGGCTACAAGTCCATCTCCAAAGACCTGAATGTTCCTGTGTCTACCGTGCGCAGTGTCATCAAGAAGTGTAAAGCCCATGGCACTGTGGCTAACCTCCCTAGATGTGGACGGAAAAGAAAATTGATGAGAAATTTCAACGCAAGATTGTGCGGATGGTGGATAAAGAACCTTGACTAACATCCAAACAAGTTCAAGCTGCCCTGCAGTCCGAGGGTGCAACAGTGTCAACCCGTACTATCCGTCGGCGTCTGAATGAAAAGGGATTGTATGGTAGGAGACCCAGGAAGACCCCACTTCTTACCCCGAGACATAAAAAAGCCAGGCTGGAGTTTGCCAAAACTTACCTGAGAAAGCCTAAAACGTTTTTGGAAGAATGTTCTCTTTTTGGGCAAAGGCATCAACATAGAGTTTACAGGAGAAAAAAAAGAGGCATTCAAAGAAAAGAACATGCTCCCTACAGTCAAACATGGCGGAGGTTCCCTGATGTTTTGGGGTTGCTTTGCTGCCTCTGGCACTGGACTGCTTGACCGTGTGCATGGCATTATGAAGTCTGAAGACTACCAACACATTGTGCAGCATAATGTAGGGCCCAGTGTGAGAAAGCTGGGTCTCCCTCAGAGGTCATGAGTCTTCCAGCAGGACAATGACCCAAAACACACTTCAAAAAGTACTAGAAAATGGTTTGAGAGAAAGCACTGGAGACTTCTAAGGTGGCCAGCAATGAGTGGGGGGGCAGGGCAGGATGGAGCTGGAGGGGCAGGATGGTGGCGAGTGGGGCAGGATTGTGGCGGGGGGCAGGATGGTGGCGAGCGGGACAAGATGGTGGTGAGCGGGACAGGATGGAGCGAGCGGGTCAGGATGGATGCTGGGGGATAGGATGGAGCCGGTGGGGCAGGATGGTGGCGGGGGCAGGATGGAGCCGACAGAGCAGGATGGAGCCAGCAGGGCAGGATGGTGGTGGGCGGGAAGGATGGAGCCGGGGGGGCAGGATGGTGGTGGGGGGGCAGGATGGAGCGAGCGGGGCAGGATTAAGCGAGCGGGGCAGGATTGAGCCGGAGGAGCAGGATGGTGGCGGGGGGGCAGGATGGAGTGAGGGGTGCAGGATGGAGCAAGCGGGGCAGGATGGAGTGAGTTGGGCAGGATGAAGCCGGAGGAGCAGGATGGTGGCAGGGGTGCAGGATGGAGCAAGAGGGGCAGGATGAAGGCGGCAAGGCAGGATGGAGGCGGCGATGCAGGATGGTGGCGGGGGTGGGCAGGATGGTGGCGAGCAGCGCAGGATGGAGCCGGTGGGGCAGGATGAAGCAAGCGGGGCAGGATGGAGCCGTGCGAGGGGGGTGGGGTGATGTGCTGTCAGCTCCCCACCACAGGGGAGGGGGGTGCCGTCAGCTCCCCGCCGCGGGTGAGGAGCATGGGGGGGTGCCATCAGCTCCCCGCCGCAGGTACGGAGCATGGGTGGGGGATGCTGTTAGCTCCCCGCCGCAGGTGAGGAGCATGGGGGGGGTGCTCCGACAGGCAGTACGCGGTTGTGTGGGGAGGGGATAGCGCCGCCCCCTTCTGCACAGCCGCTCCCCCTGCCTGTTGCCACCTGAGTATGAGGTCCCACACTGTCCAATGGACGGTGCGGCCCTAAGCAGGAGTTGCGGGGAAGTGGGGGGGGCAGGAGGAGCGGATGGGGGGAAGCGCGGGCAGGAGACAGGAGGAGCAGGGGGCTTATATGAGAGCCGGGCGGCGCGCGAATTTTAAATTTGCACGCCGTGCAGGTCTTTTGCATACACGGCACTCAATGAGCGGCCTGTGTCTGGCGCGCGATCTTACAGGCTGTAGACTAAGGACTTGTTCCGAAACGCGTCCAGCGTGGGATTTGTCCCTTTATATTTTATATGCCGAGGAGATTTTAAGATGGAATAAAGCTATTTTCATATAAAGAAGACTGGTCCAAGTACTGGAGTAATTTCTATTTGCTATAGGATTACAGACTTCCTCTCCTGGCACTACGGCCTCATATGAACCTGGTGAGCACCACTCCACTCCCCTTTCCCTCAGCTGTTGATTTTTTTTAAAGAGAGGCTACCCAGAATCAGTTCTGAAAAAAGCTCGAGGCAGAGTTCTTTATAAAACAGTTGAGGTTTCGCCATCTAAAGACAACCCAGCGAAACGGGTCTTCTTTAACACGGATCCATGCTTAATGCCATACGTTCTTCCGTTCTAAAACACTGGCATATAATCTCCCGTGATAGAGATTTCTGTAAAATTGTGACTTATCGGTGGTGTAAAAACAACCGATAGATAAGATGACTTGGTTATCTACTACACCAGTACGCGTAACTATAAATGCCATGATTGTTCTTGGTGTAAGTATCATCTTACAGGAGATATCGTCAATATAGGAGGCGTATGTCATCAGGTAAAATCACGTATGAATTTTAAGACCTCCTGGGTTTTGCTGTTTTGTGCCCTTGTGGCAAATATTACATCGGCAAAACTACCAGGAATCTCTATATACGGTTTCGCGAGCATGGTAACTCCATAACTACAGGCAAGGGTTGTACAAGACTGATACAACATATTCATGAATGTCATGATAAAAATCCTCCGGTATTGCGTTTTTTCGGGATGTTCCCATCAGGAAGTATGGGAAATACACCCAACTATTACGTTTGGAGGCTCGCTGGGTTATTGAAACTAGGGCACAAAGTGACTGTGGCCTCAACGATAAGTTGGGTATGGCTGTTGTTTTGGGATAAAGTTCTGTATGGTGAATTTCTTGATCAGTTTTATGTCGTGACGATCTATTATTATTCACCTATTGTTAGTGGGATTTTTTTGATTTTGCACTATCCGCATAGTAAGAAATTACCGTCATTTATGTATGATGTCAGTTGTTTCGCTGCGTGAGTATAATTGCATATTTCATATATATTAGCATAATAATCTATTATAAAAAAACCCTAAGGCAACTTCCGTCACGATGTAACGGTATGCTACGTCACATCCTGCTGAAGTTGCCTGTACACCCACCCTGGGTGCTCCAATATGGCCGCCCGTTGCCGGGAGCGGGGCTTCCAAAGCCCCACTCCCGCCATCGGTACAAGCGCTAGCTGAACTTTCTTCCCCCCCGGCCCCCTCCGTTCTCACCCCTGCCTGGCGTTAGCGATGACAGCTGAAGACTCCAGGAATGGACACTTCCTGGAGCGGGTCATGTGACAGCCTGTGTGACGTCACATCAGCCCGCCCTCTCACATGACCCGCTCCAGGCAGTCTATTCCTGGAGTCTTCAGCTGAAATCGCTAACACCAGGCAGGGGTGAGAACGGAGGTGGAGGGGGGTGAGCCTGAGACACAAGGGGACAGGCAGAGGGGACACAGAGGCACGGGGACACAGACAAGGGAAGGGGAGAGCCACAGGGGACACAGACAAGGGGAGAGGAGAGGCACAGGGGGACACAGACACAAGAGGAGAGGCACAGGGGGACACAGACACAGGGGGAGAGGAGAGGTACAGGGGGACACAGACAGGGGGAGAGGAAAGGCACAAGGGGAAATAGAGGCACAGGTGAACACAGACACAGGAGGAGAGGAGAAGGACACAGACACAGGGGAGAGAAGAGGCACAGGGGGACACAGACACAGGAGGAGAGGCACAGGGCAACACAGACACGGGGAGAGGAGAGGCACAGGGGGACACAGACAGGGGGAGAGGAAAGGCAGAGGGGGACACACATGGGGGCACAGGAGGAGAGGAGAAGCACGGGGGACACAGAGGCACAGGGGGACATAGACACAAGAGGAGAGGCACGGGGGACACAGGCAGGGGGACACAGAGGCACAGGGGACATAGCGGCACAGGGGGACACAGACAGGGGGAGAGGGGAGGCACAGGGGGACACAGACACAGGGGGAGAGGAGAGGCACAGGGGGACACAGACTGGGAGAGGAAAGGCACAGGGGTACACAGAGGCACAGGGGACACAGGCATAGGGAGGCACAGGGGGACACAGACATGGGGAGAGGAGAGGCACAGGGGGACACAGACACAGGAGAAGAGGCACAGGAGGAGAGGAGAAGCACAGGGGGACAGAGAGGCACAGGGGGACACAACAAGGGGAGAGGAAAGGCACACGGGGACACAGAGGCACAGGGGACACAAAGGCACAGGGGGACAAAGAGGCACAGGGGAACACAGACACAGGAGGAGAGGAGAGTCACAGGGGGACACGAGAGTCACAGGGGGACCCAGAATGGGGGAGAGGGGGGGCACAGGGGGACACAGACAAAGGGGGAGAGGAGAGGCACATGGGGACACAGACACAGCAGGAGAGGCACAGGGGGACACAGGCACAGGGGACACAAACACAGGGGGGCACAGGGGACACAAACACAGGGGGACAGGCAGAGGCACAGGGGGACAGGCAGAGGCACAGGGGGACAGGCAGAGGCACAGGGGGACACAGAGGCACAGGGGGACACAGAGGCACAGGGGGACACAGGCACAGGGGAACACAGACACAGGAGGAGAGGAGAGTCACAGGGGGCACAGAGTCACAGGGGGACACAGGAGGAGAGGCACAGGGGGACCCAGAATGAGGGAGAGGGGGGGCACAGGGGGACACAGAGGCACATGGAGACACAGACACAGCAGGAGAGGCACAGAAGGACACACGCACAGTGGGACACAAACACAGGAGGACACTCAGAGGCACAGAGGGACACAGGCACAGGGGACACAAACACAGGGGGACAGGCAGAGGCACAGGGGGACACAGAGGCACAGGGGGACACAAAGGCAGAGGCACAGGGGGAGACATGCAGAGGCACAGGGGGACACAGAGGCACAGGGGGAGACATGCAGAGGCACAGGGGGACACAGATACAGGGGGACAAGCAGACAGCCACTGTACACAGGAGAGACAGAGACAGCGCACACGGGAGAGACGGCGCACATAGGAGACAGCGTACACGGGAGAGACAGAAACGGCACACACGGGGGAGGCAGCGCACACATGAGACACAATGGGCGAACAAGGGGGAGACGCCGCACACGTGGGGGGATGGCACTGACCGAAGAAAAAGGCACAGACTCCACAGAGAGAAGACAGTGCACAGGGGGAGACAGGCACAGAGACAGAGCACAGACACCACCCTCCTGATGTGATAGCATCGGGTCAACATCTAGTTATAGTAGATAAGGGGTTGTAATAATATAGAATACTAATTTTGGGATATATTTCGATATAGACTGAATTGTCGCATACTATAAAAAATATATACCGTATATACTCGCGTATAAGCCGAGTTTTTCAGCCCAAAAATTGGGCTGAAAAGTACCCCCCTCGGCTTATACGCGAGTCAGTGCGGGGGCTGCTGTATACAGCGGTATACAGCAGCCCCCGCATCCCCAGTAATGCAGGGCCCCCCCCCTCATGCTCCGGTCACCTGTAAAGCAAGTTATACTTATCAGTGCCCGCTGCCGTCCGCGCCCGCCGCTGCCGACATGCGATCCTCCATCTTCATTCATCTTCTTCCTGCTTCTGTGCGCGTCGCAGGCAATGACGTCATTACCGGCGACGCGCACAGGAAACAGGAAGAAGATGCATGAAGACGGAGGATCGGGATGTCGGCAGATGCGGGCGCGGACGGCAGCGGGCACTGATAAGTATAATTTGCTTTACAGGAGACCGGAGCATGAGGGGGGGGCCCTGCATTACTGGGGCTGCCTGTATACTACCACTGGGGCTGCTGTATATATATCGGCCCTGCATTACTGGGGCTGCAATACCACTGGGGCTGCTGTATATAGGGGCTGCAGTACCACTGGGGCTGCAATACCACTGGGGCTGCTGTATATAGGGGCTGCTGTATACACCACTGGGGCTGCAATACCACTGGGGCTGCTGTATATAGGGCTGCAATACCACTGGGGCTGCAATACCACTGGGGCTGCTGTATATAGGGGCTGTATACACCACTGGGGCTGCAATACCACTGGGGCTGCAATACCACTGGGGCTGCTGTATATAGGGGCTGCAATACCACTGGGGCTGCAATACCACTGGGGTTGCTGTATATAGGGGCCCTGCATTACTGGGGCTGCAATACCACTGGGGCTGCTGTATATAGGGGCTGCAATACCACTGGGGCTGCAATACCACTGGGGCTGCTGTATATAGGGGCTGCAATACCACTGGGGCTGCAATACCACTGGGGATGCTGTATATAGGGGCTGCTGTATACACCACTGGGGCTGCAATACCACTGGGGCTGCTGTATATAGGGGCTGCAATACCACTGGGGCTGCTGTATATAGGGGCTGCAATACCACTGGGCTGCTGTATATAGGGGCTGCAATACCACTGGGGCTGCAATACCACTGGGGCTGCTGTATATTGGGGCTGCTGTATACACCTCTGGGGCTGCATATACCTCTGGGGCTGCATATACCTCTGGGGCTGCTGTATACTACCACTGGGGCTGCTGCTGTATACTACCACTGGGGAGGCTGCTGTATACTACCACTGGGGAGGCTGCTGTATACCTCACTGCTGGGGGTTGTATACCTGTGCTGGAGTCCACCCTCGGCTTATACGCGAGTCAATAGATTTTCCCAGGTTTTGGGGGCAAAAGTAGGGGGGTCGGCTTATACACGGGTCGGCTTATACACGAGTATATACGGTATATAAAATTCAAATGATACTATTAATATATATTATGTATTTTACGTGAGACTTAAGATGGATTATTCTTCTCATAAGGTATAATGAATAAATGAAAATACATTTTTTTCGCAGTGACATAGATATCCTGGGTGGCCTTATGCAAGAGACCGATTTTGATCCGTGTTATAACAACTAAATTTAATATAGATGATTTGTCCTCTGTTTATTTGATTTACACGGCTAAATGTATTCAGTGAAATGATTTGCCCTCTTTTGTTGCTTTCTATTGGAGATTGTTGTATATATATATATATATTTTAATTATTGGTTTGACCGACCCACTTTGCTGATGACATTAAGCTCCTCCTGTATAAAGGAGGGAATGCCGTCATCAATCGTTATGGACCCGTGGAAGCGTTGAAACATGCGAAGCGGAGCGCCCGGAGTCCTCTCTGCACCCCCTCACCCCTCCCTGCACTGTGTGACCCTGGATTCTGCTGCAATGGAATAAAGCATCTGCTCTAATGAAAGTCTGGTGGTGAGCGCCATCCATTTCTATGTAAAAGATTGTATCTACTCTTTGGGATTGAGCAACACCACTTGGTCTCCACACATTGTAGTCTGTTGACATCTTACCCGTGGTGCTGCCAGTGCCCAGTAACACTGTCCTTGCATATATATGTCTACCTTACATGTTTCAGACTGCTAATCTGTCCTAGGTAAATTCAAAGTATATAGCCATAGCTTTAACCCCTTCCTGACACATGTCTCACCGTTTGAGACATGAAATCCAGTGCGTTCCCGACCGATATCTCAGCGTCTGAGACATCTGGGGAACGCACTCCTGCAGCTCGATTGAGGGTCTCACTGACCTGTCACTCGAGCTGCAGGTACATGGGGACTTGTACTACACCCCAGGGGGGGTCGCTTTGCCCCCCAATGCTATAACCACAGTGATTGGCGGTTTAAAATTGAAACCGTCAAATAAAGCGAATGCAGCATTATAGTGGCCTGTCCCTGCTCCGCGCCTCTTCCCCTGTCCTGTCTCCCCTGCCCCTCCATTCTCCTTCCCGACCTCTGCTGCCTCTCAGCCGCCCCCTGCCCGGCGTGATCACCGGAGCTTACCGGCGATCACCGGTGATCGGCGTCCTGCTGCCGCCTCCGCCACTGCTCCAGCCGCCGCTGCCGGCGCCAACCATCAGGTCTTCTCCGGCAGGGGCGGACCGTGACCCCTGGGGGCCCTGGTGCAGGAGCGGGGGGGAGGGGTGTGCTACTGGCCGTCGGCGCGGCCCAGGTGGGGGGGGGGCGGGGGAAATAACTGCTGCCCGTCGGCGCGGCCCGATGGAGGGGGGGTAGACGCTGCTGGGGGCCACCGGTGCGGTGGTCTCCTACCTGGTGAGCCGCGCCGACTGTTTGCAGCCGTCCTACGGGCCAGAGGGGCAGAAGAGAAGAGGCGCGGGATCAGGCAAGGGAAGCAGGAAGCTCTCTGCTTCCCTTGCATGACCCTCCTCTCCTCTGACGGCGGCTTGCGGGGGTTGGCTGGGGGCCCCCCTACAGGCTTGAAGGGGGCCCCTAGCCTGTCGGGGCCCTGGTGCAGCTGCACCAGTGTAGTTCCGCCCCTGTTCTCCGGTCTCCGGCCTCCTCTTCCAGTCCTCTTCTTCCTCCTGCTGCCTGCCTTGTCAGATCCCTTCACTGCCTCTTCACTGCAGCAGTGAATAATATTTATAATATTTATTAATTTATATAACGCTATTAATTCCATAGCACTTTACATACATCAGTAATGCTGTCTCTCTTGGAGCTCACGATCTAAGCAGTGAAGGGATCTGACTGACCTGGTGCAGGGATCCATTATGTGATCCCTCCCTGTGCCAGGGCTGTGAGATCCCTTCACTGCAGCTGTGAAGGGATCTGACAGTCCTGGTGCAGGGATCCATTGTGTGATCCCTGTGCCAGGGTTGTGAGATCCCTTCGCCGCAGCCATGAAGGGATCTGGCAGTCCTGGCACGAATCCATTGTGTGATCCCTGTGCCGCAGCCATGAATGGATCTGACAGTCCTGGTGCAGGGATCCGTTGTGTGATCCCTGTGCCAACACTGTCAGATCACTTTGCTGCAGCCCTAATCTCCCTGCAGGGGGATCAAGCTGCAGAGGAGGGGTCCTGGCAGCTCTGGCAAAGTGATCACATAGTGGAATACTGCGCCCAGGCTGTAAGATCACTACTCTGCAGCCCGATCCACCTGCATGGGGATCGAGCTGCAGAAAGCGATCTCGCAGCCTCGGTGCAGTGATCCACATAGTGGATCACTGCACCCGGGCTGCCACATCGCTGCTCTGCAGTCCAATCCGCCTGCATGGGGGTCGAGCTGCAGAAAGCGATCTCGCAGCCCTGGCGCGGTGACCAACATAGTGGATCACTGCACCCGGGTTGCCAGATCGCTGCTCTGTAGTCCGATCCGCCTGCATGGGGATCGAGCTGCAGAAAGCGATCTCGCAGCCCCGGCGCAGTGATACACATAGTGTAGGTAGTGGATCACTGCACCCGGGCTGTCAGATTGCTACTTTGCAGTCCGATTTGCCTACATGGTGATCGTGGGACCTTTGTTGTGGATTACGTCGGATCTTTTTATAATAAAGATGGAGTCCATATTTTGTGTGTTTTTTTTTTTTTTTTTTTCTTTTCTCAAATAAAAAGATTTTTCTCTGTTTGGTGTATCTTTTGACTATTTACTAGAGATTCCTAGTGGCCGGGTCTAACATTGGCCTGACTTTATGAATCTCGGGCTTAGTGCTAGCTGCCAATAAACAAGCTGGCATTAACCCCTTTATTACCCAGTTTGCTACCGGCACCAGGGCAACTGGAAGAGTGCCATTTTCTGGGGTGGCTGTGGGCTGCAATTCTCAGCATGGGGGGCCCAGAACTCTGAATGGAAAATTAGCTCAAATTGTTAGCGGACACCATGTCGCATTTGGAGAGCGCCTGTGTGCCTAAACATTGGAGCTCCCCCACAAGTGACACCATTTTGGAAACGACCCCCCAGGGAACATATCTAGATGCATAGTGAGCACTTTGAACCCCCAGATGTTTCACAAATTGATCCGTAAAAATGAAAAAGTACTTTTTTTTCACACAAATTTTCTTTTAGCCTAACTTTTTTCATTTTCACATGGGCAACAGGATAAAATGGATGCTAAAATGTGTTGGGCAATTTCTCCTGAGTACATCGATATCTCATATGTGGTCATAAACCACTGTTTTGGCGCACGGCAGGGCTCAGCAGGGAAGGGGCGCAATTTCACTTTTTGAATTGAAAATTAGCTCCAAAAGTGAAATTGCGCTCCTTCCCTGCTGAGCCCTGCCGTGCGCCCAAACAGTGGTCATAACCACATATGAGGTATCTGTGTACTCAGGAGAAATTGCCCAACAATACTTTAGGATCCATTTTATCCTGTTTCCCATGTGAAAATGAAAGAATTGAGGATAAAAAAACATTTTTGATAAAAAAAAAAAAAAAAAAATAATATATCCATCTTTTGTTTCCACTTTGCTTTAGTTCCTGTGAAGCACCTGAAGGGTTAATAATCTTCTTGAATGTAGTTTTGAGTAGTTTGAGGGGTGCAGTGTTTGGAATGGTGTCACTTTTGGGTGTTTTCTGTCATGTACACCCCTCAAAGGGACTTCACATGTGATGAGGTCACTAAAAAAATGGTTTTGTAAATTTTGCTGGAAAAATGAGAATTTGCTGATGAACTTATAACGTCCTACCCAAATTTTTTTTCCCCAAAATTGTGCTGATGTGAAGTAGACATGTGGGAAATGTTATTTATTAACTATTTTGTTAACTAGTTGTGTTACTTTTACTTGGTGGTTTCAGCATGGCCGCGAGGTACATTCCTTGCCAACCTCTGGTTCAGCGTTGTCTCCAGAACCGGGTAAGTGCAATCGAGCATTGGTTGTGCCCTTTTTGTTCCTCTCTAGGTGTTTCCTTCTCTGGTGGTCTCTCTCTCTCTCTCCCAGCACTATAAGGCAGTGGCGTAACTTCAGGCCCAGGGGCCCCAATGCGAATGCTCCAACAGGGCCCCCAATTATTGCAAATCTTTAATAGTATTAGTCTTTTCTATAGGCCAAAGGGACTTTTGGGGCCCCCCTAGGCTGCAGGGCCTGGGTGCGATCGCAACCCCTGCACCTATTGTAGTTACGCCCCTGCTATAAGGGGTAGTTTCTCTTCTGAGGCGAGCGTGACACCGCTCTGCTCCCCAGGCTCTCGGCTCCTCCGCAGCACAGAGCTCAAGTACCGACAGCCATGAGTACTTATTTGTGACCCCCTCCAAGGGCACTGCTCCCTAGTTCAGCCACCTTCCCCAAGTTGTGTCTGGTGTTCGGCCACAGCTCCCGTTAGAAGCCTAGGGCCTCCGGTGCAACAGTTTGGGCATGAAGCATCCGTGCTGTGATCAAGGCCGGGTCCCTGTGTTGTCTACCGTCAAAATTAGGGTCTGGGGGCACCACTATCACATAGGTAGGATCTATCCCACTATGCAAAAACATGTAGCAATTGAAGAAAAAGAACATAGCAGCAGGGATGATCACTATAATCAATCTTTATTAATATAAAAAACTCAATAGAAAAACACAAAACACCACTGACCACCTCTTAATTTAAAAACAATTAAAACCAAAAAAGGTGTTACAAAGCTGGTGTACAAAAGGTATGTACAGGTTACTGAGCAATAGGCAATAATACTGAGTCAGAGTATAATACAATGTAATTTGCTGGCAGATCTAAACAAATGTCTCAAATACAGTCAATTTGCAATCAAATTAAATTACAGTATGGCAAATTGTGCCCTATTAACTGTAATTACACTGCACCCTTGCAGCTATGGTCAGGGCCAAACCCTCCAAGCTTCACCATATAAGAAGACCAGAAAGGTCTTGTACACCCTCTAAAATGTCCTGCATAAGGGCCAAGGATACAGAGTAATCTGTCAGCCAACTCAACCCTCAGGTATATACAATATAATCACTATGATCACATACCCAGCCACCAGCTATCCGAGGACCCAACCCAACGCGTGTCGTCCGACTAGGACTTTCTCAGGGAGAGAGAGGCACTTACTTGCAAAGTGACTGTATTTGAGACATTTGTTTAGATCTGCCAACAAATTACATTGTATTATACTCTGACTCGGTATTATTGCCTATTGCTCAGTAACCTGTACATACCTTTTGTACACCAGCTTTGTAACACCTTTTTTGGTTTTAATTGTTTTTAAATTTAAGAGGTGGTCAGTGGTGTTTTGTGTTTTTCTATTGAGTTTTTAATATTAATAAAGATTGATTATAGTGATCATCCCTGCTCCTGTGTTGTCTACCAGCCCCTCTGTCTCGCCAGATACGGGCGTACGGGGATCCACCTCTCGTTCAGTACCCCAAGGGCTCCCTTCTTCGTCCACTCCCCTCGGTCTTGCCCTCCAGGGGGGAGCAAAAGTTGTGCTCAAGCCTGCGGAAGTCGGCAACACCCCGCTCCTACACTCCTGACTTCCACTCCACACTCATTCCACTACTAACTAACTGTTGTTCTGTGTTTGCACTTCACTTTTCCCTCCCGGCTACGCTTGGTCCTCCCTCTGGATCCACTCACAGTGCCAGGGTCCTAAGTGTTGTGTGTTTGTTTGTGCTTTTGGCTCAACTGCACCATCCCAGTACCTGGAGAGCAGAGGCACAACACTCCCTAATTGCAGGAGTGCAGTACCTCTGGAGGTGGCCTACCCGGTGGGGTGCCACATATACAGTTTACAGTAATAAATATGATGGCGGTTCCTGTGTAATTGTCTGCAATTGGGGGAATCTCCAGGGCCTGAGACCCCCCCAACTGCTTCATAGACTGCTGAGAAGAGCAGAGCAGCTTGTGAGGTCGGAGCACAGAACAGGGAACGGGTTACATAGAAGATACAAAACCCAACACATCATTGTACCAAGCGGAGAATAAGTGACTGTAGAGGCCACTACTCACCTGGGCGGTGATCTGTAGGGATCTCCTCTGTCCTCCGCTCATCACCCCTCACATAGGTCTCTGGAGGATTAATATGGGGCAGATCTTCACCCTGAAACAAAGATTGTAAAAGTCACAGACAGATGGAGAAGTCCCATCTGTGATCAGCTGTAATCTGCCATCTCCACCGTTCTCATTACACAAGTATAACACATCTAATAAGGCTACGTTCACACATTGCATATTTTGCTACTTCTCTGCGCTTTTTAGGCTATGTTCACACCTTGCGTATTTTTGCGCGCTTTTTTACGCCGCCTTTCAAAAATATGCAATGTGCCTTGTGTCTGCCGGCAAAGTGAATGGGAAATTCACTTTGCCGTTCAGACACTGCTTAAAAATTCGCAGCTCTTTTATGGGAGAAAATGCAGCTGCGTAAAGAATTGTTATGTCAATTCTTTATGCAGCAGCGCCTGCATTTTCTCCTATAGGGGCGGCGCTGCTGGATCTGATGTCAGAGGGGGGGAAGAATCCTGCTTCCTCCTCCCCTCTGTGACATTCTGCCAGCCCCCATTTGATTTCACAGTGTATTAATATACACTGCGAGATCAAAGTGAAACAAAGCCAGAGGTATGAAAAATAATAAAGAATTCATACTTACCCTTTCCAACGCTTTTTCGCAGTCTCCGGTGCAGAGGCCAGGCGAAGTATAGTCCTGCCAGGACCTGCCATGATGTCAGAGTGACGTCCCGGGCGCTGATTGGCCACTTGCGGTCATGTGATACATATCACATGACCGGAACGCCCTCTGAGATCAACACAGGTCCTGGCAGGACCTAAGCCTATGCATCGGAGACTGCGAAAAGGCGTCGGAAAGGGTAAGTATGAATTCTTTATTATATTTCATACATTTGCCTTTATTTAATTTTGATTTCGCAGTAGTAGTGGGGGGGGATATCACTCGTCAAAAAGAAATCTGACAGGTGCCCGCCCCCTATCAAAGTGTATCAAACACGCCCCTTTTAGTTCAATTTGATATCAAATTGATATAAAGATGTATCATAGGTCCGATTATTTTCTCTTTTTATAGATTTATTAATAAAGTAGAATAAAAGGGCTGTGATTGATTCACTTTTATATCAACGGCTATAGGTTTGATATAGAAGGAAGTGTTTGATACATTTTTATATGGTAAATTAATGATACCGGTTTATACTTTGATTAGTATTGATTCCTTGTATTTTATAATAAAGGAAACATTTTATTCAATTTGTAAATAAAATGAGAGACGCCATTTTTATGAAAAAAAAAATAATATTTATTGAACAGCGAGCAAACCTATTTTATAATGCAGAACATTTGGTATTTACACCGTCAATTCAAAGGACAATCAATTACATTTCATTTATCACTGAACAGCAGTTAATCAAATCAATATATATCTATATACACAATACAGGAGAAGAAACATGGTTTTTTTCGTTACTTTTTCAGACTGCAGGAAAAGCAGAAAGTCCAGTTCAGCCGGCAGATGTGACATTCCAATAGGCTATACAATAGGGGATTAGGCTTTTTCAATTAGCAAGAGCAAACAGACTAATGATAAATAACCTTTCAGATGTAAAGAGGTGAGCAATCATCACAAGCAGAGATCCCTGAGAACATGATTAGCATATGCCCGGAGGCGAGTTCTACAATATTGACATGGGTAACTCTCTGTCTATTCAATTCTAATACAATAGACCCTTATATTCAATTTAGAAGAAACTGAGGGCAAAAAGACTAATGATAAATAACCTTAAAGATGTAAAGACAGAGGTCTCTGTAATTATTTAGAATTTGTTTGTCTCGATAGCAGAAGAATTCACTATTTCTCTTTAGGAAAGTCCATAAATTCCCCAGGAAAAATCACATTGTCGGGGAGAGCCCAGAACTGTCAAAGAAATATCCACTGGGTGCCGCTCTGATCGGACCGGTCTGTATTTACGATATAGGCTGCAGGCCTCTGAGTTACAAGTCACACGGATGCACCCCAGAAAATACATCCTCTGTATAACGATCGGCTTTCAGTAACGTAGTGAGGTGCAGGGAGTCCATCATCAGAAGAATCATACAATACTTCACGGCGGTTATTAATTTCCAGAATAGATGAATTTACCGCGTACATGATTAAATTTACTGTATGAGGAAGTTATCGCGAACGGTGACCGTCGCTTCAGCACCTCCCTCCCTGCATCCCTGAATATAATACACGTGGTTTAATAAAAGTCGGTTTGCAACCAGGAAACACGAGTGCCGCCATCCTCTCTTTCCTATGGATTACAGTCTGTACAGCTGGGGCTGATTAACGCGTGCCTGGACACCATTCTGTTTAAGTGAAGGATTGAATACAGGTCAGTGCCCGGTTTCACATCTTTTATGGCTACTTTTGTAGTATTGCCCTAGGCAGGGCAGCCAAAAATTGTGTGGCACTGTGATGCCCCTGGATAGAGGGTGCATGAGGGCCTCTTTTATTATTGTGCCCATTATAAGGAAGTGGGTCTTTGTAGTATTGCCCTAGACAGGGAAGCCAAAACTTGGGAGGCACTTCAATGCCCCTGGATAGAGGCGTGCATGATGGGCCTCTTTTAATAATGTGCCTATTATAAGGAAGTGGGTCTTTTGTAGTATTGTCCTAGGCAGGGGCTGCTTAACAATTGTGAAGGCACCACCCCAAATGCCTCTGGAAAGAAACATGGAGGAGAGCCTCTAAATATTGTTCCCATTACAAAGGAGCGCGTCTCCTGTACTTGTAATGCCCATTCTGTAAGCATGACTAAACATTTACCCCTGGGGGGTATACATGAAACTACTGCCTAACTTTTGAACGGTTAGGGTCATCATCATCATACATATGATGTAAAAAATTATGTTTTCATGGCATCATGAACCACGGTCGCACTGATCATATGATGGTGGCGGATGAGGAGAAGGAGGAGCAGTACAGCAAGTAGCCAAACACATGAAGTGTGTACCGATGTGTGGGTGTGCGGAGGTGCATGGAATCTACCGGCACAAAATTTAAATTCCGCTATCATTTGGTGGTGTGGTGAAGTCAGGCCCAATCCAACCCTTGCATACACCAGAATTAGGCTAGTACAGAAGATGATACTTTCTTATCTTATATTCATCCAACTAATTCATGGAAAAGAGGTTGCTGACCCAAATTAAATCATATCAGAAAAAATACGGTGATTTATGCAATAAAAGATTAGATTTTATTGAAAATATTTAAAATAGTACATACAAAAAATGTGTATTACTAGTGAGGTTTAAATAGGAGTACAAAAATGTCAAAAAATTACAAAACCAAGTTTAATACAAGATGTATAGTAGGTACCGTATATACTCGCGTATAAGCCGAGTTTTTCAGCCCAAAAATTGGGCTGAAAAGTACCCCCCTCGGCTTATACGCGAGTCAGTGCTGTATACCGATGTATACATCGGTATACAGCAGCCCCCGTAATCCAGGGCCCCCCCAGCCTCGCTCCGGTCACCTGTAAAGGAAACTATACTTATCACAGTGCCGCTGTCCGCGCCCGCTCGCACCCGCTCGCAGCTGCCGTACGCGATCCTCCATCTTGCGTCTTCTTCCTGTTTCTGTGCTCGTCGCAGGCAATGACGTCATTCCCTGCGACGAGCACAGGAAACAGGAAGAAGAGGCATGAAGATGGAGGATCGCGTACGGCAGCTGCGAGCGGGTGCGAGCGGGCGCGGACAGACAGCGGGCGGCACTGTGATAAGTATAGTTTCCTTTACAGGTGACCGGAGTCAGGCTGGGGGGGCCCTGGATTACGGGGGCTGCTGTATACTACCGCTGGGGCTGCAATATACTGCCACTGGGGCTGTATACACCACTGGGGCTGCTGTATATAGGGGCTGCTGTATACACCACTGGGGCTGCAATACCACTGGGGCTGCTGTATATAGGGGCTGCAATACCACTGGGGCTGCAATACCACTGGGGCTGCTGTATATAGGGGCTGCTGTATACACCACTGGGGCTGCAATACCACTGGGGCTGCTGTATATAGGGGCTGCAATACCACTGGGGCTGCTGTATATAGGGGCTGCAATACCACTGGGGCTGCAATACCACTGGGGCTGCTGTATATAGGGGCTGCTGTATACACCACTGGAGCTGCAATACCACTGGGACTGCTGTATATAGGGGCTGCAATACCACTGGGGCTGCAATACCACTGGGGCTGCTGTATATAGGGGCTGCTGTATACACCACTGGGGCTGCAATACCACTGGGGCTGCTGTATATAGGGGCTGCAATACCACTGGGGCTGCAATACCACTGGGGCTGCTGTATATAGGGGCTGCAATACCACTGGGGCTGCAATACCACTGGGGCTGCTGTATATAGGGGCTGCAATACCACTGGGGCTGCTGTATATACCACTGGGGGCTGCTGTATATCATAGTGCTGGGGCCTGTATACCACTGCTGGGGGCTGTATACCTGTGCTGGGGTCCACCCTCAGCTTATACGCGAGTCAATAGATTTTCCCAGGTTTTGGGGGCAAAAGTAGGGGGGTCGGCTTATACACGGGTCGGCTTATACACGAGTATATACGGTATATATTATAATAATAAATCTGCAAAAACACCCTATACATTAGAAAGGGATCACTTTCTAATGTATAGGGTGTTTTTGCAGATTTATTATTATAATATATACCTACTATACATCTTGTATTAAACTTGGTTTTGTAATTTTTTGACATTTTTGTACTCCTATTTAAACCTCACTAGTAATACACATTTTTTGTATGTACTATTTTAAATATTTTCAATAAAATCTAACCAATCCAACCCTTGTTCATCTTGATCAGAGTCAGCCTGTCAGCATTTTCAGTTGACAGGCGGGTGCGTTTATCAGTAATGATTCCTCATGCGGCACTGAAAACACACTCTGACAAAACGCTAGCAGGAGGGCAGGCCAGGACTTCCAAGGTGTAGAGAGCCAATTCCTGCCACGTGTCCAGCTTGGATACCCAATAATTATAAGGCACAGGGGAGTCTAGGAGAACTTTTGTACGATCGGCAAGGTACTCCCTCAGCATCTTCGCAAACTTTGCAGTCCTTGTGACACTACCCCGCACCTCAGGGCCTGTGCTACGGGAGGTGCTGGGAAAAGTGTCCCAGATCTTTGAGAATGTTCCCCTACCTCTGCTGGAATGGACTTGTGCCTCTCTCGGCCGGACGCCTTGGTTGTCCACCGAATCATGACCTCTGCGGCTAGCGTTTTCAGAAGGGAATTTTTCACTAATTCCGAGACTATGGCCTTCTGGTTTTGCAGCATTTTTGTAGACCTCTCCGCCTCGGGAACAAGAGAAATAAAGTTCTCCTTATAGCGTGGGTCTAAAAGTGTCACCAACCAGTAATGAGTGTTCGCCAAGATGTTGATAACGCGAGGGTCACGAGACAGGCAGCGTAACATAGTCAGCCATGTGCGCCAGACTGTTAACAGGCAAGACTTCAGGGTCCTCACCAACAGTATGACTGTCCATGCTGGCCTCATCCTCCTCCTCCTCCTTTCCCGTGTCCTCTGGCCATCCACGCTGAACCGACGGGCTGACGGTTGTGTATGTATTACCGTCAATTCCGCATGAAAGTAGCTCTATTTCTTCATCCTCCTCCTCATCATAGTCCTCCAATGCACGTTGGGATGAGATGAGGCTGGGCTGTGTGTAATCACCCAGTACGGTTTCTTGCTGCAACTCATCGTGCTCCGCCTGCAATGCATCGTCTTTGATTTTGAGCAGAGAGCGTTTTAGAAGACTGAGAAGCGGGATGGTGATGCTAATGATGGCATCATCGCCGCTCACCATCTCGGTGGAGTCCTCAAAGTTTTGGAGGACGGTACATATGTCGGACATCCATGTCCACTCCTGAGGTCTTATGTGTGGAGTTTGAACCGTATACCGACGGCCTAGTTGATGCTGGTACTCAACAACTGCCCTCTTCTGCTTACAAATCCTGACCAACATGTGCAGTGTGGAATTGCAACGCATGGGGACATCACACACCAGTCTGTGGGCCGGAAGCTGCAAACGCCGCTGAAAGCCGGCAAGGCCGGCAGAAGCAGTAGGTGACTTTCTAAAATGGGCACAAAGGCAGCGTACTTTGACGAGCAGATCAGACAGCTCTGGGTAGGATTTAATAAACCGCTGAACCACGAGCTTGAGCACATGGGCCACGCATGAAACATGTGTCAGCTCGCCTCGTCTCAGAGCCACCACCAGGTTCCGGCCATTGTCACACACGACCATACCTGGCTGTAGGTTCAGCGGTGTGAGCCGGTGATATGCCTGCTGTTTCAGAGATGTCCACAACTCTTCAGCATTGTGGGGTTTGTCACCTATGCATATTAGCTTCAGCACAGCCTGTTGCCGGTTAGCCGAGGGCTACCTTGTTCTATTACAGGGCGGGAGTCACATGCCAGGTCACTATGAATGGTATGTGCTCCCATCTATTCCCTCCTGTCTTTACTTACCCTAATGCCTCTTCTCTTTCCCCCTTTTTCCCTTCCTCCCATGATGTGTGCTTTGCACCCCGATATCTGGACATTTATCTCTACCAATTTCATTAAAGTATCACTAAGGTATGAGACAGTTTTTTACTATAACGTGTTTTCTCACCCATCAGTTTAGATACATCACCTTCTGAACTAGCAATCCATAACTGGTTGAAATCCTGCATATATCCATGCAGACACGATTTATACATAACTCCAGTACAGCAGCTATTCATCCATTCAGGAACAGTTTATCCACTACACCATAATTCATTGATAAATTACCATTCAATACACATACTGTTCATATACTCCACACCAGAACACCTATACATAAAAACTATAGTACATCCTATATAGGTAAAGCATAACTGTGGACCTCTGTCTGAACCTACAATAATTCCGCCCACTAGATCATCTGAGGTTACATCAAGCCCACAGCCAATGGTGTAACTTCAGGGCCAGGGGCCCCAATGCGAAAGCTCCAACAGGGCCCCCAATTATTGGAATCTTTATTAGTATTAGTCTTTTTCTATAAGCCAAAGGGACTTTTGGGGCCCCCTAGGCTGCAGGGCCCTGGTGCGATCGCAACCCCTGCACCTGTTGTAGTTACGCCCCTGCCCACAACAATGATCTCACCCATCACTGACAACCTTCCCCTGAATAACTGGATCCCCTAGGACTCCCCCATACTATATTGACTCTCCTTGCTTTTTCCTTTACCTTTGGCTCCCCTTTTCCCTTCCCATCCACCACTATACCTCCCCTATGTATCTTACTTCACTGTTGTTCCTTCCTCATCACAGAGGACTTTGTTGTGTTCTCTCCACCCCCAATCACTACTCCGCACCTCACATTATGGCCCCACTCACTCTGTCCCACCGGTAGAACACGCTGGATACTCATGAATTTATCACAATTGTCTTTATTCTTTATTTTTGGTTTTATTGATTTTGATTGTATAGATCCATTCCTTGAAGAAGCCCCATGTGAGCCGAAACGTTGAGTGAATGTCTTCACCCACTAATGCATCATAAAAACCTCACAAGGATTTCTTACTCCAGTCTGTCTTTAAAGTGTGAAGGGTTAAACTTCATGATATATTCAGTAATTTACCCTTGAGCACCTAACAGTGGTCGAGCCAGACTATATCCTTATTGTGCAGACCTCTCTCTATAGTACTGGGGGCTGGTGACCTCTCTCTATAGTACTGGGGGGCTGGTGACCTCTCTCTATAGTACTGGGGTGCTGGTGACCTCTCTATAGTACTGGGGGGCTGGTGACCTCTCTCTATAGTACTGGGGTGCTGGTGACCTCTCTATAGTACTGGGGGGCTGGTGTCCTCTCTCTATAGTACAGGGGGGCTGGTGTCCTCTCTCTATAGTACAGGGGGGCTGGTGACCTCTCTCTATAGTACAGGGGGGCTGGTGACCTCTCTCTATAATACTGTGGGCTGGTGACCTCTCTCTATAGTACAGGGGGGCTGGTGTCCTCTCTATATAGTACTGGGGGGCTGGTGTCCTCTCTCTATAGTACTGGGGGGGGTGGTGACTCTCTCTCTATAGTACTGGGCGGCTGGTGTCTCTCTATAGTACTGGGGGGCTGGTGTCCTCTCTCTATAGTATAGGGGGGCTGGTGTCCTCTCTCTATAGTACAGGGGGGCTGGTGACCTCTCTCTATAATACTGTGCGGCTGGTGACCTCTCTCTATAGTACAGGGGGGCTGGTGACCTCTCTCTATATACTGGGGGGCTGGTGACCTCTTCTTATAGTACTGGGGGCTGGTGACCTCTCTCTATAGTACTGGGGGCTGGTGTCCTCTCTCTATAGTACTGGGGGCTGGTGACCTCTATAGTACTGGGGGCTGGTGACCTCTTCTATAGTACTGGGGGGCTGGTGCCTCTCTCTATAGTACTGGGGGGCTGGTGACCTCTCTCTATAGTACTGGGGGGCTGGTGACCTCTCTATAGTATGGGGGGCTGGTGTCCTCCTCTATAGTACAGGGGGGCTGGTGATCTCTCTCTATAGTACTGGGGGGCTGGTGACCTCTCTCTATAGTACTGGGGGGCTGGTGTCCTCTCTCTATAGTACTGGGGGCTGGTGATTCCTCTATAGTACTGGGGGCTGGTGTACCTCTCTCTATAGTACTGGGGGGCTGGTGATCCTCTCTCTATAGTACTGGGGGCTGGTGACCTCTCTCTATAGTACTGGGGGGCTGTGTACCTCTCTCTATAGTACTGGGGGGCTGGTGACCTCTCTCTATAGTACTGGGGGCTGGTGACCTCTCTCTATAGTACTGGGGGGCTGGTGTCCCTCTCTATAGTACTGGGGGGCTGGTGACCTCTCTATAGTACTGGGGGCTGGTGTCCCTCTCTATAGTAATGGGGGGCTGGTGACTCTCTCTATAGTACTGGGGGCTGGTGACCTCTCTCTATAGTACATGGGTGGGCTGTGGTGACCTCTCTCTATAGTACTGGGGGGCTGGTGATCCTCTCTATAGTACTGGGGGGCTGGTGACCTCTCTATAGTACGGGGTGGCTCCATAGGTGGCTGTACCTCTCTATAGTACTGGGGGGCTGGTTGACCTCTCTCTATAGTACTGGGGGGCTGGTGTACCTTCTCTATAGTACTGGGGGGCTGGTGACCTCTCTATAGTACTGGGGGGCTGGTGACCTCTCTCTATAGTACTGGGGGCTGGTGTACCTCTCTCTATAGTACTGGGGGCTGGTGACCTTCTCTATAGTACTGGGGGGCTGGTGACCTCTCTCTATAGTAATGGGGGCTGGTGACCTCTCTCTATAGTACTGGGGGGCTGGTGTCCTCCTCTATAGTACTGGGGGGCTGGTGACCTCTCTCTATAGTACTGGGGGACTGGTGACCTCTCTATAGTACTGGGGGCTGGTGACCTCTCTCTATAGTACTGGGGGGCTGGTGACCTCTCTCTATAGTATGGGGGCTGGTGTACTCTCTCTATAGTACTGGGGGGCTGGTGACCTCTCTATAGTACTGGGGGGCTGGTGACCTCTCTCTATAGTACTGGGGGGTGGTGACCTCTCCTATAGTACTGGGGGCTGGTGACCTCTCTCTATAGTCTCTATAGTACGGGGGGCTGGTGACCTCTTCTTAGTACTGGGGGGCTGGTGACCTCTTATATAATGGGGTGGTGTCCTCTCTATAGTACTGGGGGCTGGTGACCTCTCTCTATAGTACTGGGGGGCTGGTGACTCTCTCTATAGTACTGGGGGGCTGGTGACTCTCTCTATAGTACTGGGGGCTGGTGACCTCTCTCTATAGTACAGGGGGCTGGTGCCTCTCTTAGTACTGGGGGCTGGTGACTCTCTCTATAGTACTGGGGGCTGGTGACCTCTCTATATAGGTACTGGGGGGCTGGTGCTCTCCTATAGTATGGGGGGCTGGTGCCTCTCTCTATAGTATGGGGGGCTGGTGTCCTCTCCTATAGTACTGGGGGGCTGGTGACCTCCTCTTAGTACTGGGGGCTGGTGACCTCTCTCTATAGTACTGGGGGCTGGTGACCTCTCTCTATAGTACTGGGGGCTGGTGACCTCTCTCTATAGTACTGGGGGCTGGTGTCCTCTCTATAGTACTGGGGGGCTGGTGTCCTCTCTCTATAGTACTGGGGGGCTGGTGACCTCTCTATAGTACTGGGGGCTGGTGTCCTCTCTCTATAGTACTGGGGGGGTGGTGATCCTCTCTATATATGGGGGGTGGTGCTCTCTCTATATGGGGGGCTGGTGCCTCTCTCTATAGTACTGGGGGGCTGGTGTCCTCTCTCTATAGTACTGGGGGGCTGGTGACCTCTCCTATAGTACAGGGGGGCTGGGTACCTCTCTATAGTACTGGGGGGCTGGTGTCCTCTCTCTATAGTACTGGGGGGCTGGTGACCTCTCTTAGTACTGGGGGGCTGGTGACCTCTCTCTATAGTACTGGGGGGCTGGTGTCCTCTTCTATAGTACTGGGGGGCTGGTGCCTCTCTCTATAGTAATGGGGGGCTGGTGTCCTCTCTCTATAGTACTGGGGGGCTGGTGACCTCTCTCTATAGTACTGGGGGGCTGGTGTCCTCTCTCTATAGTACATGGGGGCTGGTGTCCTCTCTATAGTACTGGGGGGCTGGTGCCTCTCTCTATAGTACTGGGGGGCTGGTGTCCTCTCTCTATAGTACTGGGGGGCTGGTGACCTCTCTATAGTACGGGGGCTGGTGACCTCTCTCTATAGTAAGGGGGCTGTGTGCCTCTCTCTATAGTACATGGGGGCTGGTGTACTCTCTCTATAGTACTGGGGGGCTGTGTGACTCTCTCTATAGTACTGGGGGCTGGTGTCCTCTCTCTATAGTACTGGGGGGCTGGTGACCTCTCTCTATAGTACTGGGGGCTGGTGACCTCTCTCTATAGTACTGGGGGGTGGTGTCCTCTCTCTATAGTACTGGGGGCTGGTGACCTCTCTCTATAGTACTGGGGGCTGGTGTCCTCTCTCTATAGTACTGGGGGGCTGGTGCCTCTCTCTATAGTACTGGGGGGCTGGTGTCCTCTCTCTATAGTACAGGGGGCTGGTGCCTCTCTCTATAGTACTGGGGGCTGGTGTCCTCTCTCTATAGTACTGGGGGCTGGTGTGCCTCTCTCTATAGTACTAGGGGGACTGGTGCCTCTCTATAGTACTGGGGGCTGGTGTCCTCTCTCTATAGTACTGGGGGCTGGTGTCCTCTCTCTATAGTACTGGGGGCTGGTGTCCTCTCTCTATAGTACTGGGGGCTGGTGTCCTCTCTCTATAGTACTGGGGGGCTGGTGTCCTCTCTCTATAGTACTGGGGGCTGTGCCCTCCTATAGTACTGGGCTGTGTCTCTCTCTATAGTACTGGGGGGCTGGTGACTCTCTCTATAGTACTGGGGGCTGGTGTCCTCTCTCTATAGTACTGGGGGCTGGTGTCCTCTCTCTATAGTACTGGGGGCTGGTGTACCTCTCCCTATAGTACAGTGGGGCTGGTGTCCTCTCTCTATAGTACTGGGGGGCTGGTGTCCTCTCTCTATAGTACGGGGGGCTGGTGTACCTCTCTCTATAGTACTGGGGGGCTGGTGACCTCTCTCTATAGTACTGGGGGGCTGGTGACCTCTCTTATAGTACAGGGGGGCTGGTGTCCTCTCTCTATAGTACTGGGGGGCTGGTGACCTCTCTCTATAGTACTGGGGGGCTGGTGCCTCTCTCTATAGTACAGGGGGCTGGTGTCCTCTCTCTATAGTACTGGGGGGCTGGTGTCCTCTCTCTATAGTACTGGGGGCTGGTGTCCTCTCTCTATAGTACTGGGGGCTGGTGACCTCTCTCTATAGTACTGGGGGGCTGGTGACCTCTCTCTATAGTACTGGGGGCTGGTGCCTCTCTCTATAGTACTGGGGGGCTGGTGTCACTCTCTCTCTATAGTACAGGGGGCTGGTGTCCTCTCTCTATAGTACTGGGGGGCTGGTGTCCTCTCTCTATAGTACTGGGGGGCTGGTGACCTCTCTCTATAGTACAGGGGGCTGGTGACCTCTCTCTATAGTACTGGGGGGCTGGTGTCCTCTCTCTATAGTACTGGGGGGCTGGTGTCCTCTCTCTATAGTACTGGGGGCTGGTGACCTCTCTCTATAGTACTGGGGGGCTGGTGACCTCTCCCTATAGTACATGGGGGCTGGTGTCCTCTCTCTATAGTACTGGGGGGGCTGGTGTCCTCTCTCTATAGTACGTGGGGCTGGTGTCCTCTCTCTATAGTACTGGGGGGCTGGTGTCCTCTCTCTATAGTACTGGGGGGCTGGTGACCTCTCCTATAGTAAGGGGGGCTGGTGACCTCTCTCTATAGTACTGGGGGGCTGGTGTCCTCTCTCTATAGTACTGGGGGGCTGGTGTCCTCTCTCGTATAGTACTGGGGGCTGGTGTCCTCTCCTATAGTACTGGGGGCTGGTGTACCTCTCTCTATAGTACTGGGGGGCTGGTGACTCTCTCTCTATAGTACTGGGTGGGCTGGTGGTCCTCTTCATAGTACTGGGGCTGGTGTCCTCTCTCTATAGTACAGGGGGCTGGTGTCCTCTCTCTATAGTACGGGGGGCTGGTGTCCTCTCTCTATAGTACTGGGGGGCTGGTGTCCTCTCTCTATAGTACTGGGGGGCTGGTGACCTCTCTCTATAGTACTGGGGGGCTGGTGTCCTCTCTCTATAGTACAGGGGGCTGGTGTCCTCTCTCTATAGTACGGGGGGCTGGTGTCCTCTCTCTATAGTACAGGGGGGCTGGTGTCCTCTCTCTATAGTACTGGGGGGGCTGGTGTCCTCTCTCTATAGTACTGGGGGGCTGGTGTCCTCTCTCTATAGTACTGGGGGTGCTGTGGCTGTCCTCTCTCTATAGTACTGGGGGGCTGGTGTCCTCTCTCTATAGTACTGGGGGCTGGTGCCTCTCTCTATAGTACTGGGGGGGGCTGGTCTATGTACCTTCCTCTCTCTATAGTACTGGGGGGCTGGTGTCCTCTCTCTATAGTACTGGGGGGCTGGTGTCCTCTCTCTATAGTACTGGGGGGCTGGTGTCCTCTCTCTATAGTACAGGGGGGCTGGTGTCCTCTCTCTATAGTACAGGGGGGCTGGTGTCCTCTCTCTATTGTACAGGGGGGCTGGTGTCCTCTCTCTATAGTACAGGGGGGCTGGTGTCCTCTCTCTATAGTACTGGGGGCTGGTGTCCTCTCTCTATAGTACAGGGGGGCTGGTGTCCTCTCTCTATAGTACAGGGGGGCTGGTGTCCTCTCTCTATAGTACTGGGGGGCTGGTGTCCTCTCTCTATAGTACTGGGGGGGGGCTGGTGTCCTCTCTCTATAGTACTGGGGGGGGGCTGGTGTCCTCTCTCTATAGTACTGGGGGGGGGGCTGGTGTCCTCTCTCTATAGTACTGGGGGGCTGGTGTCCTCTCTCTATAGTACTGGGGGGCTGGTGTCCTCTCTCTATAGTACTGGGGGGCTGGTGACCTCTCTCTATAGTACAGGGGGGCTGGTGACCTCTCTCTATAGTACTGGGGGGCTGGTGACCTCTCTCTATAGTACTGGGGGGCTGGTGTCCTCTCTCTATAGTACAGGGGGGCTGGTGACCTCTCTCTATAGTACTGGGGACTGGTGTCCTCTCTCTATAGTACTGGGGGGCTGGTGTCCTCTCTCTATAGTATAGGGGGGCTGGTGACCTCTCTCTATAGTACAGGGGGCTGGTGACCTCTCTCTATAGTACAGGGGGGCTGGTGACCTCTCTCTATAGTACTGGGGGGCTGGTGACCTCTCTCTATAGTACTGGGGGGCTGGTGACCTCTCTCTATAGTACTGGGGGGCTGGTGTCCTCTCTCTATAGTACAGGGGGGCTGGTGACCTCTCTCTATAGTACTGGGGACTGGTGTCCTCTCTCTATAGTACTGGGGGGCTGGTGTCCTCTCTCTATAGTACAGGGGGGCTGGTGACCTCTCTCTATAGTACAGGGGGGCTGGTGACCTCTCTCTATAGTACAGGGGGGCTGGTGTCCTCTCTCTATAGTACTGGGGGGCTGGTGACCTCTCTCTATAGTACAGGGGGGCTGGTGACCTCTCTCTATAGTACTGGGGGGCTGGTGACCTCTCTCTATAGTACAGGGGGGCTGGTGTCCTCTCTCTATAGTACTGGGGGGCTGGTGACCTCTCTCTATAGTACAGGGGGGCTGGTGACCTCTCTCTATAGTACAGGGGGGCTGGTGACCTCTCTCTATAGTACAGGGGGGCTGGTGTCCTCTCTCTATAGTACTGGGGGGCTGGTGTCCTCTCTCTATAATACGGGGGGCTGGTGACCTCTCTCTATAGTACAGGGGGCTGGTGACCTCTCTCTATAGTACAGGGGGGCTGGTGACCTCTCTCTATAGTACAGGGGGGCTGGTGTCCTCTCTCTATAGTACTGGGGGGCTGGTGACCTCTCTCTATAGTACAGGGGGGCTGGTGACCTCTCTCTATAGTACTGGGGGGCTGGTGACCTCTCTCTATAGTACAGGGGGGCTGGTGTCCTCTGGGCAGTGATTTCTCTATATAACAGCGGCTCTTTCTCTCGGAATTTCTCCTCCCTGCACAGAGCTGACATTATCCTCCTCCCCCACCTGAAGGCTACAGACAGCTGCACCATCACCCTCATCATCCTCAGTCAAGAGGAGGAGGAGGAGGAGGAGAAGGAGAAGGAGGAGGAGAAGAAGAAGGAGGAGGAGAAGGAGAAGGAGGAGGAGAAGAAGAAGGAGGAGGAGAAGGAGAAGGAGGAGGAGGAGAAGAAGGAGGAGGAGGGGGTCCCTGCAATCTGCTCTGCTGGAGGTTTCTTTGAACTCCTGTGCCTTCCCTGGTTAGACTGGTTTCTGCCGTCCTCCAGTCCTCTCCAGGACCCCGCTGTCTGCCGTCCTCCAGTCCTCTCCAGGACCCCGCTGTCTGCCATCCTCCAGTCCTCTCCAGGACCCTGCTGTCTGCCGTCCTCCAGTCCCCTCTCCAGGACCCCGCTGTCTCGTCTGCCGTCCTCCAGTTCGGACCCCGCTGTCTGCCATCCTCCAGTCCTCTCCAGGACCCCGCTGTCTGCCGTCCTCCAGCCCTCTCCAGGACCCCGCTGTCTGCCGTCCTCCAGTCCTCTCCAGGACCCCGCTGTCTGCCGTCCTCCAGTCCCCTCTCCAGGACCCCGCTGTCTGCCGTCCTCCAGTCCTCTCCAGGACCCCGCTGTCTGCCATCCTCCAGTCCTCTCCAGGACCCCGCTGTCTGCCGTCCTCCAGCCCTCTCCAGGACCCCGCTGTCTGCCGTCCTCCAGTCCCCTCTCCAGGACCCCGCTGTCTGCCGTCCTCCAGTCCTCTCCAGGACCCCCTGTCTGCCGTCCTCCAGTCCTCTCCAGGACCCCGCTGTCTGCCGTCCTCCAGTCCTCTCTCCAGGACCCCGCTGTCTGCCGTCCTCCAGTCCTCTCCAGGACCCCGCTGTCTGCCGTCCTCCAGTCCTCTCCAGGACCCCGCTGTCTGCCATCCTCCAGCCCTCTCCAGGACCCCGCTGTCTGCCGTCCTCCAACCTTCTCCAGGACCCCCGCTGTCTGCCGTCCTCCAGCACTAAGCAGTCCTCTCCAGGACCCCCGCTGTCTGCCGTCCTCCAGCACTAAGCAGTCCTCTCCAGGACCCTCGCTGTCTGCCGTCCTCTAGGACCCTCGCTGTCTGCCGTCCTCCAGGACCCTCGCTGTCTGCCGTCCTCCAGGACCCTCGCTGTCTGCCATCCTCCAGCACTAAGCAGTCCTCTCCAGGACCCCCGCTGTCTGCCGTCCTCCAGGACCCCCGCTGTCTGCCGTCCTCCAGGACCCCCGCTGTCTGCCGTCCTCCAGGACCCCCGCTGTCTGCCGTCCTCCAGGACCCCCGCTGTCTGCCGTCCTCCAGCACTAAGCAGTCCTCTCCAGGACCCCCGCTGTCTGCCGTCCTCCAGGACCCTCGCTGTCTGCCGTCCTCCAGGACCCTCGCTGTCTGCCGTCCTCCAGGACCCTCGCTGTCTGCCGTCCTCCAGGACCCTCGCTGTCTGCCGTCCTCCAGGACCCCCGCTGTCTGCCGTCCTCCAGGACCCCCGCTGTCTGCCGTCCTCCAGGACCCCCGCTGTCTGCCGTCCTCCAGGACCCCCGCTGTCTGCCATCCTCCAGCACTAAGCAGTCCTCTCCAGGACCCCCGCTGTCTGCCGTCCTCCAGGACCCCCGCTGTCTGCCGTCCTCCAGGACCCCGCTGTCTGCCGTCCTCCAGGACCCCCGCTGTCTGCCGTCCTCCAGCCCTCTCCAGGACTCCCGCTGTCTGCCGTCCTGCAGCACTAAGCAGTCCTCTCCAGGACCCCCGCTGTCTGCTCTCCTCCAGGACCCCCGCTGTCCTCCAGGACCCCCCCCCCCCCCCCCCCCCCCCCCCCCCCCCGCGTCCCTGTTGCTGTCCTCCAGGACCCCCCCCCCCGCTGTCTGCCGTCCTCCAGCTGACGCTCCATCCTCCACCTCCAGGGTTGTTGTCGGCTACTGAGCATGTGAGTAATATATGAGGAGGGGGGTGAGGGCTTATTCTTTGGGAAAAATTACGCCATATATATGCAAAACATTTCTTTATTATGGGGTTGGGCCCTCCTATATGTGGGGGCTCCAGACCTAACCTGGACGGGTTTGGGGTCTAGAGTGTTTGTGGAATATTTAGTATCTGTATTATTCTGTATATACACTGCACAGTACCACTTCTCCTGTCCTGTATACTGGGTGTAATGCTCAGTATCTGTATTATTCTGTATATATACACTGCACAGTACCACTTCTCCTGTCCTGTATACTGGGTGTAATCCTCAGTATCTGTATTATTCTGTATATATACACTGCACAGTACCACTTCTCCTGTCCTGTATACTGGGTGTAATCCTCAGTATCTGTATTATTCTGTATATATACACTGCACAGTACCACTTCTCCTGTCCTGTATACTGGGTGTAATCCTCAGTATCTGTATTATTCTGTATATATACACTGCACAGTACCACTTCTCCTGTTCTGTATACTGGGTGTTATCCTCAGTATCTGTATTATTCTGTATATATACACTGCACAGTACCACTTCTCCTGTCCTGTATACTGGTTGTAATCCTCAGTATCTGTATTATTCTGTATATATACACTGCACAGTACCACTTCTCCTGTCCTGTATACTGGGTGTAATCCTCAGTATCTGTATTATTCTGTATATATACACTGCACAGTACCACTTCTCCTGTCCTGTATACTGGTTGTAATCCTCAGTATCTGTATTATTCTGTATATATACACTGCACAGTACCACTTCTCCTATCCTGTATACTGGGTGTAATCCTCAGTATCTGTATTATTCTGTATATATCCACTGCACAGTACCACTTCTCCTGTCCTGTATACTGGGTGTAATCCTCAGAATCTGTATTATTCTGTATATATACACTGTACAGTACCACTTCTCCTGTCCTGTATACAGGGTGTAATCCTCAGTATCTGTATTATTCTGTATATATACACTGCACAGTACCACTTCTCCTGTCCTGTATACTGGGTGTAATCCTCAGTATCTATATTATTCTGTATTATATACACTGCACAGTACCACTTCTCCTGTCCTGTATACTGGGTGTAATCCTCAGTATCTATATTATTCTGTATATATACACTGCACAGTACCACTTCTCCTGTCCTGTATACTGGGTGTAATCCTCAGTATCTGTTTTATTCTGTATATATACACTGCACAGTACCACTTCTCCTGTCCTGTATACTGGGTGTAATCCTCAGTATCTGTATTATTCTGTATATATACACTGCACAGTACCACTTCTCCTGTCCTGTATACTGGGTGTAATCCTCAGTATCTGTTTTATTCTGTATATATACACTGCACAGTACCACTTCTCATGTCCTGTATACTGGGTGTAATCTTCAGTCTCTGTATTATTCTGTATATATACACTGCACAGTACCACTTATCCTGTCCTGTATACTGGGTGTAATCCTCAGTGTCTGTATTATTCTGTATATATACACTGCACAGTACCACTTCTCCTGTCCTGTATACTGGATGTAATCCTCAGTGTCTGTATTGTTCTGCATATATACACTGCACAGTACCACTTCTCCTGTCCTGTATACTGGGTGTAATCCTCAGTATCTGTATTATTCTGTATATATACACTGCACGGTACCACTTCTCCTGTCCTGTATATTGGGTGTAATCCTCCGTATCTGTATTATTCTGTATATATACACTGCACGGTACCACTTCTCCTGTCCTGTATACTGGGTGTAATCCTCAGTATCTGTATTATTCTGTATATATACACTGCACAGTACCGCTTCTTCTGTCCTGTATACTGGGTGTAATTCTCAGTATCTGTATTATTCTGTATATATACACTGCACAGTACCACTTCTCCTGTCCTGTATACTGGGTGTAATCCTCAGTATCTGTATTATTCTGTATATATCCACTGCACAGTACCACTTCTCCCTGTCCTGTATACTGGGTGTAATCCTCAGTATCTGTTTTATTCTGTATATATACACTGCACAGTACCACTTCTCCTGTCCTGTATACTGGGTGTAATCTTCAGTCTCTGTATTATTCTGTATATATACACTGCACAGTACCACTTATCCTGTCCTGTATACTGGGTGTAATCCTCAGTGTCTGTATTATTCTGTATATATACACAGCACAGTACCACTTCTCCTGTCCTGTATACTGGATGTAATCCTCAGTGTCTGTATTATTCTGTATATATACACTGCACAGTACCACTTCTCCTGTCCTGTATACTGGATGTAATCCTCAGTGTCTGTATTGTTCTGTATATATACACTGCACAGTACCACTTCTCCTGTCCTGTATACTGGGTGTAATACTCAGTATCTGTATTATTCTGTATATATACATGTATAGTACCACTTCTCCTGTCCTGTATACTGGGTGTAATCCTCAGTATCTGTATTTCTGTATATTTTACACTGCACAGACCACTTCTCCTGTCCTGTATACTGGGTGTAATCCTCAGTATCTGTATTATTCTGTATATATACACTGCACAGTACCATTCTCCTGTCCTGTATACTGGATGTAATCCTCAGTATCTGTATTATTCTGTATATATACACTGCACAGCACCACTTCTCCTGTCCTGTATACTGGGTGTAATCCTCAGTATCTGTATTATTCTGTATATATACACTGCACAGTACCACTTCTCCTGTCCTGTATACTGGATGTAATCCTCAGTGTCTGTTTATTCTGTATATATACACTGCACAGTACCACTTCTCCTGTCCTGTATACTGGATGTAATCCTCAGTGTCTGTATTTTCTGTATATATACACTGCACAGTACCACTTCTCCTGTCCTGTATACTGGGTGTAATCTCAGTATCTGTATTATTCTGTATATATCACTGCACAGTACCACTTCTCCTGTCCTGTATACTGGGTGTAATCCTCAGTATCTGTATTTATTCTGTATTATACACTGCACAGTACCACTTCTCCTGTCCTGTATACTGGGTTGTAATCTCAGTCTCTGTATTATTCTGTATATATACACTGCACAGTACCACTTACTCCTGTCCTGTATACTGGGTGTAATCCTCAGTTCTGTATTATTCTGTATATACACGCACAGTACCACTTCTCCTGTCCTGTATACTGGTGTAATCCTCAGTGTCTGTATTATTCTGTATATATACACTGCACGTACCACTTCTCCTGTCCTGTATATGGGATGTAATCCTCAGTGATCTGTATTTTCTGTATATATACACTGCACAGTACCACTTCTCCTGTCCTGTATACTGGGTGTAACTACTATTCGTATCTGTATTATTCTGTATATATTACCACTGATATGTACCACTTCTCCTGTCCTGTATACTGGGTGTAATCCTCATATCTGTATTATTCTGTATTATACACTGCACAGTACCACTTCTCCTGTCCTGTATACTGGGTGTTATCCTCAGTGTCTGTATTATCTGTATATATACACTGCACAGTACCACTCTCCTGTCCTGTATACTGGGTGTAATCCTCATGATCTGTATTATTCTGTATATATACACTGCACAGTACCACTTCTCCTGTCCTGTATACTGGGTGTAATCCTCAGTATCTGTATTATTCTGTATATATACACTGCACAGGTACCACTTCTCCTGTCCTGTATACTGGGTGTAATCCTCGTATCTGTATTATTCTGTATATATACACTGCACAGTACCACTTCTCCTGTCCTGTATACTGGGTGTAATCCTCAGTATCTGTATATTCTGTATATATACACTGCACAGTACCACTTCTCCTGTCCTGTATACTGGGTGTAACCCTCAGTTATCTGTATTATTCTGTATATATACACTGCACAGTACCACTTCTCCTGTCCTGTATACTGGGTGTAATCCTCAGTATCTGTATTATTCTGTATATATACACTGCACAGTACCACTTCTCCTGTCCTGTATACTGGGTGTAATCCTCATATCTGTATTATTCTGTATATATACACTGCACAGTACCACTTCTCCTGTCCTGTATACTGGGTGTTATCCTCAGTGTTCTGTATTATTCTGTATATATACACTGCACAGTACCACTTCTCCTGTCCTGTATACTGGGTGTAATCCTCAGTATCTGTATTATTCTGTATATATACACTGCACAGTACCACTTCTCCTGCCTGTATACTGGTGTAATCCTCAGTATCTGTATTATTCTGTATATATACACTGCACAGTACCACTTCTCATGTCCTGTATACTGGGTGTAATCTCAGTATATGTATTATTCTGTATATAGACACTGCACAGTACCACTTCTCCTGTCTGTATACTGGGTGTAATCCTCAGTATATGTATTATTCTGTATATAGACACTGCACAGTACCACTTCTCCTGTCCTGTATACTGGGTGTAATCCTCAGTATCTGTATTATTCTGTATATATACACTGCACAGTACCACTTCTCATGTCCTGTATACTGGGTGTAATCCTCAGTATATGTATTATTCTGTATATATACACTGCACAGTACCACTTCTCCTGTCCTGTATACTGGGTGTAATCCTCAGTATCTGTATTATTCTGTATATATACACTGCACAGTACCACTTCTCATGTCCTGTATACTGGGTGTAATCCTCAGTATCTGTATTATTCTGTATATATACACTGTATAGTACCACTTCTCCTGTCCTGTATACTGGGTGTAATCCTCAGTATCTGTATTATTCTGTATATATACACTGCACAGCACCACTTCTCCTGTCCTGTATACTGGGTGTAATCCTCAGTATCTGTATTATTCTGTATATATACACTGCACAGTACCACTTCTCCTGTCCTGTATACTGGATGTAATCCTCAGTATCTGTATTATTCTGTATATATACACTGCACAGCACCACTTCTCCTGTCCTGTATACTGGGTGTAATCCTCAGTATCTGTATTATTCTGTATATATACACTGCACAGTACCACTTCTCTGTCCTGTATACTGGATGTAATCCTCAGTGTCTGTATTATTCTGTATATATACACTGCACAGTACCACTTCTCCTGTCCTGTATACTGGATGTAATCCTCAGTGTCTGTATTGTTCTGTATTATATACACTGCACAGTACCACTTCTCCTGTCCTGTATACTGGGTGTATATCTCAGTATCTGTATTTATTCTGTATATATACACTGCACAGTACCACTTCTCCTGTCCTGTATACTGGGTGTAATCCTCACTATCTGTATTATTCTGTATGTATACACTGCACAGTACCACTTCTCCTGTCCTGTATACTGGGTGTTATCCTCAGTGTCTCTATTACTCTGTATATATACACTGCACAGTACCACTCCTCCTGTCCTGTATACTGGGTGTAATCCTCAGGATCTGTATTATTCTGTATATACACTGCACAGTACCACTTCTCCTGTCCTGTATACTGGGTGTAATCCTCAGTATCTGTATTATTCTGTATATATACACTGCACGGTACCACTTCTCCTGTCCTGTATATTGGGTGTAATCCTCCGTATCTGTATTATTCTGTATATATACACTGCACAGTACCACTTCTCCTGTCCTGTATACTGGGTGTAATCCTCAGTATCTGTATTATTCTGTATATATTACACTGCACAGTACCACTTCTCCTGTCCTGTTATACTGGGTGTAATCCTCAGTATCTGTATTATTCTGTATATATACACTGCACAGTACCACTTCTCCTGTCCTGTTATACTGGGTGTAACCCTCAGTATCTGTATTATTCTGTATATATACACTGCACAGTACCACTTCTCCTGTCCTGTATACTGGGTGTAATCCTCAGTATCTGTATTATTCTGTATATATACACTGCACAGTACCACTTCTCCTGTCCTGTATACTGGGTGTAATCCTCACTATCTGTATTATTCTGTATATATACACTGCACAGTACCACTTCTCCTGTCCTGTATACTGGGTGTTATCCTCAGTGTCTGTATTACTCTGTATATATACACTGCACAGTACCACTCTTCCTGTCCTGTATACTGGGTGTAATCCTCAGGATCTGTATTATTCTGTATATAACACTGCACAGTACCACTTCTCCTGTCCTGTATACTGGGTGTAATCCTCAGTATCTGTATTATTCTGTATATATACACTGCACAGTACCACTTCTCCTGTCTTGTATACTGGATGTAATCCTCAGTATCTGTATTATTCTGTATATATACACTGCACAGTACCACTTCTCCTGTCCTGTATACTGGGTGTAATCCTCAGTATCTGTATTATTCTGTATATATACACTGCACAGTACCACTTCTCCTGCCCTGTATACTGGGTGTAATCCTCAGTATCTGTATTATTCTGTATATATACACTGCACAGTACCACTTTTCATGTCCTGTATACTGGGTGTAATCCTCATATCTGTATTATTCTGTATATATACACTGCACAGTACCACTTCTCACTGTCCTGTATACTGGATGTAATCCTCAGTATCTGTATTATTTGTATATATACACTGCACAGTACCATTTCTCCTGTCCTGTATACTGGATGTAATCCTCAGTATCTGTATTATTCTGTATATATACACTGCACAGTACCACTTCTCTGTCCTGTATATTGGTGTAATCCTCAGTATCTGTATCATTCTGTTATATACACTGCACAGTACCACTTCTCTGTCCTGTATACTGGTGTAATCCTCAGTATCTGTATTATTCTGTATATATAAATGCACAGCACACTTCTCTGTCCTGTATACTGGTGTAATCCTCAGTATCTGTATTATTCTGTATATATACACTGCACAGTACCACTTCTCATGTCTGTATACTGGGTGTAATCCTCAGTATATGTATTATTCTGTATATATACACTGCACAGTACCACTTCTCCTGTCCTGTATACTGGGTGTAATCCTCAGTATCTGTATTATTCTGTATATATACACTGCACAGTACCACTTCTCATGTCCTGTATACTGGGTGTAATCCTCAGTATCTGTATTATTCTGTATATATACACTGTATAGTACCACTTCTCCTGTCCTGTATACTGGGTGTAATCCTCAGTATCTGTATTATTCTGTATATATACACTGCACAGCACCACTTCTCCTGTCCTGTATACTGGGTGTAATCCTCAGTATCTGTATTATTCTGTATATATACACTGCACAGTACCACTTCTCCTGTCCTGTATACTGGGTGTAATCCTCACTATCTGTATTATTCTGTATATATACACTGCACAGTACCACTTCTCCTGTCCTGTATACTGGATGTAATCCTCAGTATCTATATTATTCTGTATATATACACTGCACAGTACCACTTCTCCTGTCCTGTATACTGGATGTAATCCTCAGTATCTGTATTATTCTGTATATATACACTGCACAGTACCACTTCTCCTGTCCTGTATATTGGGTGTAATCCTCAGTATCTGTATCATTCTGTATATATACACTGCACAGTACCACTTCTCCTGTCCTGTATACTGGGTGTAATCCTCAGTATCTGTATTATTCTGTATATATACACTGCACAGCACCACTTCTCCTGTCCTGTATACTGGGTGTAATCCTCAGTATCTGTATTATTCTGTATATATACACTGCACAGTACCACCTCTCCTGTCCTGTATACTGGGTGTAATCCTCAGTATCTGTATCATTCTGTATATATACACTGCACAGTACCACTTCTCCTGTCCTGTATACTGGGTGTAATCCTCAGTATCTGTATTATTCTGTATATATACACTGCACAGCACCACTTTCCTGTCCTGTATACTGGGTGTAATCCTCAGTATCTGTATTATTCTGTATATATACACTGCACAGTACCACCTCTCCTGTCCTGTATACTGGGTGTAATCCTCAGTATCTGTATTATTCTGTATATATACACTGCACAGCACCACTTCTCCTGTCCTGTATACTGGGTGTAATCCTCAGTATCTGTATCATTCTGTATATATACACTGCACAGTACCACTTCTCCTGTCCTGTATACTGGGTGTAATCCTCAGTATCTGTATTATTCTGTATATATACACTGCACAGCACCACTTCTCCTGTCCTGTATACTGGGTGTAATCCTCAGTATCTGTATTATTCTGTTATTATACTCTGCACAGTACCACTTCTCCTGTCCTGTATACTGGGTGTAATCCTCAGTATCTGTATTATTCTGTATATATACACTGCACAGTACCACTTCTCATGTCCTGTATACTGGGTGTAATCCTCAGTATCTGTATTATTCTGTATATACAATAGGGTATAATGGTGTGCACACCGCGTAGGTGGTGCGTGGAGGTGCCAACTAACAGGATTTCTTCAATCCCAGTAAATACAAATATGGATACAAAGTTGCACACTCCTTTAGATGTTTTTGATGCAAGGTTTATTATGAACAGTTAATGGCCACAGATGTCAACGCGTTTCGGCTTTAACCAAAGCCTTGATCACGACAATTGGCTATGAAACAAAACAAATAAAAGTGTATAAATATTTACAAACATATGGTGTCACCTGTGCTGTAGAGAGCACAGGAAAAAGGCAATTTACATATTTACATAGGTCAACGATACTGTTGAGGACAGCAAGAATGTATTACTGTCCCAGAGGATGTTATTAGTACATAGAAGGTAATAGGGGAGCTGAGCAGTGAGGATGTTATTAGTACATAGAAGGTAATAGGGGAGCTGAGCAGTTAGTTTAGGGAGTGCCAAAGAGTTGGTCAGTAGCGATTGGAGGAAGGTATAGATAGGTTAGAGAGGAATTAAATATAAATAGGTGTATATAGATATACTTAATTAGACATATTTAGTTAGAGAGATAGGGTCGTAGTATGAAAAAGTATCCGAGTTACCAGGTGTGGGTCATGGAATGTTCTAGGATAAGATTGGAAAGAGGCGTCTTTCCTTGGTGGCGAACGCTCGATTAAGGTGGTTTGCTTTATTTCAATAATTCCCAAATGGGGATAGGCGTTTTTCAGCACGGTCCTATGGAAAGCAATATCATAGCTGTCACTATTCTGGCAAGAAGATCAACCAGAGCTAAATAAAGTACCATGTAGCGTTAGTCCCTCCAAGCTGACAAATCATTAGTATTATGTGATTATAGAGTTTGATTATATCTCCTTAATTTCAATGTAGCCTAAAAAGATATATGTGTCAAATAGGTTGTATAATATATGTGCAGAGCTAATGGTTGTCAAAACAAAAGTTCCTTCTGCTTTTTACCCAAAGTGCATGTTGGGCATTAATGGACAGAGTGCCTGTCATTATATAGTTAAATACCTTCTTTCAGTGATAGGTGCGCCCCCGTCAGGGTCCTGGTAGGAATGAGCACAGTGTGTTATCAGTTGCTGCTATTTATAGCAGAAAACAGGAAGTGGGGAATCCGCACATGCTCAGTAGCGTGTCTCGGACAAAGTGTGGCAGAGGTGCCATGTTAGGTATATGCTAACCAGTGACTGCTTGTAGTTGAGAGTGCAATGCATCATGGGAGGGAAGGGGAGGAGCCGTTCTCAGCCTGTCAGCTGCTAGTAGTAATTATAGCAGGAGATCGGTGTGAAGGGGGGCTGATTGTAAGCATGAATGAAGGGTGTGTTATGGAGTATTCCACAGGAGGGATATTATACAAGAAGACAAAGATCAATATTAGATATTTCAGTATTAGGAAGAATGTAAAAGGCCCAAAGGGTGAAGACATTGAGAGGAACAGAAGACATATACTTTATCAATATTGTGACGTCATGCTTAGTATCTTATAGTAGATATATTGTTCTCATGTATTATATCTCAGAGTAATGGCATACATATTGGTTATGATCCAATAAAAATGGATCTAGATGATAAGATTTATTATTTCACTTCAGGAAAAATGGGAGAGAAGTGAGTTAGTACAATGGAAACTGTGATGGAGACAACCCTTGTTAAAAACAAGGTCAGCTGGACCACTGCTTCATTGTTATGTTGAAGGCAACAATGTGTATATAGTGCCTAAAACTTTTAAGGCACAAATTTCTTCAGTCACATTCTTCATTTATAACCTATATTGGGGGAAAAAAGGTTAAGAGACACAGGGGGTCCCAACCCTCAGCAACAGATATCTAGGTCATTAGGAGCAAGACTAATATCTATACGGTACAGGCTCTAGTTGGGATCTTACCATTCCAGTGCAACGACTAGGTGTAATCCTCAGTATCTGTATTATACTGTATATATATATATACACTGCACAGTACCACTTCTCCTGTCCTGTATACTGGGTGTAATCCTCAGTATCTGTATTATTCTGTATATATACACTGCACAGTACCACTTCTCCTGTCCTGTATACTGGGTGTAATCCTCAGTGTCTGTATTATTCTGTGTATATATACACTGCACAGTACCACTTCTCCTGTCCTGTATACTGGGTGTAATCCTTAGTATCTGTATTATTCTGTATATATACACTGCACAGTACCACTTCTCCTGTCCTGTATACTGGGTGCAATCCTCAGTATCTGTATTATTCTGTATATATACACTGCACAGTACCACTTCTCCTGTCCTGTACACTGGGTGTAATCCTCAGTGTCTGTATTATTCTGTGTATATATACACTGCACAGTACCACTTCTCCTGTCCTGTATACTGGGTGTAATCCTTAGTATCTGTATTATTCTGTATATATACACTGCACAGTACCACTTCTCCTGTCCTGTATACTGGGTGTAATCCTCAGTATCTGTATTATTCTGTATATATACACTGCACAGTACCACTTCTCCTGTCCTGTATACTGGGTGTAATCCTCAGTATCTGTATTATTCTGTATATATACACTGCCCAGTACCACTTCTCCTGTCCTGTATACTGGGTGTAATCCTCAGTATCTGTATTATTCTGTATATATACACTGCACAGTACCACTTCTCCTGTCCTGTATACTGGGTGTAATCCTCAGTATATGTATTATTCTGTATATATACACTGCACAGTACCACTTCTCCTGTCCTGTATACTGGGTGTAATCTTCAGTATCTGTATTATTCTGTATATATACACTGCACAGTACCACTTCTCCTGTCCTGTATACTGGGTGTAATCCTCAGTATCTGTATTATTCTGTATATATACACTGCACAGTACCACTTCTCCTGTCCTGTATACTGGGTGTAATCCTCAGTATCTGTATTATTCTGTATATATACACTGCACAGTACCACTTCTCCTGTCCTGTATACTGGGTGTAATCCTCAGTATCTGTATTATTCTGTATATATACACTGCACAGTACCACTTCTTCTGTTCTGTATACTGGGTGTAATCCTCAGTATCTGTATTATTCTGTATATATACACTGCACATTACCACTTCTCCTGCCCTGTATACTGGGTGTAATCTTCAGTATCTGTATTATTCTGTATATATACACTGCACAGTACCACTTCTCCTGTCCTGTATTCTGGGTGTAATCCTCAGTATCTGTATTATTCTGTATATATACACTGCACAGTACCACTTCTCCTGTCCTGTATACTGGGTGTAATCCCCAGTATCTGTATTATACTGTATATATACACTGCACAGTACCACTTCTCCTGTCCTGTATACTGGGTGTAATCCTCAGTATCTGTATTATTCTGTATATTGTCACGGCAAAACACCTGATTCTTATCTCTTTAGTGGACGGAGGAATAACAGACACCAAGTCTTAGTTTTCTATATCAGAATGTTCCTGAAGGGGAGACACTAACAGGTTTATTATATAGACAGATGCTAATACATGAGAAATCAAACTTCACATCCATTGGTTACAATCTCAATTCCCCAACTTTATCTGCTTCATGGTGATTGGCTCCTTATGATGTAACGAGAAGTCAGAGTATATGGGGACTTTCCATGTCCCTCAATAACCCTTGGTGTAGGGTGTGCAGCTCTACCCCCTTATCTTATCTTGACCAGATGGGGCCATAAAGGGACATCAAGATACTGGAGATGTCAGGGACATAAGACGTAGACACCATCTTGATATATACATATACATCAGTATGGTAGGATATATGTCGGATAATTGCCCTGACATTACTTCTTCCTCCAATTGTTTGAATTTCTGAAGATACATGATTTATCTCCTTGTTGCTATTCTGCCTATATAAAGAATGACCCCCTGGACAGGCCGTATGTCACAGAATACACATATAAGCTGTATACGCTGTGGGACATGTACACCATTCTGGACTGCCCCCTGGTGGTCACCCCCTTGTAAGCATTCACACATCTGCATTCTCTAATCCTTATGCTCGTGTAGGTAACTATCCGGAGATGCACCCCATCACAGGCCGAAACTTGTGCACCATACTGGCAAAACCAGTGGTCACACTTGGACTACCCTTTTGCAATGACAACAGGGTACTGACCCAAACTGTGGGGGTGCAGCTGTAGAATCTTCTTCCCCTTCCAGGGATACGGTTCCTTGTCCGTATTCCTAGTGTTACCTTTGAGCCTAAATGTGAAGCCACGATGGGTATATAACAGGTGTAAATGCATCTTCTGCTTGACTCTCATCATAACTCAGTTAGGGTACCATTACACATCGCAACATTGCATGGAATTTCACTTGCAACTTACTGGTTGCAGTGAAATCATGGACACATTGTTACATTTGTACACGGCAACAAAATAGAACAATGTGTCCATGATTTCACTGCAATCAGTAAGTTGCAAGCAATTTATTAACTGTGTGTAAAGGTACCCTAAAGGTACCGTCACACGCGGCAATTTTGCAAGCAATTTCACTGGCAATTTGCTGGTTGCAGTGAAATCATGGATACATGGATCTGTTTTGTTGCCGTGTAGAAATAGAACCATGTATCCATGATTTCACTGCTACCAGCAAATTGCCAGTGAAATTGCTTGCAAAATTGCCGCGTGTGACGGTACCTTTAGGGTACCGTCACACCTGGTGACGTCGGCGGAGATATCGCCGGCGACGCTCGGGGGTGCGCACGTTTTTGGCTCCCCGCCAGCGTCGCCGTTGCGTGTTTACATGCAGCGATACCTCCGGTGACGCACCGGCGATGCTACAGGCGGCATTGCCACTGGGGTGTCTCCAGACCCCAGCAGCAACGCTGTAACATGGGAGCCTACGGCTCCCATCGCCTGTAACTTTGCCGATGGGCATGTTACATGGGGCGATGTGTACACATCAGAGCGCTGCTGAGAAACCAGGCGACCACTCAAGAGGCAATATTTATCGCCGACATTGCCCCTTTACATTAGGCGATGCAGCGGCACTGTCGCCGCCGATAGGCCTTGCCCCTGCGTCGCCCATGTAATCGGCAGTGATGTCACCAGGTGTGATGGTACCCTTAGCACCGGCGATGTCATCGGCGATAGGCCATGCCCCTGCGTTGCCGCCGACGTCGCTGGTGCTTTGCCTAGTGTGATGCGGCAATAATGAGGCGAAATATCGCCTTAGAGTCGTCGCCTGGTTTCTGAGCACTGCTCTGAAACCAGGTGACCAATGTGGGGCGATGTGTACACATCGCCCCATGTAACATTCAGATCGGTGATGTTACAGGCGATGGGCGCCATATGCTCCCATGTTACAGCATTGCCGCTGTAACATCGCTGGTGCGTCGTAAACACGCGACGGCGACGCTGGCGGGGCGCCTAAAACGTGCGTGCCCCTGTGCGTCCTCGCCGATATCTCTGGCGATGTGGATAGGTGTGACTGTACCCTAAGGGTACCGTCACATGAGGTGACGTCGCCGGAGATTTCGGCGGCGACGGGCGGGAGCGCGCACGTTTTTGGCACCCCGCCAGTGTCGCAGTCGCATGTTGACATGCGGCGACTGCCCGGACGACGCATCGGCGACCTTACAGGCACCATTGCCGCTGGGGTGTCCAAAAACCCCAGCGGCGATGCTGTAACATGGGAGCCTATAGCTCTCATCGCCTGTAAGGTCGCTGTCCCCCTGTTACATGTGGCGATGTGTGCACCTCGCCTCGGAGTGCTCGCCTGGTTTCACAGCACTGCTGAGAAACCAGGCAACCACTCAAAGGCGTCGACATCGCCTATTTACATTAGGGCAACGCACAGGCCATGTCGGCGGCGATAGGCCACGCCCCTGCATCGCCTATAAAATTGCCGCCGATATGGCCTCGTCTGATGGTACCCTAAAGGTACCTTTACACGCCGCCACTGTGCCTAGCAACAGGTATCCACCGCACGCGCACGTTTTTAACGGTGGATACTGGTCGCTGATGCCGCATATACATCTTTCATGCCGCAAGTACATAGGCGTGCCAGAGTTGTGTATTCCGTAACGGCAGTACGCTGATTGGACAACGCAATAGCGTCATGATTGGCCAGCCTGCGCAGGAAGGCTGGCTAATACATGACGCCATTGCAATTGTGGACTGTGAATGGACAGCTCTTTAAATATGGCGCCCTGTGAAAGGACAGCCAATCGTAACACAGTAGCCCCCACCAATGATCACTGATGGGGCGCGGTATCCAGCACGCTGTGGCACGCCCCTGTGAAATCACTAGGCGACGCAACATCCATGCCTGTGCCCCGTTTAGACGCCACTACCAGGGCAATTGTGCCTTTGTGTTGCCTTGGGTTTTTGAGCACGGCTGAGCAACAGGTATCTGAGTCACCTGCAGGACACCGGGAGGAACTGCCCTATTTACACGCCACCATTTCGTAGCAATTTCATGGCAACAGGCACAATTATCCCCAGTGCCAGGCAGTTGCTACTTTTCAGTGGTGGTAATATTGAAGCGTGTGACAGGGCGTTTCAACCAGCCATAAGTCACTGGTTGATGGTCTTCAGGTTTTAGAACCTGTTCTAAAACCTGACGATGGTCGCCCAGTAGACACGCAGCATTGCTGCGTGTGACACCGGGAGATGAGCGATAAGCCAGCTCCCAGCGCCTCTCAGCAAGCGATGGGAGCTGGTCTCCAAGGTAAACTGCGGGTATCTAGGCAGCGCGTGCTGCCTAGATACCCCATGTATACCTTGGTTACCAGCCTTCTCCACTCACTGGCTGGTATCCAAGGTACACAGCGTGTAACTAGGGTCTCTAGTTACCCGCTGTGTACCTTAGATACCAGCCGGTGAGCGGAGAAGGCTGGTAACCAAGGTATACATCAGGTATCTAGGCAGCACGCGCTGCCTAGATACCCGCAGTTTACCTTGGAGACCAGCCTGCTCCCACTTACCGCAGCCTGGCAGCGGGAGCAAGACATCGTGGGAACGATATTTAAATAATTTCCACGATGTCGCTGGTCCACTGATCGCTGGTGAGTCTGTCTGTGTGACCGCTCACCAGCGATCAGCCTTCAATGTCGCCAGCGATCAGATCGCGGATGACATTGACACGTGTGACGGCTCCATATGTTTGGACTCACTTCGGGTTCATAAAATAGGAACCCTGTATTGCTAATAGCGTACTCAACCTGCATTGGTGTTGTCATAGTAAAATACACCTTGTCTGTAGGTATTTCCCCCAAACTTACAACATCATCTTTCTTATTTGTTATAATGAACTTAGTAGCTTGATCACGCATTGAGAATGTATGTCTTCTTGTCATATCCAAAAGAAGCCATGGATACTCCTTCCAACTGATCATATTTTTAGAGATCACCGTAAAATCCTTAGGGTCATGTAGGTCATCCCATATAGTACTATGGAAACAAGGCTTATTAAAGACCTCTGATGGCTCTGATGGTACTGCTATGTAAGCCTCATCTGTATCAGTTGTGTATCTGTTTGTGCTAGTGACCCTTGTTAACGACAGAGTGTGTCTTATCAACAGTAGAATCAGGAATTTTCTTACCACAGCAGATTTAGGTCAGACGACCATTACACTCAGTGCTGTGTGCAGCTTTGCCCAGGTTATAAATGAAAACATCATGAATGCAGGACACCAGCGGGTAATATGGGGCAGCAGAGGAGAAATGTGCACCTCCAAGTTACTCTATAAACCAGTACAAGGTAAAGTATAGGGGCTGTATGGAGACTTCAATACCCTGCTTCAATTGTAATTTTCAAAGCATTATAAAGATGACTTTACACCATTGTTCCCTGTATCCTTTGAGGAGATAATGCTCCTCAGGTGCATGCATAAATTCAATTGAGTCTTTTGTGCTCTTCCATGCGCTATCCAAGAGCCTGAGGGAGCGTCACAGGAAGCTTTCATTGTAGAAGGAGCTCGCGGGGTTACCATTATATCATTTTGTCTGACTTGTGGGCATTTCACAGCAGAACGCCCCAACTTTCCACAGTCCCTGCATCTGATTTTGGACTGTCCTGTATGCTGGATGTAATCCTCAGTATCTGTATTATTCTGAATATATACACTGCACAGTACCACTTCTCCTGTCCTGTATACTGGGTGTAATCCTCAGTACCTGTATTATTCTGTATATATACACTGCACAGTACCACTTCTCCTGTCCTGTATACTGGGTGTAATCCTCAGTATCTGTATTATTCTGTATATATACACAGCACAGTACCACTTCTCCTGTCCTGTATACTGGGTGTAATCCTCAGTATCTGTATTATTCTGTATATATACATTGCACAGCACCACTTCTCCTGTCCTGTATACTGGGTGTAATCCTCACTATCTGTATTATTCTGTATATATACACTGCACAGTACCACTTCTCCTGTCCTGTATACTGGGTGTAATCCTCAGTATCTGTATTATTCTGTATATATACACTGCACAGTACCACTTCTCCTGTCCTGTATACTGGGTGTAATCCTCAGTACCTGTATTATTCTGTATATATACACTGCACAGTACCACTTCTCCTGTCCTGTATACTGGGTGTAATCCTCAGTGTCTGTATTATTCTGTATATATACACTGCACAGTACCACTTCTCCTGTCCTGTAACCTGGGTGCAATCCTCAGTATCTGTATTATTCTGTATATATACAGTGCACAGTACCACTTCTCCTGTCCTGTATGCTGGGTGTAATCCTCAGTATCTGTATTATTCTGTATATATACACTGCACAGTACCACTTCTCCTGTCCTGTATACTGGGTGTAATCCTCAGTACCTGTATTATTCTGTATATATACACTGCACAGTACCACTTCTGCTGTCCTGCATACTGGGTGTAATCCTCAGTATCTCTATTATTCTGTATATATACACTGCACAGTACCACTTCTCCTGTCCTGTATGCTGGGTGTAATCCTCAGTATCTGTATTATTCTGTATATATACACTGCACAGTACCACTTCTCCTGTCCTGTATGCTGGATGTAATCCTCAGTATCTGTATTATTCTGTATATATACACTGTACAGTACCACTTCTCCTGTCCTGTATACTGGGTGTAATCCTCAGTGTCTGTATTATTCTGTATATATACACTGCACAGTACCACTTCTCCTGTCCTGTATACTGGGTGTAATCCTCAGTATCTGTATTATTCTGTATATATACACTGCACAGTACCACTTCTCCTGTCCTGTATGCTGGATGTAATCCTCAGTATCTGTATTATTCTGTATATATACACTGCACAGTACCACTTCTCCTGTCCTGTATACTGGGTGTAATCCTCAGTATCTGTATTATTCTGTATATATACACTGCACAGTACCACTTCTCCTGTCCTGTATGCTGGATGTAATCCTCAGTATCTGTATTATTCTGTATATATACACTGCACAGTACCACTTCTCCTGTCCTGTATACTGGGTGTAATCCTCAGTATCTGTATTATTCTGTATATATACACTGCACAGTACCACTTCTCCTGTCCTGTATACTGGGTGTAATCCTCAGTATCTGTATTATTGTGTATATATACACTGCACAGTACCACTTCTCCTGTCCTGTATACTGGGTGTAATCCTCAGTATCTGTATTACTCTATATATATACACTGCCCAGTACCACTTCTCCTGTCCTGTATACTGGGTGTAATCCTCAGTATCTGTATTACTCTATATATATATACACTGCACAGTACCACTTCTCCTGTCCTGTATATTGGGTGTAATCCTCAGTATCTGTATTATTCTGTATATATACACTGCACAGTACCACTTCTCCTGTCCTGTATATTGGGTGTAATCCTCAGTATCTGTATTATTCTGTATATATACACTGCACAGTACCACTTCTCCTGTCCTGTATACTGGGTGTAATCCTCAGTATCTGTATTACTCTATATATATACACTGCACAGTACCACTTCTCCTGTCCTGTATACTGGGTGTAATCCTCAGTATCTGTATTACTCTATATATATATATACACTGCCCAGTACCACTTCTCCTGTCCTGTATACTGGGTGTAATCCTCAGTATCTGTATTACTCTATATATATATCACTGCACAGTACCACTTCTCCTGTCCTGTATATTGGGTGTAATCCTCAGTATCTGTATTATTCTGTATATATACACTGCACAGTACCACTTCTCCTGTCCTGTATATTGGGTGTAATCCTCAGTATCTGTATTATTCTGTATATATACACTGCACAGTACCACTTCTCCTGTCCTGTATACTGGGTGTAATCCTCAGTATCTGTATTACTCTATATATATACACTGCACAGTACCACTTCTCCTGTCCTGTATACTGGGTGTAATCCTCAGTATCTGTATTACTCTATATATATATATACACTGCCCAGTACCACTTCTCCTGTCCTGTATACTGGGTGTAATCCTCAGTATCTGTATTACTCTATATATATATACACTGCACAGTACCACTTCTCCTGTCCTGTATATTGGGTGTAATCCTCAGTATCTGTATTATTCTGTATATATACACTGCACAGTACCACTTCTCCTGTCCTGTATATTGGGTGTAATCCTCAGTATCTGTATTATTCTGTATATATACACTGCACAGTACCACTTCTCCTGTCCTGTATACTGGGTGTAATCCTCAGTATCTGTATTATTTTGTATATATACACTGCACAGTACCACTTCTCCTGTCCTGTATACTGGGTGTAATCCTCAGTATCTGTATTATTCTGTATATATACACTGCACAGTACCACTTCTCCTGTCCTGTATGCTGGATGTAATCCTCAGTATCTGTATTATTCTGTATATATACACTGCACAGTACCACTTCTCCTGTCCTGTATACTGGGTGTAATCCTCAGTATCTGTATTATTCTGTATATATACACTGCACAGTACCACTTCTCCTGTCCTGTATGCTGGATGTAATCCTCAGTATCTGTATTATTCTATATATATATATATACACTGCCCAGTACCACTTCTCCTGTCCTGTATACTGGGTGTAATCCTCAGTATCTGTATTACTCTATATATATATACACTGCACAGTACCACTTCTCCTGTCCTGTATATTGGGTGTAATCCTCAGTATCTGTATTATTCTGTATATATACACTGCACAGTACCACTTCTCCTGTCCTGTATATTGGGTGTAATCCTCAGTATCTGTATTATTCTGTATATATACACTGCACAGTACCACTTCTCCTGTCCTGTATACTGGGTGTAATCCTCAGTATCTGTATTATTTTGTATATATACACTGCACAGTACCACTTCTCCTGTCCTGTATACTGGGTGTAATCCTCAGTATCTGTATTATTCTGTATATATACACTGCACAGTACCACTTCTCCTGTCCTGTATACTGGGTGTAATCCTCAGTATCTGTATTCCTCTGTATATATACACTGCACAGTACCACTTCTCCTGTCCTGTATACTGGGTGCAATCCTCAGTATTTGTATTGACTCGCCCCAGGGCAGGGTACTCGGATCTCGGGCTCGGGTTCAGTCTGGGATGTCACGGGTGGCTGCCCGAGGCTGTGGCCCTGGCGGTCAGTGAAAGGGGGGGTTATTTACAGGGATTATGTACAAGGTTTGTTGTGATGCCACCTGCTGTGTCTGGTGAAGGGTCACCAGCGCCTCTACAGTCCTCCGGAGGTCGGTGGGATTGCGGCAGTGATGGTATGGTCCCCGCAGGCAGGACCGGGACCCCGGGGCAGCTTGGTGAGGTGAGCTGGTTGTAGAGCTGAAGTGGTGGATGAGAGTAGGGAAAGTCTATTTAGGGCACGGTGAGGGATAGGAAAGGATGCACGCACACACTTGAAGTCTCTTTACCTTTTACTGATGACTTTTAGGTAAATGGTGCAGAGCACTGACGGCTAGCTGGGCTGCACAGTGAGCTCCCACAGCAAGTGGGTATAAGGCCTCCTCCTTGGTGTATTTGCTGAAGCACAGTCCGTTAAATCCTGACCTGCCTCCATCTCTCTTCTGTTGTCTGTATTTCCTTCCCTCCTCCCCAATATCCGGTCTCTCATCTGGAACTAGCTCACGACTAAGCCTTCTGTTCCCTGCTTCTGTTCCTTTCTCTAGGCTCCCTGCCTTCAGTCCCACTTAGGCTCCATCCTGCCCCGCTCGCCACCAGCCTGCCCCGCTCGCTCCATTCTGCCCCGCTTGCCCCATCCTGCCCCCCCCCCCACACCGGCTCCATCCTGCCCCCCCCCCCCCGCTTGCTCCATCCTGCCCCCCCCCGCTTGCTCCATCCTGCCCCCCTCCCCACCAGCTCCATCCTGCCCCCCCTTCCCGCCGGCTCCATTCTGCCTCAACCCTTTCGGATCCGACCTGCCTCCACCCTTCCGGCTCCATCCTGCCCCATCCTGCCCCCCCGCCGGCTCCGTACCGTCCCTATGTGGATGTGGGGGTCACCCTGACGCGTTTCGCCTTGGGGGGCTTCTTCCTGAGGGTGCCGCTGATGTGTAGTATGTCCTTTTTATAACGGAATGTCCTAGTAAGATGCAGGTGCACAGTTAATGGCGCTTAGCCCTCGCCACCGGGACCAGATCGCCGGGTTCAGCGTCTGACGTCGCTTCCCGGTATCCACCCCTGGGGGAGGGCAGGGAAGCGACGTGGGATAGACGCCTCTCCATGGCAACTAATCACCACGGCCGCCGGCAAAGCGCATGCGCACTGCAGGCAAGGGAGTTACACTTACACAGAGAACAACTATACTTCTTAAAATATAGCAAATTAAGAGAAGATTTACCAAATTAACTGTTACTGAGGTGGGAAAAATAAAATATAAGTGTGTCTATATACAAAAAGTGCGTGAATGTGTAGGTCATATTTATTTTATTATGGTATATATGTGGACTGTCAATTCATTCCCCATATATTAACAAGAATTAGTGTAAAATGCGTGTAAAAGGATAAAAAATGTGTGTATGGAATTTTATTAATTTTTATGTAGGAATAGGATTAATGAGCAAACAGGAATAAAATGAAAAAATAAATGATGAAATGAAAAAAGGCGGGATCAGGGCAGGATGGAGCAAGCGGGGCAGGATGGAGCCGGGGGGAGGGGCAGGATGGAGCCGGGGGGGGGGGGCAGGATGGAGTGCTCGGTAACCTGGAGCAGTAGCAGGTGTGATTGGCCGGCTCGTGCTCATGTGATATGTGACGTGCCGAACGCCGATGTCATACTGACATCATGCAAGGTCCTAGCAGAACACTGCCTGCTACTGCTCCCGGTTACTGAACACTCGGCGGAGAGGTAAGTATAACCATCTTTATTATTTTTAATACATTTGTCTTTATTTTACATTTGATTTTGCAGTGGATAATGCACTGCTAAATCAAATCGCTAAAGAAGTAGCCCTAAGGAGCAGGGTAATGCGGGGGGCCGTGGGGAGCGGGAGCGCAGACAGGGCAGAGGAGCGGGGTATGGAGCGCGGGTAGGACAGGAGGAGCGGGGGGGAGGAGGCACGGGCAGGGCAGAGGAGTGGGGTATGGAGCGTGGGCAGGACAGGAGGAGCGGGTGGGAGGAAGCATGGGCAGGGCAGAGGAGCGGGGTATGGAGCGCGGTCCCGTGTATCCCGGCGACAGCGGCGCTGCAAATTCTAACTTTGAAGTCACGCGCCTATTTGCATAGTCTGCCTCTGGCGGCCACCAATGAGCGGCCTCTGTCTGGCGCACGATTTCTGTGACCGACCGAAGGCCTTAGACAATTATATAGTAGATCATTCTTCCGTCCGACGTAGTCCAATCCAGGGTTATTCTTTAGCTCAGCAACATCTCTGCTAGAGAACCTCTACCAGAAATGTAGCTGAGCTGTACACCCTGGGAAAGTTCATGTGAGTTCATGCAGGCAAGCATGAACTCACATGAACCCTGACAGTATTTCTACTTCAAATGAACAACTGACCAGAATCAGCTGTTCATTTGAGACTACCAGCGGGAAAGCCAGCGGTGAGACTTCACCGCCGGCTTTCTCCTTGGGTTCTGCACTCCCCGATGCCTGACGACCCAATCCTCTGCGCCCCCCCCCCCCCCGCCTCCCCACCTGTTCCTAAATCGGGAGCGGGCAGGGAGCGCAGCTCCAGGGATGGTGAAGGGGCAGGAGGGAGCGGGGAGCGCAGAATAGAAGGAGAAAGCCGGTGGTGAGGTCTTCTGGCTGCTGGCTTCCCCGACGCTCCCTGCTCCTTGCTGCTCGCTCCCCGCCCACTCCTAACTCAGGATCGGGTGGGGAGGCAGCGATGGGAGCGGAGGATCGGGCTGTCAGGCGGAGGGGAAGCGAGAAGGAGGCTTAATGATTCTTTAAAACCCGGTGGCTTTTTACCGCTGTGTTTTAAACAATCATGTGGGCCATTGCAGCCTTTTCCTCTGCCGCCAGACCTCTTTATAGGGTCCAGCAGCTGAGGAATTACTCGCTTCCCTATTGACTTACATTGGACTCATTACTTAGAGAGTGAGGGTTCTGATCTGGCACACATCCTTGGTCATATTACAAGGCTTGTTAAAGAGTCGATTATGACTTTGAGGATTGTTACCTAAAGGTGGCGCTAGAGTTCGTCCACTTCCTCACTGAAGTGACAATTTGCATATTTCCCAGAGGAGCATTGCGGCTATAAGTCTCCTCATCAGCTTATCTGTCTCCTTATGCCAGCAGGCAGATTCCTCTCCATGAGGAAAATAGCTGTTCCCGCAGACCTCGTCTTAGCCTCTCATATAGCCAAATCAGAATCCCACACACTGTACTGATGGGGGGCAATTACCCGAAATGCAGCATCTGCAGTTTGGGGTTCTGATCTGGCACAAATCCTTGGTCATATTACAAGGCTTGTTAAAGAGTCGATTATGACTTTGAGGATTGCTACCTAAAGGTGGCGCTAGAGTTCATCCACTTCCTCACTGAAATGCATAGTCAAGGCAAGTTAGGCACAGTAGATCAGAAAACTAGAGTACTAAAAACTAGGCACACCACTGAGCTAAGGCTACAAAGGGCAAGAGTCAGACCCCAGTCAGCTAAATAGACCGGTAATCACTCCGAACAGGAGACTTCTGGAAAAAACTCTGCACACCCGTGCCCAGGTTAGGTGAGTGGCTTGCCACTACAATACTGACACCTGGATATATAGGGCGGCTGAACGGTTACTCACCAGAATGGCGGAATCGTGACAAAGATGTTCCAGGATCATACAATGGAGAATGAGGATGTCCTATAGCAGTCACATCAGGAGGGCTGATGGCTCCTGTTTACTGATCTTCTCTGCTCATTTACAACTTTCCATGTCACTTTTCCTTCCATCGGTGACTTTTCTATTATTTCTTTCACAGCTCTGAAATCCAGGATCATAATCCAGCAGATATAATGGATAAAGAAGACTGTGCTGAGCGGTGTCCAGAGGAGGCTCCTGCAGGTAACTGCCCCGGTGAGGAGTCACCACTATATAAAGCAGAGGAGTCGCGTCCTCCTCATTATCCGGACCGGACAGTTCTGGGACGGAGATTTCCTGTTTTGTGTTTTCTCGGTTTCTTCAGCCGTAGATTCCTCCATTCAGATAAATACAGATGATATCTGGTGATAATGTGATAGCGCTATATGTGATTACACCGCTGTGCACCTATAATGTGGATGTAAGGCTAGGGTCACACTTGGCTGCGTTTTTGGGCTGCGTTTTTGATGTTAGGGCTGGAGCAGCCTTAAAAAACACAAGCAAACACGCATGCAAAAATGCAGGGTACCATTTAGTGCCATGCGGTTTTGCATGTGTTTCCCATAGGGCCCCATGTTACAAAATGCATGCGTTTTTGAAAAGCACCAAAATACGCAGCATCCAACGTTTTTTGGTGCTGAGCCAAAAAACGCATCCAAAAAACGCATGGCACATTGGCCATGCGGTTTTTGCATTGGGGCCTATGGATGCGTTTTTCCATGCGTTTTTCCAAAAGACAAGTGTGAAAAACGCATCTACGACGCCAGTGTGACCCTACCCTATGATACAGTGGGAACATGGAGGTGACACAGGATTTTGTGACCGGGGCTGATATCTTCATTAGAGATGAATGAATACTTGAGTGCTCCGTTATCCGAACAACAGGATGTTTACAAATTGTTCAACAAACTGTTCGCCCAACCCCCCCTAAACCCTATTGAAATCAATAACAGGCAACATCAAATGCATAGAAAACACCTTCAAAGGGGCCCAAAAGCTGCCAAACCGTTCATATTAGTGGCAGACACCAAGTGACCACAATCGACACATAGTATCATGGTGTAACATGGGTACGCAGGACATGGTCTGTGCCGCACTGCACACTCTTCAAAATCAGGTAAAAAATAGGAGATGGCTCACATTCACTACATTTCAGAGGTGGGTGAAACTCAGTTAGGCTGGGGTCATATTTGCGTTGTGATCCAAGCCTGACAGAAGCGTTAAAAACTTGGAAATTTCAGCCACAGCCAGGCAACAGAGCCTCATAGAAACCCGATGTTTACCTTAGCAGCCGGCTCCACACAAAGCCCCAGGATGTGCGCTTTACAACAGCGCACAGGAAACGCTGTCTGCAACATTTTCCTGTTGCATTTACTAACTCAGCTCATGGAGCCCTTATATAAACACCTGGCCAGGGAACATCCTGTCAAAAACAAAATGATGCGCAGTTCCCAAATATGTCACACATATACTTATATATATACTAGCTGTGAGCCCGATGCAAATGCATCGGGTGTCTAGAATATATATATATTTTTTTTTAAAGATTTTTAAATAATAATCGCATCATCAATAGCAATAATATTAGCAATAGCATTATTCTTAGCAGTAATAGCAGTATTAATAGCAGTAATAGCATTATTATTAGCATTAATAGCATTATTAATAGCATTAATAGCATTAATAATACAATTAATAGCATTAATATTCGCATTAATAGTATTATTAATAGCATTAATAGCATTATTAATAGCATTAATAATACAATTAATAGCATTATTAATAGCATTAATAGCATTAATAGTATTATTAATAGCATTAATAGCATTATTAATAGCATTAATAGCATTAATAGTATTATTAATAGCATTAATAGCATTATTAATAGCATTAATAGCAATATTATTAGCATTAATAGCATTTTGAATAGCATAAATAGCATGATTATTAGCCTTAATAGCTTTATTAATAGCGTTAATATGATTATTATTAGCATTATTAGCATTAATATTAGCATTAATAGCATAATTATTAGCATTAATAGCATTATTATTAGCAGTAATAGCATTATTATTAGCATTAATAACATTATTAATAGCATTAATAGCATTAATAATACAATTAATAGCATTAATATTAGCATTAATAACATTATTAATAGCATTAATAGCATTAATAATACAATTACTATTAATGCTATTAATGCTAATATTAATGCTATTAATTGTATTATTAATGCTATTAATGCTATTAATAATGTTATTAATGCTATTAATAATGCTATTAATGCTAATATTAATGCTATTAATTGTATTATTAATGCTATTAATGCTATTAATAATGCTATTAATGCTATTAATAATACTATTAATGCTATTAATGCTAATATTAATGCTATTAATTGTATTATTAATGCTATTAATAATACTATTAATGCTATTAATGCTAATATTAATGCTATTATTATTAATAGCATTAATAGCATTATTAATAGCATTAATAGCATTATTAATAGAATTAATAGCATTAATAGTATTATTAATAGCATTAATAGCATTATTAATAACATTAATAGCATTAATAGCATTATTAATAGCATGAATAGCATAATTATTAACATTAATAGCATTAATAATAGCATTAATAGCAATATTATTTGCATTAATAGCATTCTTATTACCATTAATAGCATAATTATTAGCATTAATAGCATTATTATTATTAGCAGTAATAGCATTATTATTAGCATTAATATCATTATTAATAGCATTAATAATACAATTAATAGCATTAATAGTATTATTAATAGCATTAATAGCATTATTAATAGCATTAATAGCATTAATAATACAATTAATAGCATTAATATTAGCATTAATAGCATTACTAGTATTAATAGCATTTAATAGCATTATTAATAGCATTTAATAATACAATTAATAGCATTAATAGCATTATTAATAGCATTAATAGCATTATTAATAGAATTAATAGCATTAATAGTATTATTAATAGCATTAATAGCATTAATAGTATTATTAATAGCATTATTAATAGCATTTAATAGCATTATTAATAACATTTAATAGCATTATTAATAGCATTAATAGCATTATTAATAGCATGAATAGCATAATTATTAACATTAATAGCATTATTAATAGCATTAATAGCAATATTATTTGCATTAAAAGCATTTTATTTACATTAATAGCATTAATTATTAGCATTAATATGCATAATTATTAGCATTAATAGCATTAATTAATAGCATTAATAGAATATTATTTGCATTAATAGAATTATAATACATTATTAGCATTAAATATTACATTAATAGCATAATTTTTAGCATTAATAACATAATATTAGCATTAATAGCATATTATTAGCATAACATCATATTGCATAATAGCATTATTATTACATTAAAAGCATTATAATTAGCATTAATAGCATAATTATATTAGCATTAATAGCATTAATTATTAGCATTAATAGCATTATAATAGAATTAATAGCATATTATTTGCATTAATAGCATTATTATTACCATTAATAGCATATTATTAGCATTAATAGGCATAATTATTACATTAATAGCATTAATAATGATTAATAGCAATATTATTTGCATTAATAGCATTTCACTTATTACATTAATAGCATAATTATTACCATTAATAGCATAATTATTAGCATTATTAGCATAATTATTAGCATTAATAGCATAAATATTAGCATTAATAGCATATATTATTGCATTAATAGCATTAATAATAGAATTAATGCAAATATATTTTGCATTAATACATTATATTACCATTAATAGCATAATTATTAGCATTAATAATATGCATAATTATTATACATTAATGCATTAATATTAGCATTAATAGCATAAATATTGATTATGCATATTTCATTAATAGCATTATTATTAGCATTAATAGCAATAATTATTAGCATTAATAGCATATTATTAGCATTAATAGCATAATTATTAGCATTAATAGCATAATTTTTAGCATTAATAGCATTAATATATTAGCATTAATAGCAATATTATTTGCATTAATAGCATTCTTATTACATTAATAGCATAATTATTACATTAATAGCATAATTATTAGCATTATATAGCATTTAAATTAATTAGCATTAATAGCATATATTATTTGCATTAATAGCAATTATTACATTACATTAATAATAATTATCAGCATTTTACATAAATAAATTATTTACATTAATAGCATAATTATTAGCATTAATAGCATTATTATTAGCATTAATAGCATAATTATTAGCATTAATAGCATTATTATTAGGCTAGTAATATCATTATTATTAGCATTTTTTTTTTTTTATTCTTATTTTTTATGTTTATTATGTATAATTTTTTATTATTATTTTTATTATTTTTTAATTATTTTTTTAATATTTTTTATTTATTTTATTTATTACCAGTATATACTTCGTGTATAGCCAACGTGTATATCAGCCTACTCCCACATACATTTGCCCAAAACCTGGAATATACTATTGACTCTGTTTATAAGCAGGTGGACCAGCACAGGTATTACAGCCCATGAGTGATTGTATACAGGACCCCCTCATGTATTACAGCAGCTCCATTGGTTAGTATACAGCAGTCCATTTGTATATTATCATGTAGTCTCCCAGTGGTATATATCAGTAGCCTCTAAGGTATACAGCTAAGCCCCAGAGCTGTTAAGCGACCCCCAGCTTGTCAGCAGCCCCAGAGGGGTATAACAGACCCCAGGGGTATACAGCCAGGCCCCAGAGGGTATAGCAGCCCCAGCAGGTGGTATACAGCAGCCCCCAGTGTATACAGCAGCTCCCAGTGGGTAGTATACAGTAGCCCCCAGAGGGTATTACAGCTAGCCCCCAAGGTGGTATATAGCAGCCCCAGAGGGGTATACAGCAGCCCCAGAGGGTATACTGCAGCCCCAGAGGTGGTAACAGCAGCCCCACAAGGTATAAGCAGCCCCAGAGGGTATACAGCAGCCCCAGAGGGGTATATAGCAGCCCCAGAGGGTATACAGCAGCCCCAGAGCTGTATACAGCAGCCCCAGAGGCTGTATACAGCAGCCCCAGAGGGGTATACAGCAGCCCCAGAGGGGTATATAGCAGCCCCAGAGGGGTATACAGCAGCCCCAGAGGGGTATACTAGCAGCCCCAGAGGGGTATATAGCAGCCCCAGAAGGGTTATATAGCAGCCCCAGAGGGGTATACAGCAGCCCCAGAGGGGTATACAGCAGCCCCAGAGGGGTATACAGCAGCCCCAGAGGTATACAGCAGCCCCAGAGGGGTATACAGCAGCCCCAGAGGGGTATACAGCAGCCCCAGAGGGGTATATAGCAGCCCCAGAGGGGTATACAGCAGCCCCAGAGGGGTATATAGCAGCCCCAGAGGGGTATATAGCAGCCCCAGAGGGGTATATAGCAGCCCCAGAGGGGTATACAGCAGCCCCAGAGGGGTATACAGCAGCCCCAGAGGGGTATACAGCAGCCCCAGAGGGGTATATAGCAGCCCCAGAGGGGTATACAGCAGCCCCAGAGGGGTATATAGCAGCCCCAGAGGGGTATATAGCAGCCCCAGAGGGGTTATACAGCAGCCCCAGAAGGGGTATATAGCAGCCCCAGAGGGGTATACAGCAGCCCCAGAGGGGTATACAGCAGCCCCAGAGCTGTATACAGCAGCCCCAGAGGGGTATACAGCAGCCCCAGAGGGGTATACAGCAGCCCCAGAGGGGTATATAGCAGCCCCAGAGGGGTATACAGCAGCCCCAGAGGGGTATATAGCAGCCCCAGAGGGGTATATAGCAGCCCCAGAGGGGTATACAGCAGCCCCAGAGCTGTATACAGCAGCCCCAGAGCTGTATACAGCAGCCCCAGAGGGGTATACAGCAGCCCCAGAGGGGTATATAGCAGCCCCAGAGGGGTATATAGCAGCCCCAGAGGGGTATACAGCAGCCCCAGAGGGGTATACAGCAGCCCCAGAGGGGTATACAGCAGCCCCAGAGGGGTATACAGCAGCCCCAGAGGGGTATACAGCAGCCCCAGAGGGGTATATAGCAGCCCCAGAGGGGTATACAGCAGCCCCAGAGGGGTATATAGCAGCCCCAGAGGGGTATACAGCAGCCCCAGAGGGGTATATAGCAGCCCCAGAGGGGTATACAGCAGCCCCAGAGGGGTATACAGCAGCCCCAGAGGGGTATATAGCAGCCCCAGAGGGGTATATAGCAGCCCCAGAGGGGTATATAGCAGCCCCAGAGCTGTATACAGCAGCCCCAGAGCTGTATACAGCAGCCCCAGAGGGGTATACAGCAGCCCCAGAGGGGTATATAGCAGCCCCAGAGGGGTATACAGCAGCCCCAGAGGGGTATATAGCAGCCCCAGAGGGGTATACAGCAGCCCCAGAGGGGTATATAGCAGCCCCAGAGGGGTATATAGCAGCCCCAGAGGGGTATACAGCAGCCCCAGAGGGGTATATAGCAGCCCCAGAGGGTTATACAGCAGCCCCAGAGGGGTATACAGCAGCCCCAGAGGGGTATTTAGCAGCCCCAGAGGGGTATACAGCAGCCCCCGCTGTATACAGCAGCCCCGCTGTATACAGCGGTACCCGGCTGTATACAGCCCTCCCCCCTGGTATACTGGGCCCCCCCTGTGGCAACCTGTAAAGGAAGCGATGATTATACTTATCGGGTCGCTGTCGCCGACGCCGACGCTCTGTCACCGTCCGTCACCGCGCTCCTTCCCGTCTTCATGCTTCCTTCACCGGCGCACAGAAAATGACGTCATTTCCTGTGCGACGGTGAAGGAAGCATGAAGACCAGGAGGAGCGCGGTGACGGACGGTGACAGAGCGTCGGCGTCGGCGACAGCGACCCGATAAGTATAATCATCGCTTCCTTTACAGGTTGCCACAGGGGGGGCCCAGTATACCACGGGGGGGGGGGGGGGGGCTGTATACAGCCGGGTATACCGTATATACTCGTGTATAAGCCGAGGGGGGACTTTTCAGCACATTTTTTGTGCTGAAAAACTCGGCTTATACACGAGTATATACGGTATTTTTTAATTATTTTTTTATTATTTTTTTTATTATTAAATTTATTATTTATTTAAAGTGAGCCTGAGGCTGAGACCCAGTTCTCCTTCAGGTCCGCTGAAAGGGCTGATATTATTAGCATATATTTAATTTTTTTATTATTATGTTTATTGAATTATTTATTATTTTTTATTTATTTTTTTATTATTTTTTAATTATTTTTTTTATTATTAAATTTATTTGTACACACATTAGCGGTGTGTCGGCGATTTTTTATGGCCGCCCACCTGGTTCTATTTGTCGGCCCTAAAATCGCGGACACACCGCTAATGCATGTCTATGGGCAGTGAGCTCGAATTCTGATTGGTCTGCGTCAGCAGAGAGCGACCAATCAGAAATCGGGCGGACTGCCCATAGAGATGCATTAGCGGTGTGTCCGCGATTTTAGGGCCGACAAATAGAACCAGGTGGGCGGCCATAAAATCGCCGACACACCGCTAATGTATGTGAATGGGAAATGAGGGGCTCTTCTGATTGGCTGAGGGCAGTAGACAGCGACCAATCAGAAGAGCCCCTCACATCTCATTGAGGTAGAATGGTGGATTTGTCGTCCATTCTATCTTAATGATAAGTGAAGAGTACGTCGGAGCTGGAAGTTGGCGGAAAGAAGACAGAAGACCCCGGGGCCGGACGAAGAGGCGGAGATGGCGGAAAGAAGAGAGAAGACCCCAGGGGCCGGAGGAAGAGGACGCCTGGCCGGACGGAGGACTTGTGGATCGGACGGACGATCAGATGACTAAGAAGACATGTAAGTAATCGACGGGGACGTTAGGTTAGGGGACGGCGGGGGCTTCGGGTGTAGGGCTTTAGGTGTTAGCGACAGCGGCGGGGGAAAGCGGCGGGGGAAAGCGGCGGAAGCTTAGGAGGCGGCGGAGCTTAGGGGGTAGGGGCTTAGGTGCGGCGGCGGACGGTAGGGGCATAGGTGCGGCGGCGGACGGTAGGGGCTTAGGTGCGGCGGGGCTTAGGGGGTAGAGGCTTAGGTGCGGCGGGGCTTTTAGGTGCGGCGGGGCTTATGGGGTAGGGGCTTAGGTGCGGCGGGGCTTAGGGGGTAGGGGCTTAGGAAGCGGCGGCGCTTTTAGGTGCGGCGCGGCTTAGGGGGTAGGGGATTAGGTGCGGCGGGTCGGGAATTAGGTGCGGCGGGTCTTAGGGGGTAGGGGCTTAGGGCGTCGGGTCGGGGCTTAGGTGCGGCGGGTCTTAGGGGGTAGGGGCTTAGGTGCGGCGGGGCTTAGAGGGTAGGGGCTTAGGTGCGGCGGGGCTTAGGGGGTAAGGGCATAGGTGCGGCGGGTCGGGGCTTAGGGTGTAGGGGTGCGGCGGACTTAGGGGGTAGGGTCTTAGGTGCGGCGGGTCGGGGCTTAGGATGCGGCGGGGCTTTGAGGGTAGGGACTTAGGGGCGGCGGAGTTAGGGGGTAGGAGCTTAGGTGCGGGGTGGCTGTGCGGACATTGCGGGGTGGGTGGGCGGACATGGGGTGGCTGTGCGGACATGGGGGGGGGCTGTGCGGACATGGGGGGGGGGCTGTGCGGACATGGGGGGGGCTGTGCGGACATGGGGGGGGCTGTGCGGACATGGGGGGGGCTGTGCGGACATGGGGTTGGGGCTGTGCGGACATGGGGGGGGCTGTGCGGACATGGGGGGGGGCTGTGCGGACATGGGGGTGGCTGTGCGGACATGGGGGTGGCTGTGCGGACATGGGGGTGGCTGTGCGGACATGGGGGGGGGGCTGTGCGGACATGGGGGGGGGGCTGTGCGGACATGGGGTGGGGCGAATTGTGGGTAGCGGGGAGCGGAGGCGGCTGTGCCACCTCCGCTCCATGGTCCCCGGGGAGCGAGTTGCGGCTCAGGCAGCGACTCGCAATGGCCTCGCGGCCACTGCTCGCGCTACCTGAGCGGTAAATCGCTAAGGTTGTGGCCGAGCCTCTGGTTCGATTTTCGGCCAGCGACTCGCAATGGCCGCTTCGCGGCCATTGCTCGCCCTCAGCCAGCGACTCGCAATGGCCTCGCGGCCATTGCTCGCGCAGCATTGGGCGCTTCGCGCCCAATGTTAAATTCGTATCCACATGACCACGCCGGAAGTAGCGCGCGGAGGGGCGCTTTTCCGATTCGCGATTATATAATAGATGTCACTTTCTTACCAGTCACCAGTAGTAGAATGGTACCAGGACACCACAACTATATCACTCAGCAGTAGTAGAATGATACCTGGACACCACAACTATATCACTCTGCAGTAGTAGAATGATACCAGGACACCACAACTATATCACTCTGCAGTAGTAGAATGGTACCAGGACACCACAACTATATCACTCAGCAGTAGTTGAATGGTACCAGGACACCACAACTATATCACTCTGCAGTAGGAGAATGGTACCAGGACACCACAACTATATCACTCAGCAGTAGGAGAATTGTACCAGGACACCACAGCTATATCACTCAGCAGTAGTAGAATGGTACCGGGACACCACAACTATATCACTCAGCAGTAGTAGAATGGTACCAGGACACCACAACTATATCACATCAGCAGTAGTAGAATGGTACCGGGACACCACAACTATATCACTCAGCAGTAGTAGAATGGTACCAGGACACCCAACTATATCACTCAGCAGTAGTACAATGGTACCAGGACACCACAGCTATATCACTCAGCAGTAGTAGATTGATACCGGGACACAACTATATCACTCAGCAGTAGGAGAATGATACCAGGACACCACAACTATATCACTCTGCAGTAGTAGAATGATGCCAGGGTACCACAACTATATCACTCTGCAGTAGTAGAATGATACCAGACTCCACAACTATATCACTCAGCAGTAGTAGAATGATACCAGACTCCACAACTATATCACTCAGCAGTAGTAGAATGATACCAGGACACCACAACTATATCACTCAGCAGTAGTAGAATGATACCAGGACACCACAACTATATCACTCAGCAGTAGTAGAATGGTACCGGGACACCACAACTATATCACTCAGCAGTAGTAGAATGATACCGGGACACCACAACTATATCACTCTGCAGTAGTAGAATGATACCAGGACACCACAACTATATCACTCAGCAGTAGTAGAATGGTACCAGGACACCACAACTATATCACTCAGCAGTAGTAGAATGATACCAGGACACCACAACTACATCACTCAGCAGTAGTAGAATGATACCAGGACACCACAACTATATCACTCAGCAGTAGTAGAATGGTACCAGGACACCACAACTATATCACTCAGCAGTAGTAGAATGGTACCAGGACACCACAACTATATCACTCCGCAGTAGTAGAATGGTACCAGGACACCACAACTACATCACTCAGCAGTAGTAGAATGGTACCAGGACACCACAAACTATATCACTCAGCAGTAGTAGAATGGTACCAGGACACCACAACTATATCACTCAGCAGTAGTAGAATGGTACCAGGACACTACAACTATATCACTCAGCAGTAGTAGAATGATACCAGGACACCACAACTATATCACTCTGCAGTAGTAGAATGATACCAGGACACTACAACTATATCACTCAGCAGTAGTAGAATGATACCAGGACACCACAACTATATCACTCAGCAGTAGTAGAATGATACCAGGACACCACAACTATATCACTCAGCAGTAGTAGAATGGTACCAGGACACCACAACTATATCACTCAGCAGTAGTAGAATGGTACCAGGACACCACAACTATATCACTCAGCAGTAGTAGAATGGTACCAGGACACTACAACTATATCACTCAGCAGTAGTAGAATGATACCAGGACACCACAACTATATCACTCAGCAGTAGTAGAATGGTACAGGACACCACAACTATATCACTCAGCAGTAGTAGAATGATACCAGGATACCACAGCTATATCACTCAGCAGTAGTAGAATGGTACCAGGACACTACAACTATATCACTCAGCAGTAGTAGAATGGTACCAGGATACCACAACTATATCACTCAGCAGTAGTAGAATGATACCAGGACACCACCACTATATCACTCAGCAGTAGTAGAATGGTACCAGGACACCACAACTATATCACTCAGCAGTAGTAGAATGGTACCAGTACACCACAACTATATCACTCAGCAGTAGTAGAATGGTACCAGGACACAACAACTATATCACTCAGCAGTAGTAGAATGATACCAGGACACCACAACTATATCACTCAGCAGTAGTAGAATGATACCAGGACACAACAACTATATCACTCAGCAGTAGTAGAATGATACCAGGACACCACAACTATATCACTCAGCAGTAGTAGAATGATACCAGGACACCACAACTATATCACTCAGCAGTAGTAGAATGGTACCAGGACACCACAACTATATCACTCAGCAGTAGTAGAATGGTACCAGGACATCACAACTATATCACTCAGCAGTAGTAGAATGGTACCAGGACACCACAACTATATCACTCAGCAGTAGTAGAATGATACCAGGACACCACAACTATATCACTCAGCAGTAGTAGAATGATACCGGGACACCACACTGGAGAGGACATTACTAGAATTGATCGTTTATGCAATCTTTGCCCCAAGTAAGATAATAAAGTTTTCCTATGTACCTTCCAGTTTGTATGGAATATTTTTTTTATTTTTTAATGTTATATTTAGGTTTATAAAATATTTCATGTTACAGAATTCAAAAATATCTTTGCAGATGACTGTACCAGGAGCTCGGCAGGACATCCGATATCTTCAGAATTTAAAGCAGATGATTTCGGTATCACACAAGATACACGTGAACAGCATGACGATATCACGGATATATCCCCAGCCATTCACAGCAAAGATCTGTCATCTGATGATTTTAATGAAGTATTCTCTCCAAAATCATCTCAGACTGTTACACAAAATAACAGTCACAGAAGAGATGGAGATGCTGAAGATAACAAAGGAAGAAGGAAGAAGCCATATTCATGTTCAGAATGTGGAAAATGTTTTGGATATAAATCAGATCTTGTTACACATGAGAGAATTCACACAGGAGAAAAGCCATATTCATGTGCAGAATGTGGGAAATGTTTTACAAAGAAATCAACTCTTAGTATTCATGAGATAACTCACACAGGAGATAAGGCATATTCATGTGCAGAATGTGGGAAATGTTTTTCACAGAAATCAACTCTTAGTAGTCATGAGAGAACTCACACAGGAGAAAAGCCATATTCATGTTCAGAATGTGGGAAATGTTTTACAAAGAAATCAACTCTTAGTAGTCATGAGAGAATTCACACAGGAGAGAATCCATATTCATGTTCAGAATGTGGAAAATATTTTTCTCTCAAAGCAAACCTTGTTACACATGAGAGAATTCACACAGGAGAGAAGCCATATTCATGTGCAGAATGTGGGAAATGTTTTACTGATAAATCAGAGCTTATTAGACATAAGAGAAGTCACACAGGAGAGAAGCCATATTCATGTGCAGAATGTGGGAAATGTTTTTTTCGTAAAGAATCTCTTGTTGCACATGAGAGAATTCACACAGGAGAGAAGCCATATTCATGTGCAGAATGTGGGAAATGTTTTACACATAGAACAGGTCTTAGGACTCATGAGAAAATGCACACAGGAGAGAAGCCATATTCATGTGCTGAATGTGGGAAATGTTTTCAATCTAAAGTAGAACTTGTTACACATGAGAGAATTCACACAGGAGAGAAGCCATATCCATGTGCAGAATGTGGGAAATGTTTTTCACAGAAATCAAGCCGTGATAAACATAAGAGAATTCACACAGGAGAAAAGCCATATTCATGTGCAGAATGTGGGAAATGTTTTAGATATAAATTAGAACTTGTTACACATGAGAATATTCACACAGGAGAGAACCCATATTCATGTTCAGAATGTGGGAAATGTTTTAGACAGAAATCAGACCTTGATAGACATGAGAGAATTCACACAGGAGAGAAGCCATATTCATGTTCAGAATGTGGGAAATGTTTTACAAATAAATCAAATCTTACTAGTCATAAAAAAATGCACACAGGAGAGAATCTATATTCATGTTCAGAATGTGGGAAATGGTTTTTAACGAAATCAGACCTTGATAAACATGAGAGAATTCACACAGGGGAGAGCCATATTCATGTGCAGAATGTGGGAAATGTTTTACTCAGAAATCAAGACTTGATGGTCATGAAAGAATTCACACAGGGGAGAAGCCATATTCATGTTCAGAATGTGGGAAATGTTTTACAGAGAAATCACATCTTAGTAGTCATGAGATAACGCACACAGGAGAGAAGCCATATTCATGTTCAGAATGTGGGGAATGTTTTTCACAGAAATCAAACCTTGATACACATAAGAGAATTCACACAGGAGAGAAGCCATATTCATGTTCAGAATGTGGGAAATGTTTTTCACAGAAATCAGCTCTTGTTACACATGAGAGAATTCACACAGGAGAAAAGCCATATTCATGTGCAGAATGTGGGAAATGTTTTTCTTGGAAAGCACATCTTGTTACACACGAGAGAACTCACACAGGAGAGAAGCCGTATTCATGTTCAGAATGTGGGAAATGTTTTGCACAAAAAGCAAATCTTTGGACTCATGAGAAAATTCACAAAGGAGAGAAGCCGTATTCATGTTCAGAATGTGGGAAATGTTTTACTTGTAAAGCAAATCTTGTTAAGCATGAGAGAATTCACACAGGAGATAAGTAGTGATGGGTGAAGCCGCTGATATTCGGGTTCAGCGCACTCGCTCGGACTTTAAAGTTATGGGATGGGGGTGGGGGGCTGTAAATAAAAAAGGAGATCATTCAGAGAATAGTTAGAGGGAATGGGGGGGGGGGAAGGGATTTACGTAGGGTATAGTTCAAGTTATTATTATATTTATGTATAGACAAGCTCCTTATACTGACATGTTATTGTAATGTATCAGACTTGAACACTGCAAATGTCGATCACCAACATTGTATGTTTTCAAAATCAATAAAATATGTTTAAAAAAAAAAAGGAGATCATTATTATTAATCATCAACATTATACTTACTAGCGTCCCGCTGTCTCATGTCCCTCCATCCTGCAGCGTCTACTTCCAGGGCCACTCATTAACTTCTGAGATATTCACTGCACTGGCTCCAACAGCCAATCACAGACGCTGGCATACAGAATGGGCTGTTAAGGCCCCGTTACACGCTACGATATCACAGCGATGTCGTTGCGTGTGACACGAAGCAACGACCAACGATAAGTCGGCTGATCTTTGGCCAGGACCATAAATCAGTCGTTGATGGTTTGTTAGATCTGTTGCATCGGGGTGTGTGACACCTTGATAACGATGTCGTTAACGAATTCGCCCATTCAGAACGTAAGCACGTACGTGTCACAGCATCCAAACGACCGCTAGTAACATTTGCTCGCTAGCCGTATCGTTGCTGTGTCGTTCAATATATCTGTCTGACACCTCACCAATGATCAATAAATGATGTTCCACCGATCTCGGCCAGGTCGGATCGCTGGGACATTGAAGCGTGTAACGGGGCCACTAGAGTAATCTGGTATTAGACCATACATTCTAGTATAGAAGAATGTATGGGCTGGTTTCAGATAACTACAGCAGCCAATCACAGACGCCCATTCTCTGTGACCGCGTGATTGACTGTTGGGCCCCTCACTCATATTGTAGTGTAACAAGAAATAAAAAAAATGATGTAGTGCTCCACTCTATTTTTGATTCTCAGCACTGATGAAACTGACAGCTACAGGCAGCCACCCCCAGCTCACAGGCTTTACCTTGGCTGGCAATTGAAATACAACGTAGCCCTTTTTCTTTTTTGCCTTTGTAATAATTAAAAAAATAATGTGTGGGCTCATGCCAAATTTTGATCGCCAGTCAAGGTAAAACCAGGCAGCCGGGGGCTGGGATTCTCAACGTGGTAAGGCCCAAGTCTTCTGGACCCTTTATGCTGAAAACCGTAGCTGCCACTACAAATGGCGAATTCATTGTCGCGCCATTTCCAGGCACTTTACCTGGCTCTTCCAGCGGCCCTGGTGGCTGGGGCATGCTTGGTAATAATGGGCTAATACCAGCTGTGCTTTGCGTCTCTCCCTCATTTACTGCTGGGTGCTGGGAGCTGTCTTGTTAGGGTCATCTGAGCTCACTGCAATGTTGTAGTGGCCCAGCGTTAAATCTCTATAGTTAACTATAAGAAGGGATACTTACAAGATGCTGATACAATGCTTTTTTTGTGGGATGTTTATTTAACATCATGATAAGATAAGATGAGATAAGATAAACTTTATTGATCCTGGAGGAAATTACAGTATTACAGCAGCAGAACAAAGATCAAGAACATTTCACACTTTACAAAATAAGTCTATATGGACAGCAGATGCGGGTAGACTGGTACATGTACCTCACCTATTCCCCCCATACACATAGAACTTTACTTAGTCTTGGGACGCTTTACACTTATACATTTGTTAAACATCCCACAGCTGTCGGAACAAACGATTTTCTGTATCTTTCTTTTTTACACATTAGTTGGATTAGACGCTTGCTGAATGTGCTCTTCTGCTTCGCAAAAAAGTATAAAAATATGAAAGTATAAAAATATAAAAATACATTGTATTGAGTTGATGAGCTCTTTATTTCTGTGGAAGATTGGAGGTTTTTGGCTCCTATCCTGTAGTTACAGAGAAGTTCAGGCAATGTGTCGCTCTTGTTTGTGTTTTATCCTGGTATTGTTAGTGCACTTTTCTATTACCTTTGTATTATAGCGGTCGTTGCTCTCAATCGGTATGGTTGTGTTGGCTTCTCTTTCTAATAGAATTGATAATACCATGTTACTGGTTGCTGTGCAGTATAATGTTAGTGATAAGATCTGTACCTGGGGACCAGTATTAAGTGCTTTGGAGTTGCAGTAATCTTGTGCCTTTTAATGTGCCTTCAGTATAGATACTGGCAGGAAATTAGCACCCCATGTTGAGGCGGCGGGAATATGTGGACATGCAGGCTGTGAAGTGGGCGTGGCTATGTGGAGTGGGTGTGACTATGTGGAGTGGGCGTGGCTATGTGGAGTGGGCATGGCTATGTGGAGTGGATGTGGCTATGGTAATGTGTTTATATATCATAGCCCACCCCTCCCAGTAAGCCGCCACCCTTCTTAGATCTGCCCTCTCCACAGCCCTTCTGTCGCGCTGAGTGTAGGGAGACACCCAGCAGAGGATGACGACAGGGTGGGGAAGGAGTCCCTGATGCTAAGGGAAAAAAGGGGAGATCATGACCCCTAGATTAACTAGCGCTGACACCTGGCCCCCTTACATCCCTATACAGTTTCCACAACTGTCGCCACCAGGATACCTATTCCCTGACTGTCCTGGACTACCACTACACAGGGATCAGAGCCGGTGACCACTAGTCAGCCGACCAGCAACTAGAGAAACACACAAGGGAAGCAAACAAAGAGGAAAGAGATACTTAGCTTGAGCAGATCCAAGCAGCAAACCAGCAGACTCCAGGAAACACTGCTCTGAGCTAAAAGGAGAGGTGTGCGCTTATAATGAAGTTATATTAATTTTGTTTACGCAGTGCTTAATAAAACAAGGAAGGGTACAGTTCACATGGGGTTAAAACATGCGTTTACATGAACTATAGCATGGTTACAATTACTACATGGGGATACAGATGGTGAAAAGTTTGACAACATAATTACAGGGAATATCAGCCATACCAGATCACAGCGCTGGCGGTGCATAGTCACAGTATAAAGTGCAAGTGCAGTATGTAGCAGCACAAGCAATGCTATAGTATTGTTATGCCCCTAACAATAACACTAAAGTCACTCAGCAATCACCATTGGGTCCTCCTATGGTAAGGTTAGCACCATTGGGTCCCCTATGTAAGGTTAGCACCATTGGGTCCTCCTATGGTAAGGTTAGCACCATTGGGTCCTCCTATGGTAAGGTTAGCACCATTGGGTGCCCCTATGGTAAGGTTAGCACCATTGGGTCCCCCTATGGTAAGGTTAGCACCATTGGGTCCCCCTATGGTAAGGTTAGCACCATTGGGTGCCCCTATGGTAAGGTTAGCACCATTGGGTCCCCTATGGTAAGGTTAGCACCATTGGGTCCCCCTATGGTAAGGTTAGCACCATTGGGTGCCCCTATGGTAAGGTTAGCACCATTGGGTCCCCTATGGTAAGGTTAGCACCATTGGGTGCCCCTATGGTAAGGTTAGCACCATTGGGTCCTCCTATGGTAAGGTTAGCACCATTGGGTCCTCCTATGGTAAGGTTAGCACCATTCGGTCCTCCTATGGTAAGGTTAGCACCATTGGGTCCTCCTATGGTAAGGTTAGCACCATTGGGTCCTCCTATGGTAAGGTTAGCACCATTGGGTCCCCTATGGTAAGGTCAGCACCATTGGGTCCTCCTATGGTAAGGTTAGCACCATTGGGTCCTCCTATGGTAAGGTTAGCACCATTGGGTCCCCTATGGTAAGGTTAGCACCATTGGGTCCTCCTATGGTAAGGTTAGCACCATTGGGTCCTCCTATGGTAAGGTTAGCACCATTGGGTCCTCCTATGGTAAGGTTAGCACCATTGGGTCCCCCTATGGTAAGGTCAGCACCATTGGGTCCTCCTATGGTAAGGTTAGCACCATTGGGTCCTCCTATGGTAAGGTTAGCACCATTGGGTCCCCTATGGTAAGGTTAGCACCATTGGGTCCCCTATGGTAAGGTTAGCACCATTGGGTCCCCTATGGTAAGGTTATATAATATAAATTCATTATAAAATGCACACCTTCTCTCCTTTTGGTGTTCATATGTAGTTTTGGAGTTGTGACAGAGCAAGTGTCTTGTTTGTGTCTGTATATAAGATTGTATGGAATTTTTGACACTGATACTGCTGTGAGCTAAGATGCAGTCAGGAACACCTGAACAGCTATCACCAGCAGAGCATCCTGGGAGTCAGGGGAACTATATAGACAGCTCAAGGTAAGGGATCAGCTGGGTCCTAGTGACCTGAAAGGGGAATGGATAAGCTCATCCTGGAACAATATATCATAGAAACAAAAAGTATGAACAAGATAGAAAAATGAGTCATACCATAAAATGTACGATGAAGGGAATTAGAGGGCGTGTGAATAGGGTTATAAAGGTTTTGCATATCAGCCATCATAGAGAAAATTCCTCAGGTAAATAAGAAGATCCTAAGTAGAAAACATAAGATCACTCTTATAACTCAAACCAGCTGGAAATCTTGTGTTTAGATACAGTATCCAGAAAGCTTCTCTATTATGCATGGCGCAAACCCAATCCCCTCCTCTCACTGGTGTAAATACAGGTTCTCCCCCTATCACCTCCACACCGTCCATCCGGCAGAATGTTTCTCTAGGAAATGTTTCCATAACCCCGATATAGATCTCCCTATTGATGATAAAGGATCCGGGCCAGAGATGTGCTCCGGGATATGTGTCCTCAGGGGACGACATGTGCATTCCACATAATCTACACTGCAAATAGTACAAGTTGCCAAATAGACCACATAGGTGGTGGAACAATTTATGGAGCTTTTTATTTGGTGTATTTTCCCCGTCTGCCTGTCTTCAAATGTATCCGTTTTACCAATGTATCCACATAGGCTGCATTTCTTTTGTCCGCATTTATAATTACCGGTATAATGTAACCAAGAGCCTTCTATTAGCTTTCATCGTCCTTGTTATGGTGTGACTCCATAGTCTTGTGCCTGCAACAATGGTGTAAGAGTGAATTATGCCATAGAACTCTATGGGCACTAATTCTATGTAGACATAGGAGCATCCATCTGCACCCTGAATTGTTTCATTGGTCCATTCCATTTTTTCTATCTTGCAGAGCCGGTTTTGGGCAAAGTTGGGCCCTGGGCAGAAGGTTACAGTGGCCCTAAATGCTCACATATTGCACCGTCACACTCAGACATTTAGGTCACATTTACAAGCGCTGATTTCAGCCTGGTGAATGATCGGTCTATAATATTCAGGTCATTCAGCGCTTGTTTCCGGCCTGTTTACACAGGATGATGAAGAATGATGGCACAGAGCAATCACCGGTGGAGCAATCTGTCCTCTACAGGATCTTGGTATCGGCAGCTCTTCTGCAGTCTGTATCGGGGGATGTGCTGCCGAGAGCGAGGATTTATGTTCCTCCATAAACATCCAATCACCCGATGAGGAGCCGCATTTTGCTCGTTTGTTGGGCGATTGCCGACCTGTTTACACCGAGGAAATCTCATCTGTGCTGCTGGGATTTATAAATGTGGATGTTACATACACGCAACACACGGTATATGACACACACACTATATATTACCCTTTACACCGAGCACACACACAGACACACACATATATGTATACACCGAGCACAGATACACACATATATTGTATACACCAAGCACACACAGACACACACATATGTATACACCGAGAACACACACATATGTATACACTGAGCACACACACATAGACACACACATATATGTATACACCGAGCACGCACACATATATGTATACACTGAGCACACACACAGACACACACATATATGTATACACCGAGCACACACACACAGACACACACATATATGTATACACTGAGCACACACACAGGCACACAAATATATGTATACACCGAGCACGCACACATATATGTATACACTGAGCACACACACAGACACACAAATATATGTATACACCGAGCACACACAGACACACACATATATGTATACACTGAGCACACACACAGACACACACATATATGTATACACCGAGCACACACACACAGACACACACATATATGTATACACTGAGCACACACACAGACACACACATATATGTATACACCGAGCACACACACACAGACACACACATATATGTATACACTGAGCACACACACAGACACACACATATATGTATACACCGAGCACACACACACAGACACACACATATATGTATACACCGAGCACACACACACAGACACACACATATATGTATACACCGAGCACACACACATAGACACACACATATATGTATACACCGAGCACAAAACATATGTATACACCGAGCACACACAACAGACACACACATATATGTATACACAGAGCACACACACACACAGACACACACGTCCATTCCCATCATTGTCTGTGTCACACAGCCCGGCTCCTCCGGGGAGAGTCGCTCTTTTTTATCCTCTGACCAGAAGATGGGGATTGTGAACACAGGACTCCTTATACTGATTATACATTACCTACAAGTGTTTAATAAAATAGGATTTACAAACTGTAGAGTCAGCAAGAGGAATGTTCCCATAGAATCATCTACTAAAGTGTCATCTTTATCAAAGATCTGCTGTATTCTTCATGTTATAAAAAGAAAGAAATTTGAATTATCCCCATCCGGTGTCTTGTGTTGTTCTGGGGTCACTAGTGGAAATATTGATAGTAAAGGAGTTATCCAGAATTCTATAGCACAACTAATTTCTTTCAAAAACAGCGCCCCCCTGTCTACAGAATGTATGTGATATTGCAGCTCAGCTTAATTGAAGGGAATGGGCCTATGCTGTAATACCACATGTCACCTGTACACAGGGGTGGCGCTGTTTTTGACAGAAATGTAGTAAAGTGTTATTAAATCCCTGGACATCCCTTTAATATGGCCTTGTAAGTTCTGCTCGATAACTGGCTACAAATGTGGAATTAAGGAGGAGTCCCCTAACTCCTAATTACAGCCATCATGAACATGTGTGAAGATTGAAAGCCTGCGGGGGGCGCTCCTGCTACTGCTATTATATTATATAACTCTTACCACTGAGCGACTTTTCATTTTTGTTTTCACCTCTTCCAAGAGCCAGAACTTTTTTATTTTTCTTCCACATAGACATATGAGGCTTATTATTTTGTGGATGAGTTGTGCTATTATATCATTCATTCTACCATAAAATGTCCTGGAGAATGAGAAAGAAATTCTAAGTGCTTTGAAATTGCAAAAAAAAAAGGTGCAATTCCACAATTTTTTTGACATTTTTTATTTATCATGATAACTACACTGTGCAGAATTATTAGGCAGATGAGTATTGTGATCACATGATCCTTTTTATCCATGTTCTCCTACTCCAAGCTGTGTAGGTTGAGAGCCAACTACCAATGAAGTAAATCAGGTGATGGCATCTCTGTAATGAGGAGGGGAGTGGTGTAATGACATCAACACCCTATATAAGGTGTGCTTAATTATTAGGCAAATGCCTTTCCTAAGGCTGGCTTCTCACTGCAGTTTTTTCACTGATCAGTGTCCATCCAGTTTGTGTGCCAAAACCCGGAGAGGAACCAGGAGTGAAGCTTGCAGAGAAAAGTATAACTGAAAGATTGACACCTGTTCTGAGTTTCGGAGACACTCCTGGTTTTGGCACACAAACTGGATGGACTCTGATCAGTGAAAAAACTGCAGTGTGAAGCAAGGCTTAGGGAAAATGGGTCAGAAGAGAGATGTGACGGCTCTGAAAAGTCCACAATTGTGAGATGTCTTGCAGAGGGATGCAGCAGTCTCTGGAGATTGTCAAACTTTTGAAGCGATCACCGAACAATCAAGAGTTTCATGGTAAATAGCCAACAGGGTCGCAAGAAGCGTGAGGGCAAAAAAGGCGCAAAATAACTGCCCATGAATTGAGGAAAATCAAGCGTGAAGCTGCCAAGATGCCATTTGCCACCAGTTTTGCCATATTTCAGAGCTGCAACATTACTGGAGTATCAAAAAGCACAAGGTGTGCTATACTCAGGGACATGGCCAAGGTAGGGAAGGCTGAAAAACCACCACCTCTGAACAAGAAACATAAGATAAAACATCAAGACTGGGCCAAGAAATATCTGAACACTGATTCTTCACAGGTTTTATGGACTGATGAAATGAGAGTGACTCTTGATGGCCAGATGGATGGGCGAGAGGCTGGATCAGTAAAGGGCAGAGAGCTCCACTCCGACTCAGACACCAGCAAGGTGGAGGTGGGGTACTGGTATGGGCTGGGATCATCAAACATGAACTTGTGGGACCTTTTCAGGTTGAGGATGGAGTGAAGCTCAACTCCTGGACCTACTGCCAGTTTCTGGAAGACAACTTCTTCAAGCAGTGGTGCAGGAAGAAGTCGGTATCATTCAAGAAAAACATGATTTTCATGCAGGACAATGCTCCATCACATGCATCCAACTACTCCACAGCGTGGCTGGCCAGTAAAGGTCTAAAGGAAGAGAAAATAATGACATGGCCGCCTTGTTCACCTGATCTGAACCCAATAGAGAACCTGTGGTCCCTCCTAAAATGTGAGATCTACAGGGAGGGAAAACAGCACACACTCTGGGGACAGTGTCTGGGAGGCTGAGGTGGCTGCTGCACGCAATGTGGATCGTAAACAGATCAAGCAACTGACACAATCTATGGATGGAGGCTGCTGAGTGTCATCATAAAGAAAGGGGGTTATATTGGTCACTAATTTATTTTGTGTTTTGTTTTTGCATGTCAGAAATGTTTATTTCTAAATTTTGTGCAGTTATATTGGTTTACCTGGTGAAAATAAACAAGTGAGATGGGAATATATTTGGTTTTTATTAAGTTGCCTAATAATTCTGCACAGTAATAGTTACCTGCACTAACAGGTATCCTCCTAAGGGTCCTTTCACATCAGCGTTTTGCGCTGATCGCAGCAGTTGCGGTGAAAAAAACGCATCTGCCGTGGTTACCGCATAACGGCCACACTTGCGGTTCACCTGCGGCAAGCCCCATACAAGGTTTATAGGGCTTGTAGCAGGTGCGGCAACTGCGGTGTAGTTGCGGTTTCGGCACTTGCGGCGCATACCGCGTTTTTTTCGCGGCGGCACCTGCCGCAAGTGCCGAAACCGCACCTGCCGCACACTTACCGCAAGCCTCAGACATTGTATGGGGCTTGCCGCAGGTGAACCGCAAGTGCGGCCGTTATGCGGTAATCGCGGCAGTTGCGTTTTTTTCACCGCAATTGCCGCAATCAGCGTTTACCGCTGATCTGAAAGGGGCCCAAGATAGACAAATCTAAAAAAAAACACTCCAACTTCCAAAAATATTAAGCTTTGATATTTATGAGTCTTTTGGGTGATTGAGAACAGAGTTGTCGATCAATAATAAAAAATAATCCTCTAAAATACAACTTGCCTAATAATTCTGCACACCGTGTATATGGTAAAAGTGACTTAATAAGTGGATTTTCTATTTCAGAAGATACTGAACATTTATTTTATTTCAATCATAAAAAAAAATAAAATTTGCTTTATTCGCCATTTTCCGAGAGCCATGATGTGTTAGTTCTTGAAGATACAGGGCTATGTGAGGATTACTTTATGTGCCCTGAGCTGACATTTTTACTGATACCATTTTGAGTCAGATACATTTTGATTGTATTTTATTGCATTGTATTGTAACAATGTGGTGGCCCAAAAAACATAATTCTGGCGTTTTTATTCTTTTTCTGTTACGCCATTTACCAATTGGATTAACTTACTTCATATATTGATAGCTTACATTCTTACAAACGCAGCAATACCAAATATGTGTATTTTTTCTTTTACTGTTTTATTGCTATTTTCAGTTCAGCTCCTTTGGGGCCCCTAAGAGTGTGGGGGCCCTGGGCAACTGCCCAGTCTGCCCCTTCCCCCTAAAGCCGGCCCTGCTGTCTTGTTCATACTTTTTGTTTGTAGGATATATTGTTCCATTTTGCCTGTATAAGGGCACCGTTACACATTGCAACATTGCATGCAATTTCACTTGCAATTTGCTGGTTGCAGTGAAATCATGGACACATTGTTCCATTCGTACACAGCAACAAAATAGAACAATGTGTCCATGATTTCACTGCAACCAGCAAATTGCAAGTGAAATTGCATGCAATGTTGACGCGTTGTGACAGTACCTTTAGAGTCTCATTGCTGGATGATATATGAAACATAGGAGTCTGTGTGTCGGACTTATTTTGGAGATTGAAATTTATAGAAATATATCACTACACAGCGTTTTAGACGCACAGACACACTGGATCTTATGGGCTGCATACCTTTCTCCATAGACACACTAAAAGTGGGTGTGAACCCTCCCCCCCTCCAGGGGGCAGAACCACAGGCAGTGGAGAATAGATTTTTGTTTTTTCAGTTAGTTGAATGCTGGGGTGGAAGGGGCTGAGATCTTAGCTGAGGCAAGACCTTGGTGCCTGTGGGATTGTGCGGTGTTCTTCATCGGTTGGGATCCATTGGACTCTCCCAAGGTCTATTTGTTTGGTAAATCTGACGTCAGGATTGCCAGGGGGCGCCCCCGGATCTGTTCCCTTTGTGTGGACTCATTGTGGACTCGGCAGAATTATCTTTATTTGTGCTGTTCCATTTTCCCTTTTCACTAACACTGATTGGATTGATCATCGGCCGGGTGTCCCTTCCTGCTCTGTCGCACATCCCATCACAAACTGGTTGGCAGCGGAGGGATCAGGGCTGAAGGAATGGAGGACAACGGCCCATTAACATCTGGAACCAAAACCTCAGCGTACAAGAACTGGACTGTGCGGAGCCTACAAAGGCCTGTGAATTAGGAGTCGGCTACAAAGGACTCTGCAAGGATCAAATAATTGAGGCTTTGGAAGGAGCTTGCCTTCAAGATGGCGCTGAGGAAGAATCCCCACGGCAAGGGGAGGAAAGGCGGGAGATGGAGGTAAATACCCAAAAAAGTCAGTGGGTTGTGTGGTACGAGGGAGGAGGAGATGGCACTGCTGGGAGATGAGGCCACCATAGAAGATAAGCGGGAGGCCATTCACGGAGCTAAGGAGAGGCAGCGCATGGTGGAAGCAGCTAGAAGCTGCAGACAAACCAGTCAAACATCTGGTGGGCCTCTTAGAGGGTCGAGCTGCCGAAGCCTATAGAGCTATGGACCCTCAGTGGAACTGTGAGTATGGGGAGATAAAACAGACCATCCTGGAGCATTATGCTGTAACCCCAGACAATTACAGGACTCAGTTCCGTACTTCAGCCTGTGATGGGGGAGTGTCTTTCAAGATGTATGCCCATAGGCTCAAACAAGTATGTCATTGCCGGCTGGAGGGAAAGGAGGCCTTAACCTGGGAGACCTTCCTCCAGGTCATCCTAAAAGAGCAGTTTTACGCCAAGTGCCCTGCTGAGATCCAGGAATGGGTACGTGAAAGGAGACCAGGAACAGTGGAACAAGCCCCCGCTCTAGCGGATGAGGCTCTCACCATCAAGCCTCAGTGGAAAAAACTACTAATAAGTAAAAAAAAAAACTACCAGCTCCCCAACACTAGCAGCCCCTTTTCCCTTCGGCCTCCAATTTTCACCGTCCCACTAGACCAGTGGTCCCCAACCTTTTTTGCAGCGGGGATCGGCTTCATGCAAGCCCATTTATCCGCGGGGGATGGGGGGGCATTGGTCATATGGGGTGTGGCCATAGATAAGGGGTGGAGTTTACCACCCTGCTTCCCCCAAAAGATGTGTTACATATTTTCAGGGAATGTTTTATTTTTCCATCCCCTTGCAGCCCCCAATGTGGTATCCACATAATTCCCTTGCAGCCCCCATCATCCCCTTGCAGCGCACAATATCCCCATCATCCCCTTTCAGCCTTAATACCATATCCCTCATCATCCTCCTCTTGCAACCCCCATTCTCCTCTTCCAGCCCCCACCATCCTCCTCTTCTAGCCCCCACTATCCTCCTCTTCTAGTCCCCACCATGTTCTTCCAGCGCCCACTATCCTCCTCTTCTAGTCCCCACCATGCTCTTCCAGCCCCCACCATCCTCCTCTTCTAGTCCCCACCATGCTCTTCCAGCCCCCACCATGCTCTTCCAGCCCCTATTATCCTCTTCCAGCACCCACCATCCTCCTCTTCTAGTCCCCACCATGCTCTTCCAGCCCACACCATCCTCCTCTTCTAGTCCCCACCATGCTCTTCCAGCCCCCATTATCCTCTTCCAGTCCCCACCATCCTCCTCTTCTAGTCCCCACCATGCTCTTCCAGCCCCCACCATCCTCCTCTTCTAGTCCCCACCATGTTCTTCCAGCCCCCACTATCCTCCTCTTCTAGTCCCCACCATGCTCTTCAAGCCCCCACCATGCTCTTTCAGACCCTGTTATCCTCTTCCAGCGCCCACCATCCTCCTCTTCTAGTCCCCACCATGCTCTCCCAGCCCCCCCCATCCTCCTCTTCTAGTCCCCACCATGCTCTTCCAGCCCCAATTATCCTCTTCCAGCCCCCACCATCCTCCTCTTCTAGTCCCCACCATGCTCTTCCAGCCCCCATTATCCTCTTCCAGCCCCCACCATCCTCAAGCCCCAATTATGCTCCTCCAGCCCCCACACATCAGCAGTCACCGGCCCCACCTGCACCTGCAGTACTACGTTGTCTCGGCTCTTGTGCTCAGCTGTATGCATAGATGTATGGGAGAAGCTCAAGGCCCATCACAGTGCAGAAGGCGGGCCAATCACAGTGTAACAGCCAGTAGCCAATCAGGGCCTGGCTGCTGCACCGTGATTGGCCTGGCTTCTGCACTGTGATGGGCGGAGAGCTTCTCCCATACATCTATGCATACAGCCAAACAACGTAATGCTGCAGTGGCGGGGAGCGGTGGCATCACCCTGGGAGGCGGACCGCATCCACCGCTCAGAGCCGCCGCAGAGCTCAGCACACTGTGTAGTGCTGGTCTGCGGCAGCGTGGACCGGCACACAGACCCCCGCGGCCAGGTCCACGGACCAGTGGTTGGGGACCCCTGCACTAGACTACCCACTCATGGCATACCCCATGTGAATGTGCCTCCCATTACTCCTGCCTTATCTTTGGGAATACAACATGGAGGAAAAAAAATCATAGTCATGAAAATAAAGAAAACTCTTTGAATGAGAAGAAGGTGTGTCCAAACTTATGGTCTGTACTGTGCAAAAAAGAAAAATTATAAAAATCTGAGAGCCCTCAGTGATTGATATTTTTTTAATGGTTAACTGTGAAGATAGAACTATTGTTTTACCATCTATGGCCTCTTCATCAGGCTTAATAATGACACAACGTCTGAACACACACACAGACACACATAGAAATGCAGGGTTGGATAATACAGTAAATAAGACAGGTGACTTGAAGCAGAATATAGTGGTCAGTCTTGGGAGGGGGGAAGAGAATCTAAGGCCAAAAACTAGTTTTATTGTCCTTTGATTACTGGGTGGTCCGAGACTTGAAGATTCCTCAATTGATGTAGAAAGACATAAACCCATGTGACACATTCATTATTGCTCTGAATGTGTAAAACTTCATCCTAGGTTTATACTCCCAGATTCTCCTGATTCTTTGTGATTTGAAGTTGGCTTTCAGAACTAGTATTTTCATATCCATTATGACAGATCTACCTGTGCCTAAACATTTCTGTAGCCCTGATCATACCATAATGAGTATGAAACTCAATACAAACAGTTACAAAACAACAACAAAACCTGAGAACTTGGAGAACCGCTGGTGTCAAGACACAAAAACATCTTATATGTGTCATCAATCTCTCGGATTACAAACCCAACAAAGTGGGACTTGCTTTACCAACAAGGAGACAAAGGAGTTTATTTTCTGCTTATAAGTGTATAAATTTATATGCAAAAATGTGTCACCTCATATAATATGTGAATTGTAAAAAGATGCAGTGGGTACAAAGGCACATATATATTCACTGCAGCACAGTAAATATATTGGTATCACTACATGGTACAGCTCCTGTACATTGCTCTTAGGTGCTGGATTGTACAGCCCTTATGTTAAAGTACAGTGTTGGCCAAAAGTATTGACACCCTGCAACTCTGTCAGATAATACTCAGCTTCTTCCTGATAATGATTGCAATCACAAATTCTTTGGTATTATTATCTTCATTTCATTTGTCTTCAATGAAAAAACACAAAAAGAATTGTCCTAAAGCCAAAATGGATCTAATTCCACCAAACATAAAAAAGGGGGTGGACAAAAGTATTAACACCCTTAGAAAAATCATGTGATGCTTCTCTACTTTGTGTAATTAACAGCACCTGTAACTTACCTGTGGCACCTAACAGGTGTTGGCAATAACTAAATCACACTTGCAGCCAGTTGACATGGATTAAAGTTGACTCCACCTCTGTCCTGTGTCCTTGTGTGTACCACATTGAGCATGGAGAAAAGAAAGAAGACCAAAGAACTGTCTGAGGACTTGAGAAACCAAATTGTGAGGAAGCATGAGCAATCTCAAGGCTACAAGTCCATCTCCAAAGACCTGAATGTTCCTGTGTCTACCGTGCGCAGTGTCATCAAGAAGTGTAAAGCCCATGGCACTATGGCTAACCTCCCTAGATGTGGACGGAAAAGAAAAATTGGCGAGAGATTTCAATGCAAGATTGTGCGGATGGTGGATAAAGAACCTCGACTAACATCCAAACAAGTTCAAGCTGCCCTGCAGTCCGAGGGTACAACAGTGTCAACCCGTACTATCCGTCGTGTCTGAATGAAAAGGGACTGTATGGTAGGAGACCCAGGAAGACCCCACTTCTTACCCCGAGACATAAAAAAGCCAGGCTGGAGTTTGCCAAAACTTACCTGAGAAAGCCTACAACGTTTTGGAAGAATGTTCTCTGGTCAGATGAGACAAAAGTAGAGCTTTATGGGCAAAGGCATCAACATAGAGTTTACAGAAGAAAAAAAGAGGCATTCAAAGAAAAGAACACGCTCCCTACAGTCAGACATGGCGGAGGCTCCCTGATGTTTTGGGGTTGCTTTGCTGCCTCTGGCACTGGACTGCTTGACCGTGTGCATGGCATTATGAAGTCTGAAGACTACCAACACATTGTGCAGCATAATGTAGGGCCCAGTGTGAGAAAGCTGGGTCTCCCTCAGAGGTCATGGGTCTTCCAGCAGGACAATGACCCAAAACACACTTCAAAAAGCTCTAGAAAATGGTGTGAGAGAAAGCACTGGAGACTTCTAAGGTGGCAGCAATGAGTCCAGACCTGAATCCCATAGATCACCTGTGGAGAGATGTAACAATGGCAGTTTGGAGAAGGCGCCCTTCACATATCAGGGACCTGGAGCAGTTTGCCAAAGAAGAATGGTGTAAAATTCCAGCAGAGCATTGTAAGAAACTCATTGATGGTTACCGGAAGCGGTTGATCGCAGTTATTTTGGCTAAAGGTTGTGCAACCAAGTATTAGGCTGAGGGTGCCAATACTTTTGTCTGGCCCATTTTTGGAGTTTTGTGTGAAATGATCAATGTTTTGCTTTTTGCTTCATTCTCTTTTGTGTTTTTTCATTGAAGACAAATTAAATGAAGGTAATAATAGCAAAGAATTTGTGATTGCAATCATTTTCAGGAAGACACTGAGGATTATCTGACAGAATTGCAGGGGGGTCAATACTTTTGGCCATGACTGTAGTACGGGGGGGCTGGTGTCCTCTCTCTATAGTACAGGGGGGCTGGTGTCCTCTCTCTATAGTACAGGGGGGCTGGTGACCTCTCTATAGTACAGGGGGGCTGGTGTACTCTCTCTATAGTCCTGGGGGACTTCTGACCTCTCTCTATAGTACTGGGGGACTAGTGACCTCTCTCTATAGTCATGGGGGGCTGGTGTCCTCTCACTATTTTATTGGGGTGCTGGTGACCTCTGTCTATTATACTGGGGGGCTGGTGACCTCTCTATAGTTCTGGGGAACTTGTCACCTATCTATAGTACTGGGGGCTGGTGACCTCTCTCTATAGTACTGGGGGGCTGGTGACCTCTCTATAGTACTGGGGGGCTGGTGACCTCTTTATAGTACGGGGGGGGGATAGTAACCTCTCTCTATAGTACGGGGGCTGGTGTGCTCCCTCTATAGTACTGGGAGGCAATTGACCTCTTCCAGAGTACTGGGGGGCTGGTGACCTCTCTCTATAGTACAGGGGTGCTGGTGACCTGTCTCTATAGTACTGGGGGGCTGGTGTCCTCTCTCTATAGTACTGGGAGGCTGGAGTTCTCTCTCTATAGTACTGGGGGCTGGAGTTCTCTCTCTATAGTACTGGGGGGCTGGTGTCCTCTCTCTATAGTACAGGGGGGCTGGTGTCCTCTCTATAGTACTGGGGGGCTGGTGTCCTCTCTATAGTACTGGGGGCTGGTGACCTCTCTCTATACTACTGGGGGCTGGTGACCTCTCTCTATAGTACTGGGGGGCTGGTGTCCTCTCTCTATAGTACAGGGGGGCTGGTGACCTCTCTCTACAGTACTGGGGGGCTGGTGTCCTTTCTCTATAGTACTGGGGGGCTAGTGACCTCTCTCTATAGTACTGGGGGGCTGGTGTCCTCTCTCTATAGTACTGGGGGGCTGGTGTCCTCTCTCTATAGTACTGGGGGGCTGGTGACCTCTCTCTATAGTACTGGGGACTGGTGACCTCTCTCTATAGTACTGGGGGGCTGGTGTCCTCTCTCTATAGTACTGGGGGACTGGTGACCTCTCTCTATAGTACTGGGGGGCTGGTGTCCTCTCTCTATAGTACTGGGGGCTGGTGACCTCTCTCTATAGTACAGGGGTGCTAGTGTCCTCTCTCTATAGTTCGGGGGGGCTGGTGTACTCTCTCTATAGTACTGGGGGGCTGGTGATCTCTCTCTATAGTACTGGGGGGCTGGTGACCTCTCTCTATAGTACTGGGGGGCTGGTGTCCTCTGGTCAGTGATTTCTCTATATAACAGCGACTCTTTCTCTGAATTTCTCCTCCCTGCACAGAGCTGACATTATCCCCCGCCTGACGGCTACAGACAGCTGCACCATCACCCTCATCATCCTCAGTGTTCAGCAGGAGACTCCACGTGTCCCCAGCCCTGTGCAGCTGTCAGGAGTCAATCAAGAGGAGGAGGAGGGGGTCCCTGCAACTCCTGAGCCTTCCCTGGCTTGACTGGTTTCTGCCGCCTGCCACTGTCTGCCGTCCTCCAACACTAAGCAGTCCTCTCCAGGACCCCGCTGTCTGCCATCCTCCAGCCCTCTACAGGACCCCCGCTGTCTGCCGTCCTCCAGTCCTCTCCAGGACCCCGCTGTCTGCCATCCTCCAGCCCTCTACAGGACCCCCGCTGTCTGCCGTCTTCCAGTCCTCTCCAGGACCCCCACTGTCTGCCGTCCTCCAGTCCTCTCCAGGACCCCGCTGTCTGCCGTCCTCCAGTCCTCTCCAGGACTCCCGCTGTCTGCCGTCCTCCAGTCCTCTCCAGGACTCCCGCTGTCTGCCGTCCTCCAGTCCTCTCCAGGACTCCCGCTGTCTGCCGTCCTCCAGTCCTCTTCAGGACCCCGCTGTCTGCCGTCCTCCAGTCCTCTCCAGGACCCCGCTGTCTGCCGTCCTCCAGTCCTCTCCAGGACCTCCGCTGTCTGCCGTCCTCCAGCCCTCTCCAGGACCCCATTGTCTGCCGTCCTCCAGTCCTCTCCAGGACCCCGCTGTCTGCCGTCCTCCAGTCCTCTCCAGGACTCCTGCTGTCTGCTGTCCTCCAGTCCTCTCCAGGACCCCCGCCGTCTGCCGTCCTCCAGCCCTCTTCAGGACCTCGCTGTCTGCCGTCCTCCAGTCCTCTCCAGGACTCCTTCTGTCTGCCGTCCTCCAGACCTCTCCAGGACCCCGCTGTCTGCCGTCCTCCAGTCCTCTCCAGGACCCCGCTGTCTGCCGTCCTCCAGTCCTCTGCAGGACCTCGCTGTCTGCCATCCTCCAACTGACGCTCCATCCTCCACCTCCAGGGTTGTCGGCTACTGAGCATGTGAGTAATATATGAGGAGGGGGGTGAGGACTTATTCTTTGGGAAAAATTACGCCATATATATGCAAAACATTTCTTTATTATGGGGTTGGGCCCTCCTATATGTGGGGGCGCCAGACCTAACCTGGACGGGTTTGGGGTATAGAGTGTTTGTGGAATATTTATGGGGCCCCGAGGAAATAACCTCACCGGTGGAGGACACAGACTGGAGAAAGGGGATAGCAGGATCCAGCAGTGCAGCAGTTTTAGGGTTAAGTTTGGGGATTTCTCTGGTCCCATATACATGGTCACATGTTCTGTATGAGGGGGAGAAGCGGTGGGAAGACATCTCTAGTGCTGCTTATCTCCAGAGAGAGCAGGTGGTGGAGGTTGTGCGGACAGATCTCAGGAGATGTCAGAGGAAGAAACTCAGACAAATGTCTCATCCCTGAAACAAGGGGCCCCCATATAACAAGCCTATAAATATCTGCACCTGTCACTGCCCCCAATACATACAGCAATCTAAACCTCAGTATCTGGATTATTCTGTATATATACACTGCACAGTACCACTTCTCCTGTCCTGTATACTGGGTGTAATCCTCATCTGTATTATTCTGTATATATACACTGCACAGTGCCACTTCTCCTGTCCTGTATACTGGGTGTAATCCTCAGTATCTGTATTATTCTGTATATATACACTGCACAGTACCACTTCCCCTGTCCTGTATACTGGGTGTAATCCTCAGTGTCTGTATTATTCTGTATATATACACTGCACAGTACCACTTCTCCTGTCCTGTATACTGGGTGTAATCCTCAGTATCTGTATTATTCTGTATATATACACTGCACAGTACCACTTCTCCTGTCCTGTATACAGGGTGTAATCCTCAGTATCTGTATTATTCTCTATATATATATACTGCACAGTACCACTTCTCCTGTCCTGTATACTGGGTGTAATCCCCAGTATCTGTATTATTCTGTATATATATATACACTGCACAGTACCACTTCTCCTGTCCTGTATACTGGGTGTAATCCCCAGTATCTGTATTATTCTGTATATATACACTGCACAGTACCACTTCCCCTGTCCTGTATACTGGGTGTAATCCTCAGTATCTGTATTATTCTGTATATAGGTCTGGGAACTTGCTCTCAACCTTATGGAGAGAGCAAAGTAGGTGAGGAGATTGTAAGCCACTTCCCTCCTCTCAGATATATGCATATATGCAAATTTGCACTTCACTAAGGAAGTTGTGAAACTCCCGTGCCACATTTAAGCAGCTTCCTCAAAGTCATAATCGCTTTCCTACAAGCTTTTAATATAACTAAGGGATTTGTGCCAGATCAGAACCCCAAACTACAGACGCTGCGTTTCGGGGTACCTGCCCCTCATCAGTGTAGTGTGTGGGATATTCTGATCTGGCATGAGTGAGTGGGCTAAGACAAGGTCTGGGAACTTGCTCTCAACCTTATGGAGAGAGCAAAGTAGGTGAGGAGATTGTAAGCCACTTCCCTCCTCTCAGATATATGCATATATGCAAATTTGCACTTCACTAAGGAAGTTGTGAAACTCCCGTGCCACATTTAAGCAGCTTCCTCAAAGTCATAATCGCTTTCCTACAAGCTTTTAATATAACTAAGGGATTTGTGCCAGATCAGAACCCCAAACTACAGACGCTGCGTTTCGGGGTACCTGCCCCTCATCAGTGTAGTGTGTGGGATATTCTGATCTGGCATGAGTGAGTGGGCTAAGACAAGGTCTGGGAACTTGCTCTCAACCTTATGGAGAGAGCAAAGTAGGTGAGGAGATTGTAAGCCACTTCCCTCCTCTCAGATATATGCATATATGCAAATTTGCACTTCACTAAGGAAGTTGTGAAACTCCCGTGCCACATTTAAGCAGCTTCCTCAAAGTCATAATCGCTTTCCTTCAAGCTTTTAATATAACTAAGGGATTTGTGCCAGATCAGAACCCCAAACTACAGACGCTGCGTTTCGGGGTACCTGCCCCTCATCAGTGTAGTGTGTGGGATATTCTGATCTGGCATGAGTGAGTGGGCTAAGACAAGGTCTGGGAACTTGCTCTCAACCTTATGGAGAGAGCAAAGTAGGTGAGGAGATTGTAAGCCACTTCCCTCCTCTCAGATATATGCATATATGCAAATTTGCACTTCACTAAGGAAGTTGTGAAACTCCCGTGCCACATTTAAGCAGCTTCCTCAAAGTCATAATCGCTTTCCTACAAGCTTTTAATATAACTAAGGGATTTGTGCCAGATCAGAACCCCAAACTACAGACGCTGCGTTTCGGGGTACCTGCCCCTCATCAGTGTAGTGTGTGGGATATTCTGATCTGGCATGAGTGAGTGGGCTAAGACAAGGTCTGGGAACTTGCTCTCAACCTTATGGAGAGAGCAAAGTAGGTGAGGAGATTGTAAGCCACTTCCCTCCTCTCAGATATATGCATATATGCAAATTTGCACTTCACTAAGGAAGTTGTGAAACTCCCGTGCCACATTTAAGCAGCTTCCTCAAAGTCATAATCGCTTTCCTACAAGCTTTTAATATAACTAAGGGATTTGTGCCAGATCAGAACCCCAAACTACAGACGCTGCGTTTCGGGGTACCTGCCCCTCATCAGTGTAGTGTGTGGGATATTCTGATCTGGCATGAGTGAGTGGGCTAAGACAAGGTCTGGGAACTTGCTTCTGTATATATACACTGCACAGTACCACTTCTCCTGTCCTGTATACTGGGTGTAATCTCCAGTATCTGTATTATTCTGTATATATACACTGCACAGTACCACTTCCCCTGTCCTGTATACTGGGTGTAATCCTCAGTATCTGTATTATTCTGTATATATACACTGCACAGTACCACTTCTCCTGTCCTGTATACTGGGTGTAATCCCCAGTATCTGTATTATTCTGTATATATACACTGCACAGTACCACTTCCCCTGTCCTGTATACTGGGTGTAATCCTCAGTATCTGTATTATTCTGTATATATACACTGCACAGTACCACTTCTCCTGTCCTGTATACTGGGTGTAATCCTCAGTATCTGTATTATTCTGTATATATACACTGCACAGTACCACTTCTGTCCTGTATACTGGGTGTAATCCTCAGTATCTGTATTATTCTGTACATATATATTGCACAGTACCACTTCTCCTGTCCTGTATACTGGGTGTAATCCTCAGTATCTGTATTATTCTGTATATATACACTGCACAGTACCACTTCTCCTGTCCTGTATACTGGGTGTAATCCTCAGTATCTGTATTATTCTGTATATATACACTGCACAGTACCACTTCTCCTGTCCTGTATACTGGGTGTAATCCTCAGTATCTGTATTATTCTGTATATATACACTGCACAGTACCACTTCTCCTGTCCTGTATACAGGTAGTCCTCGACTTACGACGGTGTTCCGTTCCTACGCGGCGTCGTAACCCGAATTTCGACGTAAGTCGGATCATACATGTATACAGAGTACTGTAGCATAATAACAGTACTGTACTGTACTGCAAACACTTAGCCTATCCATACACCTATTCTAATACATAATTATCAATAAAAACAGTAAAATATTGTGCAGAAAAGTAATTTTAATAATGAAATACTGTACTGTACTATACAGTACTGTAAGTGCTGTAACAGTAATAAACAGTGTACTGTACTGTAATAAGCAAAAATAACAATGCCAAAGAGAGAACAGCTTATTGGGAGGAAGCTACAGAACTTGCTGGAGATACTGGGGCAGGTGAGTCAAGAGGGGTCGGTGAGTTAAGAGGGGCAGCTGAGCTAGAGGGTACAGGTACAGGATCTGTTGGAGGCTCTGCTGCAGGCTCTGTTGCAGGCCTGTCTACCTTCTTGAAGTACTGCTGCAGGTTACTTTGGAAGGAGACCATCTTCTTCTCCTCCAATATCTCCTTATAACACCTAAGGGAATCCATGACTCCTCTGGCAACCCTAGTGTACCTCTCCATGTTGGGATCCTCAGCCTCAAACCTTGACAACCCTTCCTCTATCAGGGCAAAACCTCCTGCCAAGCCCTGCCTTGTAAATCTCTTTGGTTCTGGGGTTGGTATGTCTTCCTCTTCTTCTATCATCTGCTTCTCCAGTTGAATAAGGTCCTCAGCAGATAACTCCTCTCCATGAGATGCCAGTAGCTCTGTCACATCATCCTCCTCCAACTCCAGATTCATAGTCTGACTCACATCAACAATGTTCTTTATGACACTAGTCACTGACTCTTGGACCTCTGTGACATCATTCACAAACTGGGGACACAGTTTTTTCCACACACCATTCATAGTGCTCTGCTTAATCTCATCCCAGGAATAAGCAATGTTATTCACAGCATCCAGGATGTTGTATGATTTCCAAAAGTCCTTAAGAGTCAAGTCCTTATTCTTTTCAGTTGCTGCTAAAGCATTATTAATGACTCTTCGGAGGTAGTAGGCCTTGAATGTAGCAATGACTCCTTGGTCCATAGGCTGTATTAGGGAAGTGGTATTAGGTGGAAGGTAAACCACCTTGATATTAGGGTTACAGTCATCCAGATGGGCAGGGTGTCCAGGGGCATTGTCCAGAATTAGCAACACCTTAAAGGGGATATCCTTGGAGGTACAATACCGCTTCACACCTGGCACAAAATGGTTGGTGAACCAGTCATCAAAAACTGCAATTGTCACCCATGCCTTCCTATTAGACTTCCAGATGACTGGTAGTTCACCCTTTGAAATGCCCTTGAGTGCCCTGGGATTCTCAGCCTGATACACCAGCATGGGCTTCAATTTGTAGTCGCCAGCAGCATTTCCCCCAAGAAGCAAAGTCAGTCTCTCCTTGCCTACTTTATGACCTGGTGCTGACTTCTCCTCCTTGGTGATGTATGTACGGTTGGGTAAACGTTTCCAAAACAAGCCTGTCTCGTCCACGTTGAACACTTGTTGAGCACAGTAACCACCCTCCTCAATTATCTCAGCCAATGATTTAGGAAACTCAGTTGCTGCTTTCACATCAGCACTTGCAGCTTCACCTTGCACTTTAATGTTATGAAAATTGGCACGATCCTTAAACCTCAAAAACCAGCCCCTACTCGCCACAAACTCTTCATTTGCACTTCCTTCTCCCTTTTCTCTTTTCAACACCTCAAACAGTCGCCTAGCCTTCTCCTGAATAACCATAAGGCTCACAGGGATACGGCGTTGATTTTGGTCTTCCAACCACAGCACCAATAATCTTTCCATCTCAATAATGAGCCCACTGCGCTGCTTTGTTATCACTGTCGCTTTCATAGGAGCAGATCCTTTCACATGTTCAAGGATACGATCTTTATCCTTAATAATCGTAGCGACAGTCGAACGACTAAGTTGTAATGACCTGCCAATTTCTGTTGGTGTTTCCCCCTTATCAGATCACCTTATGATGTCCACTTTCACCTCCATGGTGATGGCCTTCCTTTTCTTTGCTGCATCCTTTTCTTTAGGGTCAGCTGAGTCTGGCTTACGTTTGGGAGCCATAATGAAGGGTCCTATGGCATGCAGGAGACTAGTTTTCCTCTTGTAACCAGCTACAGTGTACAGTACTGGACTACACTACTGTATATTCCTCCGCCACTGCACGTAATTCGACTTACGTCGCAAAACCGCGTAAGTCGGACTGAGCCGTCGTAAACATCGTCGTAACCATGAAACGACGTAAGTCGAGACCGTCGTAACCCGAGGACTACCTGTACTGGGTGTAATCCTCAGGATCTGTATTATTCTGTATATATACACTGCACAGTACCACTTCTCCTGTCCTGTATACAGGGTGTAATCCTCAGTATCTGTGTTATTCTGTATATACACACTGCACAGCACCACTTCTCCTGTCCTGTATACTGGGTGTAATCCTCAGTATCTGTATTATTCTGTATATATACACTGCACAGTACCACTTCTCCTGTCCTGTATACTGGGTGTAATCCTCAGTATCTGTATTATTCTGTATATATACACTCTGCACAGTACCACTTCTCCTGTTCTGTATACTGGGTGTAATCCTCAGTATCTGTATTATTCTGTATATATACACTGCACAGTACCACTTCTCCTGTCCTGTATACTGGGTGTAATCCTCAGTATCTATATTATTCTGTATATATACACTGCACAGTACCACTTCTCCTGTCCTGTATACTGGGTGTAATCCTCAGTATCTGTATTATTTTGTATATATACACTGCACAGTACCACTTCTGTCCTGTATACTGGGTGTAATCCTCAGTATCTGTATTATTCTGTATATATACACTCTGCACAGTACCACTTCTCCTGTTCTGTATACTGGGTGTAATCCTCAGTATCTGTATTATTCTGTATATATACACTGCACAGTACCACTTCTCCTGTCCTGTATACTGGGTGTAATCCTCAGTATCTATATTATTCTGTATATATACACTGCACAGTACCACTTCTCCTGTCCTGTATACTGGGTGTAATCCTCAGTATCTGTATTATTTTGTATATATACACTGCACAGTACCACTTCTGTCCTGTATACTGGGTGTAATCCTCAGTATCTGTATTATTCTGTATATATACACTGCACAGTACCACTTCTCCTGTCCTGTATACTGGGTGTAATCCTCAGTATCTGTATTTATTCTGTATATATACACTGCACAGTACCACTTCTCCTGTCCTGTATACTGGATGTACTCCTCAGTATCTGTATTATTCTGTATATATACACTGCACAGTACCACTTCTCCTGTCCTGTATACTGGGTGTAATCCTCAGTATCTGTATTATTCTGTATATATACACTGCACAGTACCACTTCTCCTGTCCTGTATACTGGGTGTAATCCTCAGTGTCTGTATTATTCTTTTCAAAGCTTCTTACTCCAGAATAGTGCTATAAACGCTGTGATGAATGGGGCCCTATGTGTGGAGCAGACTGGCGCTCTGCAGAGGATATCACCTCCTCTGTGTCCGCTCTTATGTCCTGCAGTAGATAGCAGCTGCACTGTCAGAATAGTAACTATGTAATGTGACGCGGGGTGTTAACCATGGATGAGATACTTGTCTTCTATGCCCCGCCATGGTACATGAAAATGGGGGTCCTGGCTGGGTGTGCATGTGTCATGGCTGTTACCTGGGCCATACGCTTTAGTAGGCCGCATGTTG